>CM060878.1:6393495-6708495 GCA_030737845.1 Acorus calamus | reverse complement strand
GTATCACCACTGTTTGAGAAATGTTACACATGAAAGTCTATCATATGAAAAAAAATGCTTCATTTGAAATAAGACTATAAATAAAAACCGTGTAAAAGAATGCCCTAGGTGGTGGACACCATCCAACATTATCCAATATTTTAAAATATGATCCAATCTGGCTGGTTGAACCGATTAAGCATTCACCCGCTTTGAATTCCGGTTCGGTTTACCCTTAAAACTCAATATTATAAAAAATTAATAAAGTTGTAAAAAACCATCAATTTAATCAATGGGTTGATTGAATTTTATTAATTTTTTTTATAATATTGAGTTTTAAGGGTAAACCGAACCGGAATTCAAAGCGGGTGAATGCTTAATCGGTTCAACCTGCCAGATCGGATCATATTTTAAAATATTGGATAATGTTGGATGGTGTCCACCACCTAGGGCATTCTTTTACACGGTTTTTATTTATAGTCTTATTTCAAATGAAGCATTTTTTTTCATATGATAGACTTTCATGTGTAACATTTCTCAAACAGTGGTGATACCTAGGCCCCAAATCACAAGCCCCATTCACATGTCTCATGAGATGTCATTACTTTATTGGTTGGTTTTGAATGGTTTGCTGACTTTTGAAAAAGTGTAAAATGGTAAAATACAGATATGACCTTCATTAAAAATATATCCCATTAATTCAAATCCCCTTTTTTTTCTATTCGGTTACAAATCTTTCATATTAATTTCAGTTACACTCTATTTTAAAATTTAAATTTTGAAATCTTTACATAATAATTGAATTTTCTATTTCAGTTACACCAAAACTTACTTAAATAACATCAAAACTACCTAAATTATTTTTCGTTAAAATCCTTCAAACAGCAGTAAAAACATTTCCTACATGTTTACATCTTTTGTTACATTTGCATTAACACTGTTACATTTACATTACATAAATGTTTTACATTTTATGCAATATTAATGTTTAAACAATTTTAAAACAAATCTTTATATTTCATGAAAAATATCAAACACTTGTTTTGCTGTGAGTTACATTTAATAAATATTATATGAACTATTGGTTTCATTTTAATAAAAACTATTACATTTATATATATGTATTTCTAAATGTTTTACATTCCATTCAATTTACATGTAGTTCATTGTTACATTTATTAATGTAATAAATATAAATCAATACACGTATGCGGTTGACTGTTACATTTACGAATGTAACAAAAACAACACCGATTTAAAAAAACGAAGAATGTTCTATATATAAAATGTAACATTATAAAAAAACAAATCCAACTATGAAAAATGACATTCAAAACATAAATAAAACCTGATCCGGTAGGCGTTGATGGAAGATCCAACTCTATAAAGAACAAAAAATTTATATTTTGTAAAATAAAATCATGTTATGATGTTAAATGAAAATGAAAAATTCATTACAGGTCCTTCAGAATATTTTTGTATTAATTATAAGTTTTTACAACTTTTTCACTTAACAATAGGTACCCAGGTACCAACACCAATTATATTTGGGTCCCTCTGTCTAACATAATCCTAAATAACTATTTACTTTTCCTCTTCGACCCTTTCATTCTCTATGTATATCGTTATGCATAATGTGTATATTAATTCACATATGTAAAAAGACGTAATACATTGTTATACCATCTAGGTACACTGTTATCATTTTATGAATTCGGGAGGGGGAAGCAATCGATACAGGATAGAGTAAGAAGCAATCGATCCGTGATGGATGTGATCAGCACAATGAGCATGGTACGAAGTGAGAAGCACTGTCATCTTTCGCTGGTGGAGAAAAAAATGGAACAGAAAGATGTGAAAATAGGAATAGGAGAGACAATGTGGGTTGTTGGAAACCAAAAACGTAGAAGGGAGGCAACGGAAGGGTGCGGGGGGAGGGGGAGGGCCGTCGGGGTTGTGGAGAGATAGGGAGAACACAAAGAATGGAAGGGATTAGGGGTAAAAATGAAAGAAAAATAGTTGAGGTTAACACAACATGGATGGAAGAACTCAAACATAACATATATTGAGACTTGGGGACTTATAATTAACATAGGGTATGTTGAGGAGGCCTATAATTAATTTTTCTAATAAAAATTTCATGCAAAGTTTTTCTAATATATTTTATATATTTTATCTAGTATTGATCATTAATATATTTATTATACTATAATAAAGTTTTTCTCATTGATAATTAATATCTTAACCAGATGATTCTTTCGATTTTTAAAACATTGGTATTACCGACAGTCTTGGAGCTTAATTGCCACCAACCGGCACCACCGACCATGACTTGACTGTGGTTACGTCGACCATAATTAACTCACGCCACCACCAACCGAACGGAATGACTAGCTATATAGTTCACTAATGAGAACCATTTAGAAAACAAATTTAGATAATTGAGAATGTGAATCCAATCTAAAGAAATAATTTTTTTTTGTTCTAAACACTCTTTAGCAATCAATTAATGATAAATAAATGAAACGAGTGCTCCTGTAACATCACTACTATGCATGGCATTTAAGTACGTAAGCTATGATTGATCCGCACGTTCTATGATTAAGAGATGTCTTGTGATTTTCTGGTCCCCCCGTCACATGTGGCGGCGTCCAAACAAATGAACGTGGAAGCGAGATCAGAATTCTCTCTGTCAAATAACCATGAATTCATGTAACAATCAATAATTGGCCGTGTAAAAAATTATGTAAACTTTTTAAAGACTCTTATAGCCTACGCGACAGTTTTTTATTGGTTGTCATATGGAATTTATGTGTCTTTGACACATGAAATTTGATATCGAAGTAAGGGTCTGTTTGACAGAGGGGTGAGGGCATTCACGTTTGCTTGACGGGGGAGGGAGGGATTGTTGTTTTTAGGGCTGCAACTTGGGTTGGGTTGAACCCGAACCTGATGGGTTGAATCCGATTTTTATATGGGTTGGGTTATAAAAATCGGGTTCGGGTTCGGGTTCGGGTTGAGTCAATAAATCGGGTTGAGTTCGGGTTGACATCACTCACAACCCGACCCAACCCGAACCCGGAACATCATGGCCGTTCAATCTCAAGGTATCTAATCTGGACCGTTCAAAAATTAAAAAACCCTACCCCATAAGTTACAACTTATAACACACATAACCCTAGCCGTCACTCATCTCTCCCTCAGTCCCTCCCCTCTCTCTCTCAGTCCGTCTCTCCCTCCCTCCCTGAGTCGATCTCTCCCTCCCTCCCTCCTCCTCAGCCCCTTCTCTCCCTCCCTCCCTCCCTCCCTCCCTTAGCCTCTTTTCTCTCCTCTTTTTGTTTGTATGATGGGGGGTTTGGAAAGCCAAACCGTACTGGTGGCGGGAGGGGCGGGTTTCATAGGAACCCACACTGTTCTTCAGCTGCTCAATGAGGGGTTTAAGGTTTACATCATCGACAGTCTTGATAACTCTATCGAGGAGGCGGTCCATCGCGTTCGTGATCTGGCCGGACCCGATCAGTCGTGGAACCTTCACTTTTTCTGGTTTGGATCTTTATTTTTTTTTATCTTTTTGTTTGTTTTGATCTGTTTTATGAGGTTTTTTTATGTGGGTTTTTGTTTGTAGGGGGATCTGAGGAATGATGAGGATCTTTAGAAGGTTTTCTCCCAAGCTAGGTGAGATCTTTCGGAAGACATCAGAGAGGTCATCTAGAGAGTGGAACAAGGTCGTCTTCTTTTTTTTTTTTTTTACATACATGAATGAGTGGGTTGTTGGGGAAAGGGGATTCTTTTGATTTCTGACATAAAATTTAAAGTATAACTAAGTTTTTATGTTGATTTTGATATTTTTTTTTGTTGCTTCGCTAGAAAACCGGGTTGGGTCGGGTTGATTTATTTAATTACGGGTTGGGTTCGGGTTAGAGCAACCCGGGTTGTAAATCGGGCTGGGTCGGGTTAGGGTTGAGTAGTTTGTATTTTGGGTTGGGTTCGGGTTGACCCCAACCCGAACCCAACCCGCCCGAGTTGCAGCCCTAGTTGTTTTGTGGCGTCAGTGAGACGGGTGAAAATACATAAACGACAAAGCGACCGTGGGTTATTGACGCAAGGGAGAAAAGTTGTTTGTGTGCACGATGGCATCCGGGGGATGAGACACATGCCAATGTGGGTTTAGAGGTCCATCTAAACGGATCCTAAGTCTCTCAGCACATCCCATCGCCTCTCCTCATTTAATCCTCCTCTTTAATTAAGGGCGATGTTACACTCGGTTCTTTTTACATTATAAAATATGGTTTTATATACCTCGTTAGAAATCCAGTAAAATATTTTTATAGTTAGATGATGTATATACATTGTTTAATTTTTTTTATACTTATTAAAAATGGGTTTATTTACCTTGAAATAGAACTTTTATCAAAACATATACCTCATTAAACAATGTTTATTATTTAAAAAATAAAATAAAAACATGTATAGTTTGAATTTTGGACTGTAAAAGGAATTGAGTCTAACATTTTCTTTTAATTAATTAAAATAAGCCCACACACAAATGGAAAACATGATCATTATCGTGCTTATTCTTAATTTGAGTCTTGACTTGTGACATTTCACCGATTCAAGTTTTTTTGAAAATTGGTGTCCCTAGAATTTGATCCTTCATTCTTCACCGATTCAAGTTAACCCAAGAACATATTATCCTTCACGTGAATAATTAATTATTACATTTTTTTCATTTTTGAATTCGTTCATGTCAATTTTTTTATTATGATTTTCTGTTCTTCTACAACAAATGCATTCATTTTACATATATCATACGGGTCTTAGTTGTATCAAATATGTCAAAGAATTTTTTATAATTGACCATGTTTATGCTGTTTTTTTATATTTAAAATAAATAAATAACCAGGATATATGGAGAAGATGATACTTCACATGTGAATAATAATTCAGAATTGAATTCTACTACGATGAGTGAAAATAGAAATCTAAATACAGAAAGATTAACAATCTAATCTTCATATATTTTACCTAAAGTGACTCAAACATTATAGATGGACATCCTCTCCATGTTTATCACAAAGCGGTGAATTAGTACCATATATGCATGTTAGGCATTTATAGTGAGCAATCAAATAAAGAGGTCATCAGAAAACACTGGATATTTAATGGTCTAGTGCCATTCCCATTAGGGAACCAGGATGAGTAGCAGTGGCTTTAACTTGGTCACTGTGGAGCCAATGAAACACACACATAAATGAGTCGATGGCGACTCATAACCATTACTTGGTTATCAACTTGACTTTACACTATGCATTTTATTTTATTTTATACTCAAACGTCCATTTTTAAGTTTTGGTTTATTTTTTTATTTAAAATTTGTTTTCAATTCACTATGTATTTTATTTTTTAAATTTATAAAAGATTGCAACCAAGCCTTAATCAACGGCCAAGGACAATTTCTGTTAAATGTAAGAGGACAGTACCAGAAAGTCAATTTTTTTTGGAAGTTCATAATAAATGGGAAAAATACAAGTAACCCCTGCAAACTTTCTGTAATCCATATAACATTTGACTTTTCTTAAAGTCCATATAACGTATTGAAAACACTTATGTAATTTTAAAAAACTTTCTGAATTAAATTTTTATTAACATATGATAAATATTTTATAAATATTCTATTTGTTTAACCCTGAAGGAAATCACAGTGTACCAAAAACCCTTACAATTTGTTAAAAATGTGAAAAATTAATTAAAAATGATGATTTTACCCCTCCCAATAGATAATAAAACCATATTTGGAAGGGTAAAATCATCGTTTACAAAGAATTTTTTGTATTATTAACACATTGTAGGGGTTTTTTGGTATATTATATTTTCATCCAGGGTTAACCAGACAAAATATTTACATAATAATAATAATCTGTCAACGAAAATTTAACTCAGGGGTTATTTGAATTTATATAGATACTTTTAGGGGGTTATATGGATTTCAGGAAAAGTCAAGGGGTTATATAGACTTCAAACAGTTTACAGGGGTTTATATGGATTTTTCCTAATAAAAATTGCAATGGTTTACATTTTTTTTTGGTTAAATTAAATGGTTAAAGATATTTGAGTACATATAAACATTCGTAAATCTATAAATCTATATAAGTCTTTGCAAACTTGGAGTCAGACATACAAGTCTTTTAAATTGCTATGGTTAGTCAATTTAGTCATCGAATTAATTTTTTATCCAATTTAACATATATTCTTGTAATATTCCATCCATGTGAAAATTAAAGACCCATATAAATCACTGAAAATATTGAAAAAAAAACCATATAGATCCTTTTAAATGGCCATTTTGCCCCTTATCAAACTCACTTTCACTTTTTTTTCTTTTACGGATTTTACTATTATTGTTGGCTACTATTCCATTATTTTTTTTGTGCTTCTATTTCAAACAATCTTTTGCGAATTATATTGAGAAGATTTTATTTTTTTGAAAAATGGTGTTCCTAGAATTTGATCATTTGACATCTTTCATAGAAGTGGAAGGTGTTTAACATCTTTCATACAAGTGGAAGGTGTTTTTCGACTTACCTAAAACTCGATGACATTGAGAAGACTTGTAAGAAATAGAAAAAGCTGATTTCTTTGTGGATTTATACAGTCCCCACTAACAATACTTACATGCTTTTTTTTCTTTTTTTTATTTAAAATTTACACACTTATATATACCAAGGTTCTCACGCCCAAAAGAGAAAACACCAAAAAAGTTGCATGTGTTCCTAAGCATATACTTCTCCAACGAAATGCATTATGCACGTGGGACGTACTGTATCCATCTTACTGTGTTCATGTTTACCGGAACTAATTATTGTATATATTACAGGAAAACAAAGAGGAGCAGGTGGTGAGAGTGACAAGAAACCAACTGCAGTAAAGCCCAAACATTGAATGCACCTCCTCTATATATATCTCTTCCCATATTATTATATAATAATAATTCACATATACATCAGAGCCCCCACTGCACAACCAAATCACATTCAATTCGATTCATTATTCACGCTTCCTTTTTACACATTCAAACTCGTAGACCGATATTATAAATTTTATTGTCAACCATGATCCAATCCCTCTTCGTGACCTAAAACAGGGGTGAATCATAAGTAGAGGAGTTGACCATATTGAATAAGTTATTCCAGTAACCCTTATCTGAGTTCTCAAGCAGTGACTCAGTGAACCCATCGACAGGTATGCGTAGCGTGTTCTCCAAGGAGCTCATTGTTGAAGTCGGAGACCCGAGGCTGGCCGTCTCGGCGCACGTGCCCTGCCATGCACGTGGGACGTCGTCCATGCAAGGCTCGTGGGGGCCAGGCGAGGCGGACGGGCCGGGCTGGGCCGGGCTGAGCTTGGACCCGTGGGCCAGTCGTGCCTCGGCCTGGAGCCGGGCGATCTCCCACTGGGCAGCGTGGCTGAGGTTGGTGGTGGAGATGGGCTCGGGTGTGGGCTTGTGGGTCAATGGGTCGAGGCCCATCTTGGCGAGGCGCTTCTTGAGGTGGGTGTTCCAGTGGTTCTTGATCTCGTTGTCCGTCCGCTTCGGGAGGTGCGTCGCTATTGCGGACCACCTTTGATGATTTTTTTAGAAGGAAAATGTTATACTCTGTCAATTTTATAATCTAAAATGCAGTTGATATGTGTTCTCGTTTTATTAATAACAAAAAGAGAGCTCTTTTTGGAATCAGTGTGTTCAGTGATGGTTAATTGTGGTGAAATGCATTGAAGATATGTTTGAATTGAAGAGTGACTTTAGTGGGGGAGTGTTTGACTGTGATTTGTTTGACTGAAGTTTGATGTTACAATTTAAAGATGGGGATTGATTGAAACAGTGTTTTCTCACATGTATTTTGATTATTTTTGTTTAGAGGATTTTATTAATGAAAAATGTTAAGATATAGACCTATTTTTTCATTTTTTTAAATATTTAAAAAAGTATACGTTACCTATACACTTTTATAAAAATTGAAATATATAATATAACGAATTTTGAGGACCAATTTATAGAATTTTATTTGTGCACGATATATAACTTGTTAAATTAGCGATCAAGAAACATGGGATTGCAGGGTAGGGTTGGGAATCCTATGTAAAGAGTAAATACTTTGTGTTGGTGTGGTACGACTCGTAACTTACAAAGGGAGAAATATATATGAAAAAAGAAAAAAAGAAGTCTCATTTCAAGTGAAGAATTAGAGGAGATCAATAGAGCATGCGTTGATAGCCTTATATAAAGTCCAATTCCATTATATATAAATAAAATAAAAAATTCCAATTTTCATTGATAAGAAAAATTGATCCAGACAACAATTCTCTTGATCAGAACTATTAAAACAGTATATGAAAACCAACCAATGCTGATTCCCATATAGATTTTTCACTTGCACAAATGTTTCAATCATTAAGTGCTAATCATATTTAATTTTTCTTTACCGTTTTAGAAGTCAATTAAGCCCTCACCAATACAACCATTCAAAAAACCATAATTCAAATCAAATGGAAGATAATTATGAAAACAATTAAGTACAACAACAAGAATAAGACTAACCTGTTCCCCAAGAGCGCATGGAGTTGAATTATGGTCTGTTCTTCTTGCAAACTGAATTTCCCTCTCTTGATGTCAGGCCTCAAGTAATTAGTCCACCTCAACCTGCAACTCTTCCCACATCTCTCAAGGCCTAACCCAACCAAAAAAAAAAAAACTTTCAATCCAACTTCAGAATTCTCCAAAATTTTGCACTGAATGTACTCTAAGAAATCAAGAAAAGATGACCGGCTTTTGCAGGCAACGCGCGCCAGCTCCCGTGACCATGTTCTTCGATGTAGGCCAAGAGCTTCTGGTCCTCCTCCAGAGTCCATGGCCCTTTCTTTAGGCCGACCTTCTCGCAACAAGGCAACCGACCCATTGTTCAGTATTGAAGAATTGAAGCAATATATGAATCTCTCTCTCTCTCTCTCTCTCTCTCTCTCTCTAGAGCTTCATACGTGAAAGAGAGAATTCTCTGGGGAAGTTGGAGCTTGTGTGTTTATGTGGTGTGTGTGATGTTGAGAGGGGGGGGGGGGGGGTGGGAGAAATATAGATGGGGGGTGGGGGGGGGGGGGGGGGGGGGGGAGACATATGGGAAGGTAGAGAAGTGTCAACGGGTAGAGACTATTGGATATGACACACATAAATTACAGTGCATGTGGACCAACAAAGGTGACAGTACAGTTGATATGAATGAGAGGAGGATCTGTGAAAACATACATTAGTGGTGAATGGAAAATGACATTCTTGCAGTCACTTTTGAAGATTGCACGAGTAATGAAAGTTGTTTATATATATATATGTGTGTGTGTGTGTGTGTGTGTGTGTGTGTGTAAATGAATTAATGGATATATTTTTATTGATAATTAATTCACTCATTTTTTTATGTATTATTTTAGAATAGAGTATATTGTTTTTAGAATAGAGTATATACACATTATAGAGTATATACTAGATTAAAGTGAAGTGGTGTTTACAGGAGTAATTGCAGAAGTGTCTGAGTATAATTAAGTATAACTAAGTATAACTATTCCGTGAAGATCATTGTTTGGTGGGGAAGAACAAATTTTACTTTCATGTGGAGGCCGGGATGAGAGGGGAATTGATAAGTTTTAACTGAATTGATTGATTGGGCCTTTTTTTAATGGGTTAGGCCCCATGAATTAAGAAGATTGGTCCATCGATTGGACCGTCAGAACTCCTCGGCAAACTGGTCTTGATGGTGGTTTTGACCGGGAAGTTAGAAGCTCACCGCCGTACATTAGATAGCAAGAAATAGTGTTTTAATCAGTTTTTTTTAAAAATTAAAATTTTCAAGGAAACATGTTTTTGTTATATTTCTGAAAAAAGTTTTTTTTTTCTTCTCTAAAACTTTTTTTATTATTTTGCTTTCTACAATAAAATCTCAAAAATTGTTTAAACATATTTTCAGATACTATTAACTCTAGTTCAGCATACATTTGCATATGATCTAAAACGTTCTTACATGACACACACAAAGGCATATCTAACAAACAAAAAAATAACAATCAAACAGAAAACATTAAAATCTTATATCTATTTTATATTTGAATAAGTCATCCACAAACCAACGAGGGGGAGTAAGAAGTTAGGATAACCTTGATTGCGATGGCTAAAGCATGGTGGTCAAACTTTAATTTGTTTGCTCAACTTGATTATGGGATTATCAGTGAATTGGGCTATGATCTAAATCTTTGTTCCATTAAGAGTCACATTTTGCATCCAGAAAATGACGTGCAAGAAGAGGGTTGAAATTTGTTGATGAAATTGTGAGGAAAGTCTAATAAGTTGTCCAATTCACATTTGGAGGCAGAGGTGTAGGTCACCATCGAGAGATAGTGGCGACCGAGACTCATTTATGATCTGAAAGATAGAGCCGTGGAATTTTTTTTTTTTTTTTATATTATCATAACCTGACCTTACGGTCGAGTTGAAAAAAAAATTATTTTTTTGTTAATTCTTATAAAAGATAAATAAGTTCATGGAGTATGACGATTTTTTTAATAAAAAAAATTAATCACCAATCAAACACACATTGGGTCTAATGAGAGGAACGGGTTAGTTCCAACATAGTTGAACAATTTAATTGTCTATTAGATCTTATCATATTAAAATAGACATATTAGTAATTATTGTGATTGAAATATTTTATCATTAAATTCTTTTTTTCTTTTCCGCTTGGTTCATTAAATTCTTTTTTTTTTAAATGGTAATAACACATGATGACTTTTAATATGTTATATGAAAATGATATATAAGATCTGACAGTCATGAACGTGTTGAACAATCAAATTGTCCAATTAACATCTCGACCTAACCTGATCCCCTAATGAGAGCAATTGCTCCACTCAATTTTTTGAGAGAAGCGTTCAGTGTCATAATTTGAAAAAATGATCTAATAACTAAAATCTTTTACAATTCGGTGATCCACAAGGACTATAAAACTTGTACAAAAAAGTGAAAAAATGAATGGATCAGTTCTCATAATTTTGGTTTGCACATGATGGCTGCCACGTAAGAAATAATGAATTATAGTATAAAAAAACACCTATTGTGCTAAAATTTAAAAACATTCGATTTTCCTATTGTGCTGAGTATGTACTTCATGTACATTCAAAAAAAATTTCAATAGAATGAATAACAGAATAAGAATACATTGGTCAGCAAAACTATAGTGTGAATAGGCAAAGATAATCTTTTCCAATGATCACATCAATGACCTAGTGAAGGTCCTGCAATCCTGCCCCATCACATCAGTGATTGCCCATTTGATATTAGAAATAGATTATGCAAGCACATCTATCTTTGTTGTACCATCTGGTCATCACCAAATGAAATCACATAGGAGCGCTTGAAGATTTCCCACCCTAAACAAGTTGCTTTTACCTAAGGTAACTCTTTTCATTCTTCCTTTATTAATGTGGCTATTCTTGGGCGACAAAATTTCATTCATTTTCCCTTCCCACATAATTTATTAGAACTAGTTTCATGAGAAATGAGAATTCTCCTTCGACCCTTAACTGGTACACTGAGAATAGATGTTTTATAGTATAGCAAACATATATAGGGTTTGTTTCACGAATAGGAAGATGCATGAAGAATAAGCTTAATCTTGAAAAAAAAACACACATCTATTAATCATGAATAAATTGTTGTCTTGAAAAATTATAATAAACCTTAATGGTTATACATGGAGGATGCAAATGTAATTTATTTTTGCTTCTTCATCCAAAACTATAATTATATTCTAATAATACAAACATAGAAGGCAAAAACTTATCCAAACAGATAAAAGAATAACAACCAAACAGAAAATCATCAAATTCTCATCTATCCTTGTGTTACTATTTTATACCTGGATTAGCTATCCAGGAATCAACCGGAGGAGGGGGTTCTTATAGTATAAATTGCCACTCTAATTAAATTAAAGCTAACGTAAAAGGTAAGGCCTGTAAGCCCTAATTCAAACACCTACTATCAACATCATTTCTTACATAAACCACTGTCATATTTTGTCACAGGAATTTCTGTTGATTCCAATAAACTAACATATAAGATGTAAGAAAGCATAAAAGGTCATTATTTATGTCAAGATAGTTAGAAGAGGAGTTCTTGATACAAATTTGCTCCCAGGAGAAGAGATCCAAAGAATCAAATAGTCATTTTCATGTCAAGATAGTTAGAAGAGGAGTTCTTGATACAAATTTGCTCCCAGGAGAAGAGATACAAAGAATCAAATTTCTTGGAAAGTGACAGTGTCCACTTGCTCAATATATCCTCCCAAAGACCCATCTACTATGCTTGGAGCGCAAAAAGCTGATCTCCAAAACCAATTGAGATGAATTCATTGAAGATTTTCAATGAATTTCAGAGAAAAATAAATGGGGAAAATTTTTGAGCCTCTCCATGGCATTCCGCATATAGAGCACGTGAACCCAGGTTTTCTTCTATGTATTAATGGGGGGTGGGGAAGGGCGGTGGACAAGATATGGTTGCAGAGGTCCCCCACTCTACCATTATTAGCTTCTTAATGTCACTCCAACAATATATTTCAAAGACTCTCCAATGCAATTGGCAATGATTTCTTAATATATGCACATGAGTTTTTCGTTCATTGCGTGCTGAATACGCATTATTTTGAGAAAATAAAAATGTGGTAAAAGGAGGTATGACATAGTTGATGGAGTGGACAAAATAACTGTTATGAAATAATGACAATGAAAATCCTCAATCCATGCAGAGATGATCGACTTGGGATTGATTGCCGAGAGTGGCTCGAAGTAGAGTAATCAACTATCATGGCACCTGACTATGATTCCTATCAGCAGGAATGTAACAGACAGTAATCGGTTTAGTTGTTGGAAATAAGCTTTATATGTTCACCACTTGCAAAGACTGAATGACAGAAATGGTCCATGGGCTAATAACTCTACAAATACGAGAAATGACGCACATTGGTCCAATTAAATTCTTCAAGTTATTGATCATTATCTTCTTAAAGTTGAAAGCAATAAGAAAGAAGTTGGCTTTCTCGTCAGTTACATACAGCCAGTCTACTCTAGCATCGTATTTGAAAATCAGGAAAGTTAAAAGTTGACACTAAATCAGACTTTCAGAACAAAATATTACATAATGATTGATTTGATGAGATAAAAATAAGGTGTTTGGATCATCTGAGAGCTGAGATTTTCGAATTTGTTACCGCCTTTGCAGCATTGGAAGGCACCCAGACAGCAATTTTGAGTTCCTTGAGCTTACATAGTGACGGGGGCATGATCCATAGTGCCTTATATCACATTTAAGTGGCCCAAAGGTTTGTCCATTACAGATAAAATGATCAATACCCAGATTAAATAAAATAAACAACATATCAAACAATGACAACAAACCACGAAAATCAGTTGAGAATTGAAACACAAAATATGAACTTAATGAGTCGCAGATACCTGTGAAAGTGTATTTGCTTTGTCATTCCAAGTCTGATTTCTCACATTTGCTGTTCTTGAATAACATCTGATCTGCTAGACAGGTACAACATGCCCTTCCTTCACATATAGGTCTGTAAGTTGAAATAACATAGAATCTGGAGATCTCCTTATTGAACATTATAACTATTCCAGAAAGAAATGCCACCCCAACTCTCAATGTTAAACAATCATTGGTTAGCAAACCTTTTAAAAGTGAGATTTTGACTTCAGTAAATTCAAATGATAAGATTAACTGATAAATTGGATATTTCAATTCACACTAATGGCACTTTGGTCCTACTCTATGTGACAACTTAGACTCATTTTCCCAGTAATGTTTCCTTTTACTATGATGAATTGCATCAAACCAGTTAATCACATTGTCATTCCAAGTCTGACAGTTAATCACAATGTCATTCCAAGTCTGATTTCTCTCACATTTGGTGTGAATTAAGTTTAACATCTGATCTGCTAAACAGGTGCAACATGCCCTTCCTTCAGAAATATCTCTGTAAGTTGAAATAACATTGAATATGAAGATCTCCTTATTGAACATTAACCATAACTCTCAATGTTAGACAAGCATTGGTTGTCAGAGCTTTTAAAGTCGTAAATTGGATATTTCAATTCATGTTATGACACTTTGATCGTACTCCATAACAAATTATACTCATTTTCCAAAAATTATTTTTCCTTCTACCATACAGAATTGTATCAAACCAGTTACTGAACATACACATTAACCAGTTAAGGGTAGGATGCCAACCGTTTTCTCCAAAAAAAAAAAAAGAAGAAGAAGAAGAAGAAGAAAGTAAGAAAGAAAGAAAGAAAGAAAGAAAGAAAAGAAAAGAAAATGAAAGAAGCCACACGTTAACATCAACGTCACTATACCACCAACTAGCAGAATCTCAAGATCTATTAATGCACTTTAATCAATACCTAAGTATTGCAGTTATTTACTTTAATGAGACTGGTTGGCGTGAGGTTTTCCCTGGACTCCCTTACATCTTTGTTATAGTAACAGTAGTTAAACAAGGATGGTGGACAATTTAAGTGAGCTGAATCAGGAAATTAAAAAAATGTGCATCTCAAATGAAGAGAAGTCACAAATTAAACTTAACAAATGGAAAACGCTGGTAAGCATGGAGCTGTTAGAAGAAGGAAAGATAAAACATGCTGTATAAACCGTTTGAGATGATTATTTATCATGGGGTGCTCACTGTGCTGGGGCCAAGAAGGTTATTTTTTAGCACAACATAAGAACAGAGGAATAGAAGTTTCTTTTGTTCATTGGAGGTCTGATCCAGTAGATCTATCACCTACTGATTTAGACCTATCACCTACTGATTTTTTCTTTCTCTTTTGCTGTATTTTTTTTTATTTCTTCTTATGTATTGTATTGTGCCCCAATAACTTTAATAAGATTTAGTGGTAGAATCCCTACCTTTCTCTTTAAAAATAAAAAATAAAAAAAGAGAATTGATTATATATGTGCCGATTAAAAATGCCTCAGGGGAATCTAATCACTGAGTGGGCTTATGCATCAAGAAGGAGAGAAGCAATACTGATACCACTATGACATTATAGAAATGTAAGTGAAAGGATCTAACTTAACATCAACAAAAAAATTACCCTCTTCAATGTGTTTCTTCTCCTTAATTGTAAAAGGTGGGCTTGAATATCATTTCGATGTGTGCATCTAAGACGAAAGAGAAGCACTCAACGCAACATATGAAAAACGTCTCATGCTTACACATAAAGTGTTGTCCATTTTGTCCCTCAATGGGCTCACCTTTTTAAAACATGTCTTGGTGTGTGTATTCATATATAAGCACAAACTATACTCTTCCATTAGGCGAAGTGCATTTATGACTTATCTGATATAGAAAAGTGTCCTCTACATGATTAGAGTTTCCAATGTCGAACTGAAACACTAGAAGGCCTTACAATGCTTAACAACATATCCTACATCAAAGTCGCATTGGTCATCTGGCACCCAATGATTAATGCATCTCCATGGTGTTTATGACCATCTCACGACCATCTTCCATTAGGCGAAGTGCATTTATGACTTATCTGATATAGAAAAGTGTCCTCTACATGATTAGAGTTTCCAATGTCGAACTGAAACACTAGAAGGCCTTACAATGCTTAACAACATATCCTACATCAAAGTCGCATTGGTCATCTGGCATCCAATGACTAATGCATCTCCATGGAGTTTATGACCATCTCACGGGCATGCTGTGTGGGATTAGTGTTCCTTTACAGAAGTCAATATAATCAGTGGATGGCATTCGGGGGAATGAAATGACTTGCGTGAATAGGGGACTGACCTTCTAACTGAAAAATGTACCTTAATCATCACTCTTTATAATTCACATTATTCACTCAGTCAGCACAAACAAGCATCAGAGAATTCTGTACTCACACCTACACAAAAAACGAAACACGACTTGAACCACAAAAAAAAAATGCCAAACAGGAAGCAAAATAAGCAGAACAAATAAACATTGTCAACCAACATCATACCTTTCATTCATTCAATCAAGAAACTCAAAAACTCGTATTCTCATCTCCAACTTTCACCAATTCTTCAACTATTCCACAACACACCCCCCCCCCCCCCCAAAAAAAAAAAGGCCTGCTTTTGCAACTACATTTGTGATTTGAAAATCAATATCATCCAATGCCACAATCCTCACCCTCCCCCAACATAAGCAAACCAAATGCCCATCAAAACGATGACATTCCCGCCGCGTGCCGCAGCTGCTCATAAGAAACCCAGAACACAAACTGCCAGGGGCCGAGCCTCGCCCACGTCGGGAAGAACCCCTTCCAAAGAGCCCCAAAACCCTCAGCCCTCACCGTCCTCACCAAACAATCCAAAGAACCCCTATAGACCCTCTCAACCCCCTGATTCATCATCCGTGTCTTCACCACGTCGGCCGGGCAGCTCATCATCGTCGAACAGAGCCCCGAAGCGACCGAAGCCAACGTGTGCGCGTACAAGTTATCCTCGCAAAGCCCTCCATTCAAGATCCGACGCTTCGAGTAGTCGTAGCACGTCAATTCCCCCATATTGACCAAGAACGCTCTCTGCGCGTTCGGGACCACCCCTCTCCACAGCCCGCCGAGTCCCTCCGACCGCACGATCTTCATCAGAGCGTCCGGAGCGCTCGAGTACCTCCGTCCGTCCGCTTGCATCCTCACCTTCACCAGATCGGCCGGGCTCGCCACGACCTGGGCGAGGACGCCGGAGGCGCCGCCGGCGAAGGCCCTGGATGCGAGAGAGTCGGACGAGGGGCGGAGGAGCTCGTAAGAGACGATGCGGAGGGGAGTGTAGAAGAGGTGGCGGAGTAGGGAGGGGGAGAGGCCCCTGTAGAGGGAGAGGAGGCCCTCGGATCTCACAAGGTCGTAGGCGACTCGGAAGGCGTTGGTGGGTCGGCCGGTCAGGGACTCGTTGTGGAGCTGAAGCCGAGTCTTCGCCAGGTCGATCGGGAACGTCGCCGTCTCCGCTACCGCGGCGGACGCCGCCGCCATTAGCAGCTTCAAAGGACCTCCTTCCATGGCGGAATCGGAAACTCCGAAAAGTGAAGCAAAGATGCGTTGTGGCTTTATTCGTAGCTCAGGTACATTATAACACCAGTAAGCTTGCCTACGTGGCATACGTTACTACGATTAGACAAACTAAATATCTTGGCCCGCAGTTGTATTTGACCAATCCCGCCCAAAAAAAAACCCTATTTAGCGTTTTTTTTCTTCAGTAGTTCGGGTTGAATATCATTTTTATTTCTCGATCGATCTCCTGTTTTTGAAGGGACTCGTCGATCGAATCGGAGTTCGTCGCGCCAGTGAAGATACTCTGCTCGCATGGACTGGTTATTCATATTTTCATCTCCTTTTTTAGATTTCTTTCTTTCTTTCTCATTTTTAGATAGATTGAAGGATTCTTTAAATTCTGGAAGAAATTCAATGCTTATGGTGATGTTGCAGATAAATTTTAGGTATTTTGAAACTAATTATGTTTGTATTCTTATCATATTAGATTTTATTATACCATCTTTCATCATAGGAGAATTCAGAATCAGTATTTATATATAAAGGTATAATTTTTTTGAGGTGGGTAGTCTGTTCTTGTCATGAAACAATTTAAATTACTTACAAGGATTACTGTATTGAGTCTTTTGAGGTGTTAAATGCCTCTTGGCACTGACTTGTTTTACATTTGGGGTGCATAATCTGGTCCACAATTGGGCACTTGTTAGTGGCTGATGGGTTGTGTTTTGTTCGTGATTTCAACATAAAGCACAAACATTTCCATGTGATTTCTCTTTACAATTAGTTGGTCCCTAGTCATATTCCCCTCAATGTAAGTCAGGCGTGCAAGGGCTTGAATTCTGGATAATATCCTGTTAATAACACATGGGACTGCTATCTGCTCGAATATCGTGACTACGAATTAGGACTCTCTATAGAATAACCAGTTTTAGGTGATTTTGTTTACTCTGTTACCGAGACACTCGAGTTTTCCAAACCAGCAAGTTGATTCTTCATTGTTTTTTTTTCACTTGGAACACCATGACACCTAGAGTCCTTGATCATGAGAGTCAGTCTAAGAAATAGATATCTAGCTAATTTAACCAATTCACAAATGTTGTTCATCACACATTTTTGTCCTAACTCTACCTCATTGGAGCTACTCATATGTGAAAGGAAGCTTTAATTACTAGCTGCACTAGTCCCTCAGGCCATCGGCCTAGCAATTATTGGACGCCCCTCTGTGGGAACCAAGGTTCAAGTCATCCAGGACTGCATGACTGAAAAAATTGCTCATACCTGGGCTGGTTCCATGGGCTTATGCTTCATAGTTTCTTGACCCGTGATGGTCGTCTGCATGGTACTAGTAGTGGTCGATCCACTATATGTAAGGGAATTTGCAGCTCGATAGGTCTCTTGTAACAAAAAAAGAACTACTGGCTGCACTCTATTACTATAAAGATATGAACTGGCGTGATTGATTTTTGAGGGGGTAGGTACATTATTTAATTGCATCAAAGTAAATTATTATTAAATTCCATATAGCTTCCTTCTCTTATACATTTTTTGGGCTCCCTGATGTTTACTGTAGATGAAGGATTGGCCTGAACAAAATGCAAAATCTTTGGAATAGGCTACTATGGGTTTTGCTTTGTATCCGTTCCTTTGGCATTGGAACTTGGAAGCATATATGGATGGGGGAGTATTGGAATTGAATAAAATCATTGAGCTTCTGGTCTCTGAGATCTATCTGTTTCAGGATTTATTGTATTTAATCGTGTGTTTAAGGTGATCTTGACATCTGTAAAATCCTTTATATCATTATAAGGTCTTGTGAATGTCACAATTACCAAGACACACGTTTGAAAAATAAGATTTTGAATAAAATGACTTTCCCGTTTGGTATGATTCTACTTTTAATTAAGTAGAAAGCTCAAATGCGTTACCAAACGGATTTCAGAAAGACAGCTTAATTAAAAAGTTACTTACAGAAAATACAAAAGGGTTGCTTTTTAAAAAGCGCAGAAAATATGCTTTCGAGAAATTAAAGTCTGTTTAAGTCACTTTATTCAAAATCATACATTTTATAGGTGTTTTCGTATGGTTACATGGAGTTCCTGAAAAGTAAGTGCTCATATAATTTTTTTTTTTTTTTGGTAACAACCCAGAGGGTTATAAGGTCCCACCCTATTTCAACTATTACAGACTGGGCCAAACAATAATAATAATGGCCTACAAACTGAACTGGGCATGAAAGCCCACAAGCCAAGCTTGTAATATATGAATGTATATTAATAAAACAGTCGGGTCCAACGGGTCGGGGCGGGGTGGACCCGGGCCCGACCCGTTTGTATGTTCGGGTCCACCGGGTCGGGTCCAAATCGGGTCGGGTATATTATACGTGTAATCGGGTCCGGGTCCGGACCCGACCCGTTGACAGGCCTAATTACAAGGTCCCACCCTATTTCAACTATTACAGACTGGGCCAACAAAGGCCTACAAACTGAACTGGCATGAAAGCCCACAAGCCAAGCCCATAGGGCTTTTTTCCACATAATTGACAGCCATAGAGAACCGGGTCCACTTCAAGTGCTCATATAAATTTTGCAAAATTTAAATGGGGTTATTACAATTTTATTTTATTGACCCATCTATAGGGGTGGTAAACGAGCCGAACGAGTCGAACTTTGACCTGCTCAGGCTCGGCTCGTTTAGCAGCAGGCTCGGCTCGGGTTCGACTCGGCTCAGGAACAAGGTTCATTTTGTATTCAAACTCGGCTCGTTAGGCTCGTGAAAAGCTCGGTTAAAGCTCGGTTCGGCTCGTTGTTAAACAAGTCAAGCTGAAGCTCTAATCAAAGCTCGGTTCGGGCTCGTTTAGTTAAAAAAAACTTTGTTTAACATTTGAAAAGTCACATTTCACAAATTACAACACCTTATACATGTGAAAATAACTAAGCTCGGGCTCGGTTCGGACTCGGCTCGTTTTGCTTTTTTCTATTAAATAAACGAGCTCGTCCAGGCTTGGGCTCGACTCGGCTCGTTTATAAACCGAGCTTTAAAAATTGTTCAAACTCGGTTCGTTTATCTAATCGAATGAGCCTGCTCGTTTATCTAATCGAACCGATCCCGAACAAGCTTTAATCGAGCCAATCTCGAGTCGAGCCCGAGCTGCTCGACTCGTTTACCAGCCCTACCCATCTATAAAAAAAATTCCTTCAAGCCGCCACTAAATTGCTGATTCATCGTAATAAAATCAAAATCAAATCTGTAAGGGGGATCCTTTTTATTTTTTGTGACAGCTTCAACATCAGTGGTATCTGAGGCAGAAAGCTGCTCAATTTTCAGTCATTTATTATTATTATTTTTATATATAATATATGATTGGTTGGTGTCTACTGTCTTCTACGGGTACCCAAAGGCCACATCTGAACGTACCAATCATGCTTGCCACTTGCCATTTAAAAATGGGACCATCTTGGAACTGTCTGCATGGCCATATTACATGAATAAATATTATAGAAATATATGTAAAATCAAGTTAAAAAATTAAAGATACTGGTCGATCATGGATGACCTTTTTATACTATTTTCTTTTATCTGGATTGGCTGGGGATATTGTACTAAATTATCAAATCAAAGAAGTATAGAATAATAGAAAGAGAAAGGGACATGGTATCAAACATGCATGAGCACAATCAAAGATTTTTCCATTCATTTTAATTGTTTTTCATTTAGTATTCAGAATGATAAGATCTCCATCTCCAGAAAATAAAAAAACGTATGCCATGACAGTGAAACTCCCTTTTTCAATAATATGTTTTTGTGCAGTACAAGTTAATCGTGGCATTATTAATAGAAGTAATTACAACTGAGTTGCTATCAAAGTGTTAGGGCTGGCCTTGAAATTAATTAAATGAGATAGGTCTCGTGCGTGCTTATAAAATGAGCCCCCATTCATAAAAAAAAAGGTTTTTAAATTTAAATTTTATTTTTTTACACAATTAAATTTAACAAAAACTAATTCCAAAAAAATAAAAATAAAATAAAATAACATTAACATAAATGTTTGAAAAAATAGAGAATAAATAATAAAAATAAATATAAAAAATATGATGTGCTATGATTTTTTTTCTTTGTATCAAATAAAAATAAAACAAAATCCCTATAAAATAGAAACAAATGGAATTAGCAAAATGAAAGAAAATATGGATAAACTTATAAAAATAAAATAAAATAATTTAAAAATAAAAATCCCAATCAAATAAGGAGGAAAAATCATAAAATAATAGGTGATAAAATAAATGGAAAAATGAATACATGAAAATAATAAATAAATAAATATTGAAAATAACTTGTGATCAAACAAGACTAACAAATGAAGAGAAAGATATGGCTAAGTTCTTAAAATAAATATTAAATTATCCAAATAACATATCCAAGTTTTCTTAAAATCATCATGCTTTAATGATATTGCTTAACAATGCATTTTGAGGGCGTGCATAGTAACATAAATTAATGCAACTGGATACATAAGTCACTACCTACATTAGACGCCAGCCCGAGTTCGTCTGATGCGTCGCGTAACGCTGAAATCACTCTCTACTAAATGAGATGATCCTTAATTAAATATTGACACGTCTTGTTATATATTTTTAACACGTAAAATTTTAAATGTTTAGTTTGAATGAATGTTGATCTTCTCTTCACTACAAGAAATATGTTGTTTGCCTAGGAAACATTTCCTTGCTAAAAGTCATTGTTTCATTGGTAAATATTTTTACCAACAAAAGTTTTCCTCAGTACATTCGTCGCAGAAACGCCGACTCTAAATGTTTTTTCCAAAGAAATATCAGCTACTTGGTATAAATTACCTTTACCGACAAATTATTTTATCACTAAAATGGTACATTTACGGACGAAATATTTCCATGGTAATAATTACCTTTACCGATGAATTATTTCTTTGATAAAAATCACTTTTACCAACAAAATATTTTCTTGATACAGAATTTACAATTACCCATAAACTCTTTCTTAGGTAAAAGTTGACATTTTTGTTGGTGAATGTTAAGAATAACCAAGCCTGTGTACTGCTATTACCCATGAATTTTTCATTGGAATCAATTTTTATAAAAAATTTATGACACAAGATGAATTAGTAAATTATCTAAACCTGTTCATATCACATCCAAGAAATAAATTCTTAATAAAATCCACTTCAAACCATATACATCACATCCAAAAAATAAGTTCTTAATAAAATCCACTTCGAACCGTATACATCACAACCAAAAAATAAATTCTTAATAAAATCCACTTCAAACCCATGCCATCATTATATTCTATAAAAAAAAATCCATGTACACATCCAAAAAAAATTAAAATCCAACTTATAAAGATTGTTTATTTTAGTAGCCAAATCATGTAGAGTAGGCATAAGATCATGAGGGTGAAAAGCTCCACTCATTGGCTTGAGAAACAACACCTGTCATCAAATGAAACAATGTGTATTAGTCATTGCTTTATGTTTAAAGAAAAAAAATTTAAATTCAACAACTCAACTGATAGTCAAACAGATATCTATCCATAATCCTTGAACAGATCTAATATCGATTGATTTTGACATTTGTGGATGTTTCAAAAGTATCAGAATTAGACTAATTGAACTTGTAACTCAACAAACTATACAACTTCTCAGAGAGAGCACCCATGTTGGCACTACCATAATATACATAACTACTGAACTGTTTATTAGTCCACACATTGTTATTTTGCTCTACCATGTAGAGTCTAATTTAACTATACAACTCATATGTTATTTCATGGTTGTCCTCTACCAGAGGTTTTGATCAATACAAGAAATGTGATTTATAATCGAAGATAATTAAGCAAAGAGACCAAGTTTATGATGGAGAGAGGGTCTATTCAAATTAGAGTTCCACAATATGCATAACCTAGAAGCCACTTACCAAATTGCAGAGAACCAATGAAGGGAAATTAAAAAAAACTAAACCAAAATGAATTTCAATGCAAATTTAAATGAAATAATTTGAAATTCAAGTGTCAAGAGACAAACCGGTACTGAACTATCAATTATGCTCTGCACAGGTCCACAAACACCATCAAAATGTTATTGTAAAATGTGATTATGCTCTGCACAAGTCCACAACCTCCATCAAAATTTATTCTAAGTTCATTATGATCTGTGCAGGAGATTTTATACTCGATTACTCAACTAAATTTAAGAATTACCATTCATGGACGAGATGTGGAACACCCCGGAAGCTGAAGCCGTGCAACGAGACTCTGAAACATGTCTTGCATTTGCCTCTCTTGTTGTAGGTGTATCTCATTTGTCCTTCTCGTTATCTCTGCGTCCATCACAACACGGCTCTCCATCATCTCATCTCTGGTCCGCCTTGTTATCTCTTCCTCCATCGCAGCACGACTTTCCTCCATCTCCAATGATTATATGTTATGAATTTGAGTTTCTTGTCATGGATTTGTACAAGTGATTTTTTTAGAAGTGATATTTGTACAAATTTGTATCATAATTCAAGAGTCATAACTAGCCACATTTTGACTGTGTTATCTATTCTTCATATTCAGGAACTCACATTCATAACATATAATCATTAGTCTATATAAGAAACTCAAATTCGTAACATATAATCATTGGCCCATAAAAAACCTGAAAGAAGGAGCAAAGGACACAAACAAACATATAATAAGAAATTCACCCCTCATCCAGTGCCAAAAAGCACATTTGATTTTAAAAAACAAAATCACTCAAATCAATCACTAAAGATGAAGTCCAAAGTCTACATTGATTTTAAATCTAATTAGGGAAAAATGAACTAGAAAAACTACTTGGGCATCTGCAATTGTACCAATATGAATCACCAAATTCTAATCAGACCATGGACTCCACCATTTCTATAAATACAAAAAAAGAATTAAAAACTCACTTGTGCCTCTGAATAAATGAAGAGTTCTTGGCATCCTCTTCTACAAATCAAACAAAAACAAGATCAATTGAGAGAGATTGAGAGAGAGGAGATTGATCGATCAAAGTGAAATCGAGGGAGTGAGAGAGAGATTGCTGACCGGTGTCCGGCATCTCTGGAGGTTGATAGCTTCAATGGAGGTTGACGACGATCCACCATCGACGGAGGTGGTCGGCGTCAATGCAGGTTGATGGAATATCTGGAAGTTGACTGCGATCCGGCATCGATGGAGATAGACGACATCAATAGAGGTTCAGGCGATCCTCCATTGATAGAGGTGGTCGGCATCGACAGAGGTTGACGGTGATTTGGCGATTTAGCCAAGGTTTTAGGGTTTAAAAAATGAGGAATGCTTTTAGGGTTGAATCGGCAAAGGCTTTAGGGTTTAAAAAATGAGGGATGCTTTAGGGTTTATGAGAAATAAAGTAAATAAAGGGCAATTTAGGTTTTTTTCATTTTTTGGACTTTTACCGAGTAATGTTTCCTAAAACAAAAATAAAATTAATAAATCTGAAAATTTTATACTTTTTCCCATAACTTTTTCCCTCGGTAAACATGCTCAAAGACCGACGATTGTAAACAAAAATAATAAATCATCATATTAAATATTTTCACCAAGGACTATTTTCCTTGGTGAAGGTATTGAAATTAGATTATGTTTTTATAGAGGAATTATTACCTCGGTAAATGATTTACTTCCCGATGAAATGTTTGTCACTATAACATTGAACAATTTTAAAAAACAAATGTAAACTTAATAGAAACCTAAAAATTTAACACCTTTACCGAGGATGTTTTCCCTCGATAAAACTGAACAATGCCGACAAATTTTTGTGTTGGCAAAAAATATATAAATAATAATCTATACCTTACATTTACCGAAGAATGTTTTCCAGGGTAATGGTATTAATTCGAAAAAAATGTTCGTTTACCGACAAAATTTGTCCTTGGTATGGATTATAATTTTGTTTTGTTTTTTCACTTTAATGTTTAGTTTTACCGAGGAAGACATTCCTTGGTAATAATGATTCATTAAACGGGTAGTCCTTGACCACTCTCTTGGGCTCTATTTCCCAGAAAAGAAAATTTTCATAGGTAAAAATTACCCAATTACCTACGAAATATGTTTCCTTGGTAAAACTTTCATGGCTAAAAACCATTTTCCTTGTAGTGCTTATTAAAAATTCATAAAACTAAAGGAATTCAATACTAATATTAATTGAATCACATTTCCAAAAGTGAACACAACTATCACCATTTCTATTTGAAACAGTGTCAAAATATTAAAATCTATCATTTTTGTTGTTTTGAATTTTTTTTAAAATTTAATTTTTATGTATTTAAAAATTATATATTCATTATATAATTACGGTATGTTTCTTTTTCTAATCTAAAATAGTATGATGTATAACATAAATATATATTAAATTAAAATGTAGAACTACAATAATAATTGAATGCATATATCAATGGTTGGAAAAAAAACTGAAAAATGATTTAATAACTAAAAGTTAGTCAATTTACATGTGGATTAGCTAGATGTATTCCATGTTAAAAAGATAGAATAACATGTTCTATTATGATTGTAAGATGATGAAATTATTATAATTGTCGAATAACTTTTTATAAAACCAGGCACCATTTGGACCGCAATAAAAATATCTTGCAAGTCCCAATTACTATAGCACAAAAACATGCCAAAAAATCTCAGTCAGGACAAACATATGCCAAACATGAATACCCTCGTAATCGACTAAATTAAGAAAATCATAAAAAAGAAGAATCAAAATTTAAATGAATTCCTGGCACAACCCATTACAGCGAAACATATCATATTTTTAGCATAAATAAAAAGACACTATTATATTAACCGTTTAAAATAAAATCTTATATGTATCTTAAAACATTTACATCGTTAAATTAAAAATAAATACATTCAACTACTTTATCCTTAAAAAAAAAAAAACAAGATTAGATCGTAAAACTGTTTTTCCAATAAATAAAAAAAATCTTGTAAAGCAGGCGCGACCCTATTTAACCAACCCAACCATTTCAGTATTTCACGCGCTTATATAGCCGAATCAAACGCAGCGAAGGAGGGAGCGCTCTCTGTAATGGCGGTCCCGAGCATCTCCGCCGCTCGCTTGCCCCCCTTCGAGTGCCGCTCTGAACCCTCCGGAAACCCCCGCCATGAGAAGCCCAACCGTACCCGCGCAGCCTTCCTCTCGGGCGGCGGTGGAGGAAACCGCATGCCGTCGCTGATCTTCCGGTTCCCCCCGAACTTCGTGAGGCAGCTGAGCACAAAAGCGAGGCGGAATTGCAGCAACATCGGCGTCGCCCAGATCGTCGCCGCTTCGTGGGCCAACAACGGCCCTTCCCCCGCAACCGGCCCCTCTTCGAACCCTAAACCTAACTTGATTAACTCCTCCGTTGTTCCTCCTCCGCCCCCTGCCGTGGCTGCCGCTGCTGATGCGGTGGTTGTGGCCCCCTCGGTGGATCTGGTGGCGGAAGAGGGCGGTGACGGTAACCCTGGTGTCGGAGGGCCGTCGCATCTGGCCGGAATTTTTTCGTCTGATGCGACTCGAGCCATTCACGTTGGTAATATCTCTATCCCTCCCTCTCCGTCCCTCTCTCCCTCCCTCTCTCTGATGCGACTCGAGCCATTCACGTGAAGGTTTTAATGTTTTTGCTTTGTTACAATTAATATTTGAAACTTTACCTCAAAAAAAAAATTGAAACTTTTCCTTTTGATGCTGTTGGACTGTGAAAAATATGATTTTTGGGACAGAAGAAATCTTTTCTTTTGTCTTTTGTAAAGATTTTGGATTCATGTTCTTTTCAATGAGGTCTCAATCTCTCTCTTTCTCTCTCATAAGGGGTGTTCAGCTATTCTTTGGTTCTAAAGTTTCAGAACTCGCAAGATTTTTGTTCTTTTATTTTTATTTTTTGGAAAGCTTTCTATTTAAACTGCTTTTGTGATTGGAGCGTCTTTTTTTGAACTTCGGTCACAGAAAAAAATATTGAAAGTCGAATGGGATTGCATTTTTGCTTGAGTGATTTGATAAATTTCGTTGTGCTGTTTGGGCAGGTGAAAAATACCAGCGAATTGTAAAAACGGATTCAATTACCACCCCGATTTACAATACGTCTGCTTACTGGTTCAAGGACACTGCCGAGCTGATTGATTTCAAGGTTTGCGGTTCAAGCTAAGAATACACGTTTCATGTTCATGGAAAATCTGATTGATTTTTTCCAATATTGTATCAAGATTTTGTTAAATGTTGAGGGTGTGAACATGCATTTGTATTCGAGATTTTGTTAATGTGGAGTGAGTGAACATGAATTTGCCACTCGCAAGGTCATACAAGTTTTGAGTGAATTTAATGATATAAATATTACTATTGAAAAGTATAATAGGGCCAACTTTATATAACTAACTTATGAGAAAGATCCCTTATATCCTATCTCTCATTAACTTTGTCATTTCTGTGGCTTGTCCTCTTACCCAGGAAAACAAAGAAAACCTTGAACTGTCATTTTTTTTTGTGTTTCAAAAGTAAGTATCTTTATATTTATCTATTATATTTTGAGTTTCTGATTTTAATTTCTTATTTTAAATGAAAGTGCATTCAAGTGATTGATTATCAAGACTAGTTCTTATGTTAAATGAGTTTTTAATATTTTTTGTTAATATGTTATATTTAAAGTTAAGCAGTTGATAACTCTTTGTATGGCCTGGGATTGCAATTTTTATGTAATGCATATCATGATGTTTGGTACTTTTGGTAGGAGGGAAGGCACAAGAGTTTTGAATATGGTCGTTATGGAAACCCCACCACTGAGGTTCTAGAGGCAAAGATGAGGTCTCTGTTTCTTTCTTATTACTTCTGGAAAAGTATAAATCTTTCTATTATTAAAACATCTCACCCGTTTGCTAGAGCAGTGCACTTGAAAGAGCTGAGTCTACATTGTTCATGGCATCTGGCATGTGTGCTACTGTAAACATTTTGCATTCATTGGTTCCTGCTGGTGGGCATATTGTTACAACCACGGATTGCTACAGGAAAACTAGAATGTTCATTCAAGATTGGCTTGTTCCCAAAATGGGGATTACAGTGAGTATTTCTGTTATTTCTTTTTCCTTTTGTCACATGTGGTTATCACTTCGTAGTACACTGGATTAGTGATTCTTTGTACATTTATTTACTCCTGGCCTTTTTCTTGGGAATCTCATTAATTCATTATTTATTTGTTCAACTCAGAAATATTCCATTTTTTTAATATAAATGCACACAACAATTGGTTTTTATTTCTGTTATTAGAATTTTTTTGTGACTTCTTCAGTGTTGTGAATTGCTTTCTGAGTATCAGTTTGTCGTCAAATTCATTACATCTTCAGAGAGAATTTTATACAAAACGGGGAGAATAGGTTTATTCCTAAAAAAACATGTTTGTTTAGGAAGAATAAACTGTAATAGTTATGCCTGGATAATTTAGAATAAAGCAGTTATAGTTATTCCTACTTATCCATCCATATTTATAACGATAGCCTAACAAGAGGAACACAAAGGATGAAAATTTATCAAAACCGAGAAAGGAATAACAACAAAAAAATCTTATAATTCTCTTATATCCCCATATAATCTTTAACCGGATAAGCTATTTGCAAACCAAACAAGGAGTCGATGATTCAATAACCATGTAAATAACTAAATTCTGGTGCCTGGCAAATCCGAATAGCTTGGCACTGGGTAATGTCCTCTGCACATTTCTTTTTTGCTTTCAGATTGAGCATGTTACACCATTTTTCTTAAATATGGCATTGCTAACAATTGTATTGAAATAGGTTTTTAAAATTGTAGCAGTCAAATCATTTTTTTCTTCAGGGTACATAATTTCCCGCTGGTATGAGTCTCTATTTCTTTCATTAATATTCAACATTTGACTCGCAGGCCACTATCATTGATCCTGCTGATATTGACTCATTGAAGTCCGCCTTGGATCAGAACAATGTTAGTAAAGTGAAAGTGTTATGCTCTTCTTGTAACTCATAATTATATTAGGTGGTGATGATGTTAATTGCTGGTGTGCATTATTATTCAGGTATCCCTGTTCTTCACAGAATCTCCAACCAATCCTTACCTTCGATGCGTAGACATTGAGGCTGTTTCTGAGCTTTGCCATAGCAAAGGAGTGCTGGTCTGCATAGATGGAACTTTTGCGACTCCTATAAACCAGAAGGCCTTAGATCTTGGTGCCGATCTTGTTATGCATTCTGCAACAAAGTTCATTGAAGGTCACAATGATGTGAGTGAAAAAAATAATTGAGAATTACCTGGGTCAATATATTTATTAGGATTTGTAGAAGTATTATATCTTTTGGTTGAGAAAGGAAAAGCTCAAGGAAGCCATGATCATAGATTGCAAACCCCAGATGCTCGTATAGATAATGGACATGGGATATATCTTGACATTTCAATTATCTAGGACATGATTATAATATATAAACATTGTCATTGAAGCACTTCATACATGCAAAATGCACATGTTTGTGGGGTATTTTACATATCTAAATTTGTGGTTTTATCTTAAGATGGTGGAAGATGGCGTAATGTAAGTGTCATGTGTCAATTCTGCTTGCCACTTCCAGTGTGGTGTTGGGTAACTTGTGTCAGTATCCGGATCTTACGAGTCAGACAATAGTATGTTATGTCGATTGTGTACAAACATCCGTGTTTTATGCATAATATTATCTAACAAATGAGTACTTTGTAAATTTCAGTTGTGTTGAGGGTAGAACATGTATACTGTATAACATCTAAAACAGTGGGCACTTCATTTTCTGCCACTGTTGATTCTTCTTCTTTTGTTCAGTGGATATGTTGAGCTTGTGTAACACTATTTACTTTAATGCTCAATTATATATATATATATATATAAATTATTACGTGCGGCGAGCGGCGGGTGCGGCCGCGACGTGGGCCGTTCGATTGCGGGTCTATTGCATCCGACGGTCGATGTGAATCGCACCCGACCATCCGATGCGATGGACCCGTGATCGATGGCCCGTAATTGCTGCCGCACCCGCCGTTCGCCGCACGTAAACACTTCCCTATATATATATATATATATATATATATATATATATATATATATTCATTGACATGAGTGCTGGTGGTGGACACTTGGGTGTATCTTCAAAGAGAAACAAACCAAATTTATTGTGGTGTGGAATTTTGACACATCTGTCTGGGAGTCTTAGATTATTGATCTTTGACACTACTTCAAAAACCTAGACATTGACTGTCCTCCTCAAATGGATTTCTTCTTTTCACGAGTTTTTGATATTCAAAATATGTATAGGATTTTCAGTCAAGTTCAATTGAGTTTTCAGTTTCCTTTGTGTCTGAAGTTGCTTCTTTTTCTAGGTTCTTGGAGGATGCATCAGTGGTTCTGAGAAATTGATCTCTGAAGTGCGTCGGTATCACAACATCGTAGGCGGCGTTGTCCACCCTGTAAGATATCTTGATAATTGGTGTGCATGATCATTGAATGATTCGTTTTAAATATTGGAAACATTTAAAGCCCAGAATTGCATGACTTGCTTGATGCACATAGGGGACTGCATTTGATGTCTTTCTGCTGCCCTTTTCCTTTGTTTAACAAAATGAATACATTTTCTCAACAGAATGCAGCGTATATGATGATTCGAGGTTTGAAGACATTAAAACTTCGTGTAGAGAAGCAAAATACAACAGCGTTGAGGATGGCCCGCATTTTAGAGGAGCATCCTAAGGTACATAATATATTAAGTCTAGCTCTTATCTATTTTTTAAAATGATGATTGTGCATGTAGTTATTTGCTAAATATCACAGAAATTAGAAAATGCCACCAATTATGCTTATAGAAATTCTAAGACATGCACACATGCAGACTTTCATATGTGCATGCAAGTTTCTATTGGAATATACACAGATGCATATATTTGCTAGCAATCTGGTTCCAGCAGCAATGATCTAAAACATGTGTCAGTGTGTCACTGCGGCCAGGTGTTCAAGTTTTAGCTTGTCTTTCTGTGTGTGCATTCACTTGAGTATGGGTTCTGGTGCCAATATGCACATATGCAATGCAGCCTTGTTCAAGGGAACATGTGTACACATGCAATGGTACATGCTTCACACTTCGGCTTTCAATTTTCCTTAAAAATAAAAAGATAGGGAGATATCCTTTCATCTGTTGTCTGTGGGGCGGCTTAAATTTGTTGTGGTGGTTAGCCATATAATTCATATGAAGAATCTTTGTCTGGTTGTCTCTGATGTGATCCAGTTATTTAACAATGGGTGAACTTAGTCTATCCATCACGTGTTGGTTGCATGACAAGTAGATATGGCTGTTTGTTGGATTGGTCAGACAACATATATGGGCTTGGAAATCCTAATAAACCTGTTAGTAGTGGTGAATACAAGCCTACCTGTCACATTGAGATGTCAAATGGGTTGTTCCTTTGGTGAGAATATTTATAAGAAAATTGAAATTTGTGTAGAAAATGGAATAGAGGTGAGGGTTGGGCAAGCATCGTTTGGGGTGGGAATTCTCTCCACATTCCTCCTGTGTGAGACTCTACCCTCTCGTAATGGATAGTCTTTCCACTTTGCCCTCTTGTATATGTGTGTGTGTTTGCAATATATATCTACAGAAGATGGGCAAGGGAAATATGACTAGGCTTTTGTACGCATGCAGACATGGAAATGCGGGAAGTTTTAACTGAAAGTATTGAAGCTAATGGCAGATTCTTCCACATTACACCTAATGTTTTTCAATTTCATGTTCTTCCCTGATTGCGAGTGTCATCTGCTATATCTTTTCTTGTTTTTATGTGGCAATGGCCCATTAGTGTGTTTGCATGATCACCTTCATGTATTTATTCTGTGAGGGAGATTTAAAAGGAAATAAAAGGAAATATTTGAGAGCTGCGGTATTTCCTTTAAATAGAATGATCAAGGGAATGTTTTGCCCGTTCCTGTTTTTATGCAGTAAAGATTTGAAGCATGCATTTATTGTTTCATCTACTAAAATAGATGCACTGATATACCCATGATGTGAACCTATTAATCATCATATACTTTGTCCACAAAATTTTCCAAATGCAATTATGCTGGTGAGGTTAACAGTGCTATATTGGCAGATTCAACGCGTATATTATCCAGGCCTACTGAGTCATCCCGACCATCACATTGCCAAGAAGCAAATGAGTGGCTTTGGTGGTGTGGTCAGTTTTGAGGTAGCAAGCTATATTATCACTCACCACCATCATCATTTAATAATTATAGAACATTTCGTTTGACTAACATTGGCCTTACAGATAGCTGGGGACTTGGAAGCAACTCGAAGATTTGTTGATGCCACTAAAATCCCATACATAGCTCCTTCGTTCGGGGGTGTTGAGAGCTTTGTTGACCCACCTGTCATCATGTCATACTGGTACACCCTCCATCTCAAAAGCCATTACAGAAAGGTTTCATGTCATATGAATTCAATGGAATGCCACAAAGCACTAGACTGAGCATTTCATTTTGTGAACAGGGACCTCTCCCCAGCAGAGAGAGCCAAGTACGGCATGAAGGACAACTTGGTGCGGTTCAGCTTTGGCATCGAAGAGTTTGACGACTTGGAGACCGACATCCTTCAGGCGCTTGAGGCAGTGTAATCTGGTTTTCATGTGTTGTGTTTCTGTGAACTTTGTTTGTTATGTGGCATGTTGTTTCAAGCTTTCAAGTTATGGTTTTTTCATCGGCACATAAAAATTCTTGTTATTTTATTTGGCGTGTGGTTTCCAGTATAAAAAAAAAGGCACTACATGTGGTGAACATTATGCAATGCAGGCATAGTGTCATGGGTCTGCTGCTCATAGGTTTGTGAGATCAAATTCTCATGAACTTTTTCTATGCACGGTTTTTTATTCTACTTAGGTTGCCAGAGAAGATGTTATTGTAATGGTGATATTGTTTTTGAGTGATGATTGATTGGTTTTACTACTTTGATGGAGGGAAGGAAGTTTTCAAATTTGGAAGAGAAGAAGATGAAGAACGACAATAATAGGGTTTTAATTTGGGAGATGAGTAATTTTGGTAGTTTTTTTTTTTTTGATGAAAAGGGATCTGTAACCAAAGTTTACATTGCAGTTAAGAAACTGACTGTATAATATGGACAAAGTGAGGAGGCAGTAATTCCTCATCCCATTGATGTAAACTAGAAAAGAAAGGTTCCAAAGTCTGGCGAATCTGGTCGTCCGCTGAACCAACAATGGTATGCACCCGTTGGCTTCGACATCCCAGAACAGCCAATGGTTTTGTGCCCCGAACCATGTCCTGAGGGACCTTGTGGATGTGGAATTAGCATCCCTCCTCTGAGAGGTTAAGAACTAATGAAGTGAGAGGTGCCAAATGTTGAGGTTATGAACTAATGAAGTGAGAGGTGCCAAATGTCAAATGTGGAGGTCCTGAGACTGAATCTCAGAGAAGATCTACTAATTGTTGAGCATCTGTCCCGAGTACCAGACAAGCTGTAGCCTAGTGATGCCGCAAATACAATGCCAAGCCAAAGACCCTCAGCTTCAACTCGAAGGGGTGATGTAGCCAATCCTTCATAGGCATATGATATAGCTCTGTTAATAATCGCCCTCGGTGAGGCTTGGACATTTTTGAATGTATCTGTGTTCCTAGCCTGCCATATCTGTCAAAGTACATTACAGAACAAGATGTGGCGAAGCTTACTGTTTTGATTTTCTGGCCAAGCATTCATAGATAAGACTTCCTCTTAACACTCTGCATGCCATACCTTGAGAGAAGGCCGAAGGGTCTCCGTCTCTGGATGAGAGGAGCATAGACTACAAGTGACTTCTATATGTATTCCAAGAGAGTCGAGAAGACCTCGAGTTGGTAACCGACCCGTATCATTTTCCACAAGAGTATTTTTGGTAGATTAAAACAACAGATTGATGGAATGAAGATGGAAGGAGTTAAGATGAAAATGAAAATTTAATACAGGACTTTTTGATGGGGTGAAAAAATTAGGGACTTAAAAAACATTTTGTTGAGAAATGGTAGACCGCAACCATTCCAATTTTAGATGTTGTTACATTAGTCTTTTTTTATAGTCTAAAATATTGTTCTATATTTCTCGTTAGAAATTTAGTAAAGTATACATCATTAGACAATATACATGCATCGTTAAATTTTTTCTTGCACTCATCAAAAATGAAATTTATTCAATTTGAATATTGAGTGATATATTTTTTTATCAAAACATATACATTATTAAATGATGTTTATTATTATTTTTTAATAAAATAAACATGTGATTTACGTTTTGAATTATAAAAATTGCTGAGTGTAAGATTTTTCCCCACAGTGTTGGGTTTGTTTTTCTCTTTCGGACTAATTGTTAACACTATTTGATAATTGTAAAATGGTTTACCGTTGCTAAAATATAATATATTTTCCCCGAGACTTATACACAGAAGAGAATAGAAATATACATTAACAAAGAACGAAAGAGGAAAAAAAGCCCAAAGTGCGTCCGGATCGGAACGCGGGAGTTCGAGTCGAGCGCCAACGGGGACCTAAAAACAATTAGCAACCAAAAGTGAAGGACCCCTAATTAATTTATCTATTTGAATTTGTTTGTTTTTTTCTGCTATACGTGTATTCGTTCCTCTCTTTCTAAAAATTCGAATCATCGTTTCATTGACGATAGTCAAACAAAACAAAGAAACTCCAAAGCGATCTTCCATTACTAAAGCTTCCAAACCCATTTTTTTTCTGATTTAATAACTCGAGTACAACAACAGAGATTCAATTCTCTCTCAAAGAAACCAAGCATGACCGGATTCAGAGCTCCTCCTCTGGTTCTGGCGGTGGTGGTGGTCCTCTGCCTCTCATCACCGGCCAGATCCCTCCGATTCGATCTCGAATCAGGGCACACCAGGTGCGTCGCGGAGGACATCAAGATGGAAGCCATGGCCGTCGGGAAGTACCACGTCGTCAACCCTTCCGAAGGTCAACCCTTCCCCGACTCTCACAAGATCACTGTCCGGGTAAAACCCTAATCCGTTCACCGAGACTACAAAACCCTAATTTTTTGTGAGGCCTTTGTTTGATGGAGTGATTGGTTCAGGTGACGTCTCCTTACGGGAATAATATCCATTTCGGGGATCAAGTGGAGTCCGGGAATTTCGCGTTCACGTCGACGGAGGCGGGGGACTACCTGGCTTGCTTTTCAGCGGGGGATCACAAACCGCCGTTGACGATCCCGGTTGAGTTCGAGTGGAAGACCGGCATGGCCACCAAGGACTGGACCAATGTCGCCAAAAAAGGGCAGATCGATGTAAGACTTGCCTTCTCATATTTGGGTTCTCAATTACTAGTCAAGATGCCATTTTGATTCATGAATTTGGTTGCTTTCTTGAATTTAAGTCATTTTGAGCTCCTTAGTAGAAGATGTTTTCTTCTTTTTTTTGTGTGTGTGGGGGGTTGGGGGGAGATAGGATAAAATTTTGGGGTGAGCTAAATTTTATTTGTAGTAAAACTTTTATTCCCATGTTGACAAAATTATGGGTTTTTTTTTAAAAGGAATTATTTAAATGAGCAATACTCACATTAACGAGGCATATACCACAAAAATTTTTATTTTGTTATAAATGGATTCATACAATTTATTGGATTATATATTTCACGTTTTCTAAAAACATATACATCTAATGAGTATACTATTTTTTAAAAAATCAAAACATATATGAATTAGAATAGTGACTGAAAAAGAGATTGTATGTAACGTTTTCACAATGGTATGATATTAAATTCGGAAATTTATGTTTAAATTAATTTCAAATGAAGATTTTCTAATATAAAAACATAAAATTATACATTATAATATATATTATATAAACAAAAAAAAATTATGAAAACTGGGCCGTGCCTGGCCCGGCCCAGCGAACCTTTGCATCCGCCCCTGTTCGTTGGGAACGGGAAGAGTTTGGGATGTATCAAGTGAAGATATGCTGTGTGTTATCATGGTCATTGTTGAGGAAGGGGTGATTCTGAGTTCAGAGAGTAACATTAGTGTCGGTGTGTGTGTCGGATCTCCGTGGGTGTCGGAAAGGATCCGCCGGTGGGGGGTGCGCGTGTGTGGGGGTTCTTCGGGGATTCGGATTGGTTGCGTGCCCTGGCGGGCGGTCGGATCGTCTTCTCGGAAGGGTGAGGTGTCGTTCCTGGTTGAGGCGTCCGACAGCGGCTCAAGAGGATTCCAGGGTTTGTGTGATCGCCACCTGCTTTTTCTAAAAGCAGGAAAAGGTTGGGTTGGATTTGATCGCCTATGTGGGGAGTTTGTGGGGTCTCCGCTCTGAGACACGGATATACCGTACACAGAGGTGAAAAAACAGGTAATCATATTCTGCTTCCGGGGCTTGACTAAAGGAGTCTTAGGACAAAGGGGTGCAGGTGGGGTGTGGAAATGGGGCGGCTACTAGGGTTTAGCCGTCCGGGGCCTGGTCTGGTTTGGGCAGAACTTCGGTAGAAAATGAGTTTGGTTTTGGACAGAGGCTAAGCTAGGTTTAGCCCGGGTTTCTGGAGGGAGGAATGAGAGGGTGTTTTATGTAGGGAATGGGTATTTCTCTCACAAAAGGGGCTCTCTCTCTCTCTCTCTCTCTCTCTCTCTCGGGATTTCTAGTGGGGAAAGGGAGTGAATGATGTGTGTTTTTTTTATTGTGAATTGGGAATATGAATTGTGGATTATGTTTAAAGGCTTGGGACCTCCTCTATTTATAGTAAAAAAGAGGCAGGGGAATATCTAGGGGATAAAAGAGTGGCTTGGCTAATAGTGTGTGTAATTAGACCCCTCATTAATTCTCTGGTTTTTCTGTTAGGACCAGGTGAAGGGTGGCTAGTGCTAACTAGCCGCCCAGGATGGGGCGGCTACTTCCTGGTAGCCGCCCCTATCATGACCTGCCAAACGTTCTATCTCTGACAAGCGGTGGCTTGGGTCGGTTACTTGGGTTGATCCGGCCAAGATGGGGCGGCTAAAGGTCACAACCCGCCGCAATGATCAGCATTTAATGCTGCTTTATGTCCCATCCAGGGAAACGGTTCAAGGTCGGCCAGGGGGGCGGCTAGTGCTAACTAGCCGTTTGGTATGGGGCGGCTAGTTAGGGCTAGCCGCCCCTTGTCAGGGACTTGGGGTTTTTGGGGTTTTTAGAGCTTCTCTTAGGTGGGGTTCTGGTTTGGGCCAGGGTCTGGTTTAGGGTAGGGTTTAGGTCAGGGTTAGGTTTTAGGATTAGGGTTAGGGTTTATGTCAGGGTTAGGGTTAGGGTTTCTGGTCAGGCTAGGGTTTAGGTTTTCCGGTTTCCTGAACTTTTGGTTCTCTATTAGATGTCCAAATGTGGGATATTTCCGGGTGTTATTTGAAGTATTTCTGTCTTTCTTGACGGTCAAAATTGGGGTATCTACAATTAGGAGGACAAAGATGCATAAATACAAGAGCTTGTTTAGAAACCCATCGAGCGCTGGTTACTAGCTTCTGTTGAAGATTCACGAGGTGATACAAAGGTTGTGGGTTTGATATGTTTATGGATCCCATCAAGGATCGTCCCTACGTATTCCTTTTTTCAAGTCTACTAGCTAATTCCTGTTGCTTAAAATCAACTTCTCGAATAAACTTTATCTTCATTTTCAGCTTTTTTTGCCGGATACTACATTTGACCATAATTTCTCAGTTGAAGAGGACTTGAACTCTATTTTTTTTTTAATGCACATCAATTGTAAATATTTGTCTGTTGAACCTGGAATTGGTCTCTTCATGTTTTCTCCGGTCTTTCTTATATGCTCATCATTTCCTTTTATGACATTCATAACCTCTTTCACCTTTTCATCTGGATGTATTAGCATGTAATGACTGAGTATGGCAAGTCCTATTTGTTAGAAACTCTTTTGTTTATAATGCTTCATGCTCATAACCAAGTTGGGTCAAGAGATCACAGCCTTGTTTATGTTTGGGATTCTTGAAGATTTTGACAAGTGTTCTATAAATGACCAAGTTATCCAAATGGTTCAAAGTCAAATTTACAAATATTATCAAATACTTAGTTTCTACTAGAGATATTCTTGACAGTATTAAATAATATTTGTAAACTAAAAAAACAAAATGATTGCTAAAACTATTAAACCAATTTTTGACGAATTCCCGAAGTTTAAAGATGTTGCATCAAATTCAAAGAGGAGCATTTGGTATTTTTTAAAATTTTCCAAATAATTCACCTCAATCGACTCCAAAGCTATCAAAAGTACCTACTGCCAGTTAATTTAGACAACCAGCTTCCTCCCTGCGTCACTTTACTCTTTTCTTGTTCATATACTCTTACCTAACAGAATTCAGTACCTTGCTTTCATGAGCCTCACAGTTACAGAGGCCTCCAATATTCTGTGTTCCAAGAAAATGGTTTTGATCCATAACTCATACTCATATATCTCATATTGTTCCCATCCAAAGACAGTAGAATCCTCAGCTACAGGTCTAGAACATAGTTCTCAAACGCATAATGGGGACCGAAAGGGACATTGGTTTTCTTTCTCGGAATCAGAGTAAAAAGAAAAATGTCAAATAATGCACAAGTGAAGGAAGAAATGAAGTTTGTTTTTGTTTAAAAAGCAGGATTGTAAAGGGAAAAAAAAATCAGTTTTCATTTTTATGCATTTATTTTGTTGCCTAAGTTGTAGTTTTATTCGTTATTTTGCTGTAAAGCAACTGAGATGAAGTTCTTCTAAATTCACATCAAGACATAAGTTATACTACCACTGTCATAGCTACTGGTTTACAGATCTTGATTGCTAAACTGATAGCTCACCCCATTTTGAGAGGCAAATGCGCATAGTCTTTAACTTGTTCTTTTATGAAATTGGAGGTATTTAATCAATGGGATGGTTCTTAGTTAATGATAAGCAGGAAATATGCATAATATATAACTACCTGTATGAGGATTAAGGAAATGTTTTCATTTTTTTTTCTGCATTGGACTGCCTTTGTGTCATCTCCGACATTCAGACGTGTCTATAAAATTAAACATTCCAGAAACACTGCACGCGTGCGCGCACACACACACACACACAAAACTGCTACTAATGTCCATGTGTATAATGTTAATGGTTGGTGGATTGGAAAGTTGTGAAATTACAGATGAGAGTGAAAATATAAAGGAGTTATCTGGTAATTTTTTGTTGGAAATATATCATCATAGCAAGTTTATAATCTTACTATATATTTTCATGCGGGATTTAAAATTCTTTTCTTTAAGAAAATGTGTTTTCAGTCTTTTGATTGGGGTTTCAACTGGTTGTGCGATCATGTGTTAGTTCTGATGCATAAGAGCAATCTGGTATTTTGAGTTGTAAGGGTTTCTTGTGTCTTTATGTTCATGAAGATGTGCCAACATCAACGTGCTATTACATCATCAAAATTAAATTTTAACATCCTATTTTATTAAATGAAAATTTTAACATCCCTTGACTTGGCATGCTAAAATAGGCAGAAGATGAGGCCGCATGGCACTGCCCTTTGGTGCCTATCCCATCTCAAAGTTAATCTGAATTCGTCTTGCATACCTATGTGTCTTCATTTTTTATACAACCTGTTGCATGTCTTCTGAATCACAATAAGGAAATAATTTAATAATTCTCCTCCATTGATAAACGTCTGATTCAGAGGTGCATGTATTCACATTGACATGACAAGATTTCATATTGTTCTTTATGCAGGTAATGGAATTGGAGTTGAAGAAGTTAATGGACACTATTCAATCAATCCACGACGAAATGTTCTACCTGCGTGGGAGGTAAGCCTTGAGGGAAGAAATTATTTATCATGTAATTTAAATTTTGTGTTCTTGCGCCGGAACACACCACCATGCCTTATGAATACCCTTTTTATCACCCAAAAACTTCCCACAGTGGATATGCATGTATTTATTATTATTATTATTATGAGTATGTTTTCCTTTTTGTTTTTTTCTCACTGAAAGCTTACCCAAGGCCCACCTGTCATCTTGTTCATGTATGTATTCTTGACCTGTATAATATCATCATTTACATGGAGTTCCCGACTGGATTGCACTGTTCTGAAGTTCCTTTTTTTAAAGATATTTGATCAACCAATTCAACAAAGTTGCTTTTCAAACCATACCCATGTAATCTTGTGATGAGTTGTTTGCTGCATAAATTTATCCAAATTCACCAAACATAAAACACAGTGTGAGCAACATAAATTCACAATATGATTTCTATCACCTAATCTTCCGTTCATCCTGACCTTCGTCTTGTTCCAGGGAGGAAGAGATGCAGGACCTGAATCGAGCGACCAACTCTAGAATGGCGTGGTTCACTGCTCTTTCCCTCTTGATATGTCTGTCGGTGGCCGGGTTGCAGCTGTGGCACTTGAAGACCTTCTTTGAAAGGAAGAAGCTTCTTTAATTCAGTTTCTGCTACATTTTACATTTTACTGTTTCTGCTACATTTGAAGACTTTCTTTTATATCATAGACGATGACACTTAAATGTTGTTTGTATGTACAACCAAGTCCCTAGAAAATTTACAATGAGAAATAGACCAGCGTTACGAAACTGTTTGTTCCAAGTATATGAAACTCTCTAACTGCTAGCAGATTTCTTCTCCCATTGTTTGAAAATTTTCATCCCTTAAAAGTCCTCTCTATGACAGAACAGTTTCAGAAAGTCTTGAATTTTCAGCTAAGCTTCTGAGAACTCCATGCATTTCCCTCCACAGTGTGTGACCTTTGTCTGCTGAAACAAACTCATAGACCCTGCTCTCCACTTCGATTGAACTGCAACCGGGGACCCTCTTTCGCTCCATTTTCTCCCTCACATTCTCCTTCTCATTCCACAGACCTGCAGCAGCATATGCATTCGACATGGCAACATCATCTCCGTCGTAACCCGGCTCCAACTCAAGCAGACTTCGCCTCGCACGACAAGCGAGGCCCGAATCGCCTCGAAGGCTAGCCGCAGCAAGCAATGTACGCCATATCACCGCATTCGGCCTGATTGGCATGCTCTCGATGAGCGCATGCGCCTCTTTTAGTAGACCCGATCGGCAAAGGAGATCAACCACACACCCATAGTGGGAGATCCTCGGCTCCAACCCGTAATCCCTGCTCATGCTCTCCAAATGCCGCCGCGCCTCCCCAACAAGCCCGGCGTGACTGCACGCCATTAAAACTCCGACGAAAGTGACACCATTAGGCACAACCGCGCAGCTTCTCTTCATTTCATCGAACAGCAACAGAGCTTCCTCCGCCTGCCCATGCAAGGCATGCCCGACGATCATCGACGTCCACGTCGTAACATCCCTCCTTCTCGCCCCATCAAAAAGCCTCCGAGAGGTCCCCACGTCCCCGCACTTCGCGTACATGTTCAAGAGGGCGTTGTAGAAGAACAGATCGTTCTCAAACCCTCCCACGCGACGCGCGTACGCGTGAATCCACTCCCCTGTCTCGCGCGCGCCCGCGTCCGCGCACGCAGAGAGGGCGATCGTCAATGCGACCCGGTCCGGCTCCACGTGGTCCGCTTGCATTTGCCGGAAGACACGGAGGGCGTCCTCGGGCCTGTTGTGGTTGACGTAGGCGGAGATGAGGGCGGTCCAGGAGACGACGTTTCTGTGGGTGATTTCGCCGAACATGCGGCGAGCGTCGGCGAGGTTCCCGCATTGAGAATAGGCGCTGATGAGGGTGGTTTGGAGGGGGGAGAGCGAGGAGAAGCCGAACCTGAACATGAGCGCGTGGAGATGGCGAGGCTGCGTTGGTGGGGAAGTCTTGACGCATTGGTTGAGCGCGAGCAGGACTGTGTGGCCGTCGATGCGGGAGGGTCCCGCTCTGTGAAGGAAAAGCAGGCGCGAGAGAGGATCAGATTTGCTGCGTCTCTGCATTTCATGGGAATATGGTACCTGTGACTGGACGAGATTGGTGACCCAATGACATCACAAATTTATGGGTTTGAATGTTATAACATTCTGAGTGTTTATTCTTGATATACAGTTATTCCGGAGTAAATGGATATAAATAAGAATAAATTGATTTTGTATTTAATTATATTTTGAGTTATTATCAGAAAACATAATAATAAAAATATTATTGTTTGGTTAAAATGTGGATAAAAATTTATAAAAGGTGAAAAAATAATGATAGTTGATTTGATATGTGATGTATAAGAAGTGATAACAGTTAATTTGACAGTGAGCCTACATATTCTTTGAGTAGAATAACATAAAATAACTTTGATTTCAATTATTGATTGTAATTCATATACCACGTTATACCAGTTTATATTGATATAGTTTATCTCTGTGCATTCTTTGCACCCAAACAACAAAAAACATTTATTTTGTTTTATTATCACTTATTCACTTGGCTATTCCATATCCAAACGGGGGGCTATATGTTTAGATTTTATTTAGGAAAAATACAAAAAAAAATCAACACTTTTATTGAAGGGAAAATTAATATCCAAAAAAATGTTAGAAATTTTAACTAAATGATGCTTTGTCTTTTTAATTGATAATGATTTAATTGATGAGGCGATAATAGTGAATATATTCCAACTATGTTTATTCTTTGATAGAATTTTTTTAATTTTTCAATACATTTGTCATCTTAGAGTTGCCAACTTTATAGTATACAATGCACAATAGCAATGATGTGAAAGAAGCCAAACAATTCTAATTTTCATTGATTCGTGAATATTATATGATTTTGAAGTGAAAGAAGCATGACTAGAATGAAGTTTTTATGATCTTCATGTTATATATTGATGTGTAATTATTTTTAACAAAATTAATTCAAGTTATATATTGCTTCTTTTTTACTCTCACATTAATGGGGATAGTGGAGGAAACCTAAAGTTAGTTAACTAACTCAAAAAATATAGCAGTCTCCTCCAACATTTTTCAGTCATGTTATTCTTCAAATGCAAAGCAGTAATTTGTTAGGAAAATGAACTCACTCATTAACATCGACATAAAACTAGAATCCTTATTTACTTAAAAATTATTGACAAAGGTTAAAGATCGAGTGACTTTTAGGCAAAATAATTATCATTTTAAAAATATCTATCAATTATAAATCATAAGATAATGTGTTGATAAGAAGGTGTCAGTTTTTATATTTTTGGAAATGTTTTGTAATTGAGTTTAGAAAACGACATTGCTAATGTGGTTTTCTAATATGTTAAAATTCTTGAAATTTGTAATGTTAATTTTTTTTTTATTAAACTAAGTTATTGCTACTGTGGATACCTAATTGATATATTAATTAATATTTAATCTTAATCGATTTTAATTTAATGGCGTGGATCTCAGGTTTTATTGATGGCTTTCACATATTCGTTTCCTAATTGACATTCAGTCGTGCGGCCACACGCATCGAACCATTGTGTTCGACCTTTGCTCGGCGATCCACGCCTCGAAGCATGCGCGCCAGTTCCGCATCTCCACTTCCAGCCTCGACGACGCGGCGGGTCTCACGCGCAGTGGTGACACCTCCGTGAGCTTTGCCAGCGCTTGCTTCAAGAGGTACGGCTTCGCCTCGTTGATCGCATGCTTCTCATCCTCGCATGGAGGCCTCTTATGGCCGGTCCTCGCATTGTCCATCACCAATGAGCCCTACCCTTTCGTGTCCTGGTTCATGCATTATCTCAGCTACGTTTCCACGATCCAAATCCACTCTTCCAACTGAATTCGAAGAAATATTCAATGATGTCTGTGTCTGTAATTCGGCGAAGTGAGTCACTTTATAGAGCTTAAAATACTCGAATCAACCATTTTTAAAAATTTTATGATCTTCTTTTACAATCTTATAAAGTAAAATGAATTCACTATTCTTATGTTAGCTACTATTTAAATATCATCGCACATATATAATTATTTAATACTCTAATTAATTTTTTTTAATATATAATAAAATATGTTTTTATTTGTACATGAAGTTTATTATTATTTTTTGTATATCTAAATACATCATTAAGAGTTAAATTGTAAAAAAAAAAAAATTTTCACTATAAAATATTTTCAGGTATTTCTAAACTTTATAAAATCTTTTAAAACACTTATATATGTTTAATATTTGTAAGATATAAATAACAAAAAATTGAAAATTTTTTAAAAAGTTAGGAAAAATCCGAAAAAAATCCTCTAAATTTAAGAATGACATTTTTGACAATGTTAACATTTTTTTATAGCATATTTAGAAAATTTAATAACATAAAAAATCACTCTCAAATAAAAATAATTTCTTATATTGATATTATTTTTCAATTAGATGATGATGTGAAAAATCTTAAATATAGTGTGTGTGAGTTTAAAAGTTATAAGAGACAATGTCATTTACATCATTTTAGGTTATGTGAGATTGTTAAATGAGACTTTTTTCAATAGAATTTTTAAAAATAATCATTTTCGGTATTTTTCATCTTTAGAAGATTTGTTTGGATATTTTTCTTTTTATTTATAACGCGGAGCTCCCATTACAGCCTCAATTGTAGTTCAAATCAATTTTTTTTATTTTAATCATACACTCTCCAAATGAAGTGAATGTTGTTATATGAAATGAAGTATATACTGAGATATATTAGCGTATATTTTAAATTAAAAAAATGATATTTTTTTTACGTCATATATTATAATAGAACCATATGCGACCATACACTATAAAAATACAGTATATACTACTTTATCATAACGTATGAAGTTGCAAAATGGTTTATAAAATGGATTGAGTGTATTAGTGCTCTTAGATATAAATATTTCAATCCACTCACAACCTATTTCAATCCACTCACAAGTCACAGCTAGTCTTTATTTAGTTAGTGACAATGGGTGGGATATGATGAGAGCAGTATCCACAAAATCTTGAGTTCACTCGTCATTAGCGTAGTTGTGGTGGTGGTAATGGTTATGGTGGCGGCGCTTCTTCTCGTCGTCGTCGGCGTCATCATCCTATAATGATCTCACACAGAATAGATCAAGCAACATATCTCCACCATAGTATATATCTGTCTATAGTTCTATACCCATTCTAATTCTTTCTTCAGGTATTAACTTTCGAATGTGAATTTTCACCCAAAAAAAAAAAAAAATCGAATGTGAATAACAAAACTAGTTGATATGTAAAAACATGGATGATACTTAAATAGTTGCTGACATGTAAAACATGGATACCACTTGAGGTGACATATTAGAGTTGACATACTAGAGATATGGAAGATGGCGAAATAAAAAAAAAGAAAGAGTGAAATCAAAATTTTGTACACTGCAAACATATATAATTTTAAAATGTGTATCAAAATTTCAAATATATCAAATATTTTTTTTACATGTTCGCTACGTACATATTTTTTCAAATAATTGATAGACAGAGTAGAATTTGACAATTTCCACATAATGATTATGAATACGAAGACGCTTTTCTCCTTACCTCCAATTATTGCACTCTCGAGGAGGAGATATATGTTGGGTATTTTTAAAAGAAGTTTAAAACATTTGGGTTTTAGTGGTCCCCCTTTAGAAGATGAAAGTGGTCCTATATTTTAGTCTCACATCGGTTGTTTCTTAAAAGTTTTGAGTGATTATAAGGAGAGCCACATCTACTCTAGTGAAGTCATTTTGGTGGACACCTTATGGTGGACATTTTAGGGCGCCAGTTAGCATCATCAGCCCCTAAATACAAAGAGTTCTAAGAGATTGAGACAGAGAGTACACACTCTGTTCTCAATACTAAGAGAGGGCTTCATTGTATCATGAAGGCAGTACTTCATCAATCCCATGTGTACTCGCGGTTCATACTGAACGGGAGAAGTTTGTCTAAAAGCATTCAACAACAGTTGATCCTTGAAGCACTCGCACCGATTCTGTCTCCTTCCATTGTCCCGATTTCCAACAATATCTTCCATCACATACAAGAGTAATGCAGACAACATATATTCACATGTAACAAAAAAAAGAAGAGAAGCAATTTGTACAAAGAAGTTCTAAGAACTCATATGTGAATACTGGAGCAAAGTGAAACCATGTTCCCAATTCAATAATGACACGATAATAACTTTTTTTTATATTTGTGTTTAGTGAAAGATTCAGTATCCAAGTTATGGCACATGCTAAACAAAGATGATAATCTTCAAGGCACTGCAACCATTGTACGCATGCTTTTCTTGGAGGTATTTTTTAGCTCAGATATACCATGGAACAATTAGAAGTTTCACGTACCAGCATGAAATTCTGATTTTAATTACTTAACAAAAACTCTGTTTCACTATTCTAATAAATACATGTTTTGTGGAAATAATGCATTGTTTCTGTTTCATGGCCTTCGTGTCACTCTGTCACGAGGGCATCACAATGCTGTGTGTGGTGAGGCTGCACCTATATATTGATTAACATTTATAAAATCCATTCACTGAATCAGAGAAAATGAAAATCAAGAGGAATTGTTTAGGCAATGAAAGATAACAAGATATGCGAAGCAAACTCAACGATATCATATTTATCCACCTCAAAACACCAATTAGCCTCTGTTTGGATGGGATAATAGGTGAGGAACAAAGAGGAATAGAGAAGAATAAGACAAAAAAATTGTTTCTTTGCAAGGAATAAGACGGTATAACTATGTCAGTATAGATGAAAATAAATTGATATTGGTATTCCAGGTCGCACAACCAAACAAAAAATTATTTATTCTTTATTTATACTGGAACAGTTATCTATCACATAATAGTTTATGTTACTACCCAAACGGAGACAAGGACTCAGCATATTATGAAAAACTCAAATCTAAATTTTTTGCCGCATTGTGGAGAATGAGATGATAAACTCAAACTTATTCAGTTTTTAAAGTGATTCTCAAGGAGGTTCTCGCGTTGTTTAATGCAAAATTCCATAAGTGGAGTACAAACTAAACAACATGTCTGATTATTTTGATGATAATGCTAGTTTCTGGACATCTAATCAGTTCTTGCATAAGATTGTCAATTTCAATGCCATCAATAATCTTCGGATGTTAACACATTTGTAGTGTCAGAAAGATTGCGTTTGGTTTGACGGATTATTGATTTTAAGTGTTGATTTATAAGTGTAGATAATATAAGTGTTGGTATTTTAAGTGAAAAACTGTTTGATTTGACAAGAAAAAGATATTATTATTTGTGATGCTTATAGAAGAATATTTATGTTCATTTTATGAAAAAAATTTTTTATTGATATTTGGTTCACCACTTTATATAAAATGGAACAATTAAACGCAAAATGTTCTTTCAATAGTTAATAAGTAAATTACTTTTTAAATAAGAATCAAACTGTTTACTTATTAAATAAGTATTTAAAAAATACTTAAAACAAACACTCAAAATAAAAAATAAGTGTTTATTTTAAGTGATAAATATAAATGATTATTTTCTACAGAACCAAACGCCCCTAGTGTTTGCCAGTATTTAGCATCACCAAACCGTTTGGATAGAGGCATAAGCTATTCTGGGGTTTATACCTATTCCAGGAATTGTTGACTTTATCAATGGAATAAGAGATTTTGTGTTTGGTTATATTTTTTGTTATTCTCATTGGGAAACGTAATAATAAAGGTTGGGGTGTTTGGTTGATGAAGAATAAGATGTGAATAAGGTGTAAAAAGTTGATTTGACATGTGGGCCTCATTGATGTATAAGAGGTGATGACAGGTGATTTGATGTGATGATATGTGATTTGATAGGTGAGTTTCCTTATTCCAGTGGAGGAATAACACAATTCCATGGGTGGACTTGGAATACAAATACCAGCTTATTCTCTCCTTATTCCGCATAGCTATACCCCCTTATTCCGCCTAGCCAAACACCTAATTTACCTATTCCTCCCCTATTCTACCCCTATTCCACCCTAATTCCGCTACCCAAACGGCCCCTTAGTTCTAATCAACCCATAGGATTTGCATCAGCCGTTTATGAAGTACAATTGAATCAAAATCAGAATTACAATCGAAATAGATCCGACTGAATTTGACATTTTTACTGTTAGCGAGAAAGATTATGATAAAAATAAAGAAATCATAAGAGAATAATTTTATTCATCAAAAAATAATGAGAAAAGAAAATGATTTTTTAAAACAATACCCAAAGAAGAATGGTATGATCACATGAGGTTTGAAAGAAAAATAATATATTTCTTAATTTGACTAGTTTTAAAATTATTCATAGATATTTTTGTTCTATCCTTAACCCAATTTAAATGTTTTTTTGTTCCATTTTGCCCCTCATCTGAAATAAGGCTCAGATGAATTTGTAATTAACTTGAAAATTTAAGTATGGATGGAAATGAAAACTGGATTACTGATAGATAAAAAAGAATATGTATATATCAGAAGATTGATATTTGGATATGACTATCCACCAAACCACTCACGAGTCTCCTCCATCCACTCACGGGCATGCTTACACATTCACGAGAATGTTTTATAAATAAAAAAGCAATACATGTGTTATATTAAGAGAAATACTTTACTAAAGAAAGGATGAGACACTATTCCCCAAGGAAATAAAATGAAAGACAAGATGTGACAAATCCACTCAGATAAAGATGACTAAAAGTTAAAAAATAAAGTTTCAATCAAAATAAAATGAATTGGATTTCAAGGCATTTGAAATCCAAAGCTGAAAGAGGACTATAAGAAGGCAGACATGGCTTGGACAAAGGACATTTGAAGAGTGTTATCCCACACAGTCTCTAAGTTACCTTGTGTTCTGTAATATCTATGATAGGGAAGAAGATGAGATTCTTTGGAACCCCCGAATCAAACAGTTATGAGCGTTGTTACACATGGTTTATGGGAATGGTTTCATGGACAGTTCATAGATCTCTATAGTTATCTAGTAAGGTATACCTACTTAAGAGATATATCCTTCGTTAGTAAATTTTTATTTTTTCAAATCTAAAGCCAGCACAACTTGGAGTTCGAATGTGAAGTGGACCCTCCGACTGTGTTGTAGTCATGATGAGCAAAAATCCTATGGCGCTGAGAATGCCCTTGATCGTATGGAGATAGTAGATATCGGTGGATCTCAAATGAAATAACAATACCAACAAAAAAAACTAACAATGACTAATTATACATTATCATGAAAAAAATCCGCAGTTGGAGAGTCTTCAATTATTGCCTGGATAATTTTTTTTCTCTGGTCTATCTTAATGGAATTACAAATAAAGCTCATACATTTTATGTTTTGAATAGTTTTAAAAGAGGCAATTAACATCATTTTTGTTATTATTTTTGTTTGAACCTTTTAAAATATCCTAAAATTTTATTTTTTATGTCAATTGAAAATTTATTATGTATTTTGAAAAATCTATAATTTGATTATTGTTGATTGGTAAAAAAAAAAATTAGCTCCCACTAAGATGAAATTTCTTGCTCCACAAATGAACAAGACTTGTTAACAATATACACATATCTTGTTAACAGTGTACAAAAATGGTGAAGAAATATGGGTAAAAAATAAAAATTAAAATGGTGGAGTTAACGATGTACAGACAGAATGACCAAAAAATTATACATAACGGGTTCGGGATCTAAAAATAACTCCAGATATTTCAAGAACCTAAAAATAATTCAAAAGTTCCTCGAAGGATCCGAAATTAATTTCTCCACAGGTTTGGAAAACAAAATAAAACTGCCACAGGACAAACAAACCACCAGACAAAAGATCAACCACTCACCTTTTCTTTTCTTTTTTCTTTTAGAAAATATAAATGTTTGCTATCCGATTTTATTTTTTATTTTGAATTATAAACTCCCAAAGGAGGGAGAATAGGAAAAATGTCAATAAACACATCCAAAAAACAAAATGGTTGAAATGCATCGCGTCGCCACCAAAAAAAGGTGTCCCCGGTTAGAAGAGATATCTATCCCGAAGGGATCACCCGATCGCCCGCAATTACCTTGTGATCAGCCTCCCATTCCTAAATGAAACCTCCTCCGCCTTGGCGATTGTGCGCCCCGAGTCTTGAACACTCCCGCAGAATGAATGTCGCATGTTTTCTTGGTACACCGGTGTCCCTTTGAAGATGAGCTCGTTCCGAGTATGCCAAATCGTCCAAGTTCCCGCTGGTATTATGGATTGCACAATGGTGGCCTCCACAATGTTTGCCGAAGACCTCTTAAGGGGCCCCCGCAGACCAGAACTCCTCAAGTGTTGTGAAGAGGGTCGTGAGTCCAGTCAATGCTCCCACTGCCTCCCAAAATTCCTCTTGCAACCCACTCACCTTTCTTGCTCCATAACCATACTCCTCCATCTCCCGCCTCTTATTATTATGGGGTTCGGAATTTGAAGTGATTGTCTGAAATTGTCCTAAACACATGAATAATGGTTTCTAAACGGCAATTTCCTTTACTGACTCTCAATATAACCCAATTTGAGTCCCCAGTTGTCATAGCACAACGGTTCAGAGTTTGCCTGGTTAAAGAGGAAATCTTGGGTTCGAGTCTTGACGTTGACTTACCCACCTGTTTGTTGACGAATAATCGAAAGAATTTTTCGTGGGACTGGGACAAACAGGCGGAGTAGCTTTCCCAGCTCGACTGTAAGGTCAGCCACAGAGATTCCCTCCGACATAAAAAATATATATATATAATCCAATTTCTCAACAATGATTGATTTTCTTTTTTTAACTTGAAATTGGGAGTGTAATATATAGAAATACTGATTTTTTTTTTTCATCTTGAAGCACCCAAGTTAAATTTTCTGCAATTGATCGACACTATCTCATCTTCTCTGTTGGATGTTTACCAATTTAACAGTGTTTGATAGAAATCCCCTTCATCAAAGAGAATTTTAGGTCGTCTTTTTAGAAACAGATTTGGAGTAAAAAGGGATAAGTGGATGAAACGATTACATTATTTTCATGGATTAATGTAAAAAATGAATAGTTATACTTGGTAAACAACCGCCATTGTTACCACACCTACCATATTGAATAACCTAGGAGAGCTGATACATATGTGATTGATTTAGAATGATAATTCAACAGGTGCAAAGAGTGCTCACATTTCAAATGTGTTATCCTTGTGAAAATTTAGTTGAATAAATGTGCAGAAATCACCAATTGATTTCATGCCATCCAGATTTGTTTCTTTTTCAAGACCACTCAAGAACAACCTGCAATGTAATTGTAAAAGCAGAAATGCACGAAATATTTCATATGGCAACATGAGGTGAAAAAGGGAATACAAGTCATAACAAGTGAAATCCAACCCTATTGGCCTATTCCAACATTAATCAAATTCAGTATTTACAAAGAAAAAAGGAATAAAAGAGAAAAACAAAATTAACCACCCACTTGTTTTTATCATGGGCATCCAGAGAAGAATCAAATCACAGCAAGGAACTTTTTAACAACCGCTCTTTGATACACTTCGCAGCAACCAACATAGAATGTCTTGACTGATACTTCTGTACGAGCAGCTCCTCCAATATTATCACCTTTATAAACATGCCCATTGGCACACAAATAAACCCGCACACAAACAATTCAATTGAAGAAGCAGGAAAGATGTTGTAGCTCAGAAACAAGCATCGACGTGATATGCGCTCATCTATGGTGTGAAAATACCCCAGTGATGCTCTTGTGGAAGATTCTCCTTGATTTTTTCGAGTCTCTTGAGGATATCAAGAAAAGTAGGCCTCCGGTTCATGTCAGTGGCCCAGCACTGTTCTGTCAATCTGACAAATCCACAGCACACACATTTTATTAATATTCTATTTTTTATAATTAATAACCCATTGTGTCACATTTTAAACAATTTGTTTGGAAGTTTCATAAATTGGTACTGTAAACTATACAAAGTAGGAGGTTCATATGCGAGTGTGGATTATGTAACAGATCGTGGCAGATATAAAGTGTCTTAAAGAATGGTGACTTACTCCTTTAAGTCAGGAAGCAATCCTTTTGATCGAAAGGTTGGTCTCATCCCTTCTGAGACATGCTTGGCAGCTTCATATGGTTCATAACTAGCCAATGGAGGGTCTCCCTCAAGCATCTACAAAAAAAAAAGTTGTCAAAAAGAAGAGTCAGATTATAGAAGCACTATAGATTTACCCAGAGCAACTGCAGAAAAATATGTTGAATCAAGTATCAGATCAGATTAGCTGCAAAGCTCTTGTGGTGGATCAAAGATAAAATTACCTCATATAGTATCATGGCAAAAGAGAAGACATCAACCTTCTTATCATATTTTCGATGCCTGAAAACTTCTGGAGCCATATACCGATCTGTCACACCATGAAACAACAAATAAGATCCAAGTAGATCCAAAAAATAAAAAATAAAAAAAAAAAAAAAAACATTTTTTTTATTGTTATTCTTATTCATACCGTAATTCTTATTGTATTTTTTTTTTTGGAGGGTGTAATTCTTATTGTTAATCTTACTGTTACTGGTATTGTAATTTTCATTGTTATTATTAATTCATATTGTTATTCTTACTGTTATTTATTATTATTATTATTATTATTATTATTATTATTATTATAAGAATAATACTCTTACTATTCTTCACCCTTCTGTCAGATAACTGTCACAACCCACATGGACTTATTGATACTAGAATTTTGACACTACTCTCTGTCCCAAATATCTTATCCCTCTCATTATCCCCTGAAATGTAGTATGTCATTTCAAGAAAATCTAAAATGTTTTTCACCAGTTCTAGGCATAATGTTCAACCTATCTGCCTGTATGTTTTTCCATGGACCTAAATTTTTTCCATAACGTCTAGTCATATGGTTTCTTATAATACAGGAAAAGGCTAATTATGCAAGTTGATCCTTCTGATATAAGAAAAGTCTTCTATTCTCAAATCATGCAAACTTCCACACCATGTAATAATTCAACATTGCGACAGCATTCAGCATTTCAACTTTTCTATTCGGGGGTAAAAAGGGTATGATTGCTCAGTAAAAATCAAGAATGTCCCTCATTGAAGTTCGTAATTTTTGGGTGCAATAAAAAGCATTCCACAGTGTGGGGCATGATGAACTTTTAGAATAACCCCCCGGATAACCCCGGATAACCCCGGATACCCCGGATAACCCCAGATAAATTATGCCAGAATAAACCTTGATAAAGTGGTATAGGAATTCCAATCAACCCCTAGAATAAAAGTTATCCTAGGTTATTCCACCTAAAGAATATGTAAGCCCACTGTCAAATCAACTGTCATCACCTCTTATAAATCACCTGTCAAATCAACTATCATTACTTTTTTACCTTTTATAAATCCTTATCCATACTTTATTCACATTTTACCCAAACAACAAAACATATATTCTTACGTTTACCAATGAGAATAATTCAAAAATACAACCAAACACAAAATCACTTTATCCTTATTTATACTAATTTATACTTGGATAAATCTATACCCTAGAATAAAAACTATCCCTGTTCCAAACGGGGGGTTAGTGTTTTACACAAAAGGGTTGTTCTACTTTATTGGTGGTGCCACCAAATTTCATCCATGCAGATACGAAAACTACATAACACATTGCACCAGAAATAAAATCTAATCTCTAGGGACAGAGAAAGGGAAAAAAAACATCCATCACCATATGGAGTGACCACCTGAACAAACTAATAAATTATACCTTGGATCATTAGTGACATCTAACTCAACAGATATAGGAGGGGTGTTTCCAGACTTTACAAACCACCTGGGTGAACAATTGCAATCCTCATATATAAAAGGCTTAATCAGAGGATCAAATATTAATGATAGAGTAAGGGTTGTGGAGAGTCAGAGGATCAAATATTACTGATGGAGTTAAGGATTGCGGATAGTCAGAGAAGTATTACTGATGGAGTTGAGTGGCATCCTATTTCCTGCTACCATTATGTATATTTCCAATAAGAATCAAGATTAGTCTTACTCTTAGCTGTGGCATTTAGCAAATCTCTGTAAGGAGATTATTGATATCTAGGATGCCCATATTTTTAAAACATCTCATGTCAAATACAATGCAAAGCAGCTCATAGGCTGTACAAAAATTGTAAGTCACCTTCTGACTACCCCAGTAACTTTCTCACTAAATTAATTTGTTCAACATTATAAAGGATTAATATTAATAGAACCACTGTATACATATACTTACAGCTTCCAGTCTCTCCTGTCATTTTGTACACATCATGAGTGTTCTGCACTCTTATGAGCTTGCTCAGTCCAAAGTCTCCAACTTTTAAATGGTCCGCATTGGAGTTAACCAAAAGTACATTTCTGAAAGCACATAATGATAAACCAATCTTGAATCCAACTATCTCCAGTCTACATTCATGTCTTAAATTTTGAAAAGTACTCACCTTGGCTTTAGGTCTCGATGGATAATTACATTTGGTTCATTATGTAGATATGCCATGCCCCTGTCCATTCGTAAAACCATTCAGAATGTGAAATTATAAAATCTCATGAAATGATATTTATTATATTCCTATAAAAGATTCAAAGCATTTGGGTCAGCGCGTAAGGTTGACAGATGGAGTGGAGAAAACATTTGCACGAGACTAAAACTATATTCATATGATAACTATCAAATAACATTTCATATAACAATTGTCAATAATGAACTTCCCTGTACTATAAAGAGAGAGACTTTGTAACTTTACAGAAGGCAAAAATATAAAAAAAACCAACAAAACCAGTTATGTTTCATGCATCAGAGTCTTGGTAGTAGTAAAGCTGAATATAAATCTCTCCTGTATAGCCAAACTCAAGATGTATCGATAGGGCACATAGTGGTGGTTGCATATGCCAAAACAAAGCCATATGCAATCCAGGAATGTCAGAAAATCGGGATCAGGCTTTGTAACTTCCCTGTACTATAAAGAGAGAGACTTTGTAACTTTACAGAAGGCACCAACAAAACCAGTTATGTTTCATGCATCAGAGTCTTGGTAGTAGTAAAGCTGAATATAAATCTCTCCTGTATAGCCAAACTCAAGATGTATCGATAGGGCACATAGTGGTGGTTGCATATGCCAAAACAAAGCCATATGCAATCCAGGAATGTCAGAAAATCGGGATCAGGCTTGAATGTTTTGGGAAGGAAAGCTAATAGGAAGTCAAAAAGTGAAGGGCCGGATTATTTGACGGTTCATGCACAAAGAGAAGAAAAGTACCCGGATATAAATTAAGGTGATGTCTCCAAATTAGAGGATATAAGGTGGATGATTATGATGATGAATTTTCGGAATATCACAGGGTTGACCAGATAAATCATCATAGACGGGGAACAAAATATGAGAAAGCTTAAGAATACATCTTCAACAGCATGCAGTACATCTCTCTATTATTCATGCAGAAAGTAAGGGAGAAATTGTGCTCAAACCAACAAATATTACTCATAGATATGACCAATTGAGCCAGATAGAATATCGTGTCCAAGATATTAAAATAACATCCAGTATACCAGTTTCAAAGGCTAACTTCCACAAATCTTTCTTAATCTTCACTGACTTAAACTAAATGATTAGCAAATTGTAGTCATGCATGCATTCTGTCACCTGGCAATATCTAATGCAAAGTTAATCGCCATGGATGGGCTTGAGTGAGCCCTTTTCCTTTAGAAACTGGTGGAGATCACCCTGAAACAAAATAAAGATTGTCATGAGAAAAAAAATTCAACTCACTACAAATTCTTCCCACATTAAGATCACAACTCATACCCCACGCAGGTACTCAGTGATTAACATCAAGGGTTTTCTTTCTGTGACTGCTCCAAGGAATTGGACGATATTGGGATGACGCAGCTTCACTAGCAAATTGACCTCGTGCCTAAAGTCTTGACTGAACCATGGAAGAAATGATATTAATACTCATGTAAGCAAAATTGGTGGAAATACAAGGGAGAAGATTGTCGAGTTAAATTAGACTATGATAAAATTATAAATATGAACATAAAATCTCCTAAATGTCATTAAATTTATTCATAAAACAAGAAATAAAGCATAGCCTCAGGAAAGTAAGCTTTTTGTCTAGTCAATAAATCACAGGAGAAAACAAGGAAAGAAACCTCAAAAACTGAAATGGGCTACTAAGTCATGCAAAAAGGGGGAACTGCTGGTTCTTTGCACTTCATATGCAAAGAATTGCATATGGAAGATCATTTACATCACTATTTTGGATAATCGTTTTTGCAACAACAAGCACGTGGTGTGTGCATTTAGAATTGAAACATGCAAAGACATAAAAGAAATTTACAAATAGTCAATAGCACATTGCAAGTAATCATTCATTCACTACTCACACAATGTTCTCTGGTAATTTCTATTTAACCCAGTTGAATGAAATAATAGACCAGTCTGCCAACACCATATCTGTTGATGAGGTGAAAAGGATATGAATGGAAATTTCTATATATGACTGTAGAACTGTTTTTTCCACTTAATATTCATATGGATTATATCTAGATCTTCCAACAATTGTAATACAATTTCTCGGCCTTAAAATAGTACCAAAGGGTCTGGCTTTCAAAGAAGTGCATCCAGAATTCGGGTTCACCCATTATTAAAATAACCAAATAACTCTCTCTGTAAATTATCGATTGTCCTTTGAGCATGAACTAAGATCATTCCGTAACGAATGATGTCAGACCAGTCTAGAATTAAAGTAAAGCACTATACAAGAAAAAATGATGCGAGGTTGAGGATCTTACGTCACCAATCTGTCATCAGAAAGAGATGGAAGAATGCGCTTGACAGCAACTGGTGTTCCACGCCAAAAAGCTCTTAAAATCTCACCAAAAGATCCCTGTAAATTAAATAAATGATAACCGAGAAAATATTCACCAACTAATCAAAGAAAAACAATGAAAACAAGTTAACAACTTCATCTCAAAGGTAAAGATTCTACTTTTGTGTGGCGTGGTAAATAGCATTCATAATATAACAACAAGGACAACAAATTTTTACAGAATTATCATTTGCAATACTTTAATCTTTGCCATGGGAGGACACTATATAATTTTTTTATCTCTTGGAAAAAGATTGATCAAGTCTCTAGACAAAAGTAAATGCACAAAAATGCACACAAAACTGCAAATGCATAAAAAAAACATGCAAGACTGACTACAAACAGTCACAAGGGTCAATCCCAAATTTCTAAAAATATTTTCCTATCCAAATTTCCTTTTTTTTAAGGAAAATCCAAATTTCCTTATATGGCTTTTTTCCCTCACTTTCACCTAATGTCATTGTCCATTATCAATCAACCAACAGCCATGACCATAAAAAATGATACACACCTTTTGTCATATTCAGAAATTGGCACGGCAGTGTCAGTCATTTGGAATACATGTGAGAACAAACCATCATATGTTCAAATAACAAATTTAGAGTTCTTTGATCAGAAGAAAGCTGAAAAGACATGGTAATTCTTTTATCCTTGATTTCACAGAAAGAAAATTTTGGCATTAACCATTGACGCAAGCTCCTACCAACTTAGAAAAAAAATATGTGACCCTAGAAAATCCTGAGCCATGTTATGCAAATTTTCCTTAATTAATGAGGTAACCCAAGCTGCTGATCCTAGATTCCAAATTTCACTCGCTATGAAAAAATGCCCAAGATATGATGTACAATTTTCCTGTGGAGTGGTGTTAATTATAACAAAAAGTCCCATTTTTTTCTGACAACTATTTGTGTCCATTCCATCTCACAATTAAGATTGATCTCTGAAAGAGGCTCACCTTTCCAATAACTGCAGATGTTGAGAAATCAAGCTCTGATGGGTCAATTTCCCAGTCACATTTGTTTGGAAGAGGTGGTGGGACTGGCCTGGGCTCGAAATGACTGCCATTTTGCCCCTGCAGCCAAAAGATCACAACAGAAAGTCCCTTAGAAAGTGAGCACATCATTACAAAATAATAATAATAATAATAATAATAATAAAATTAATAATAATAATAATAATAATAATAATAAAATTCATTGAATTAATGAACGCTTCTGATGACAAAAGTTGAACATGAATATAATTTTATCAATGGAGACAATTTGCAAGATCAGCCATAAATGTCTATTTGAGACAAATGCTTAAAAAATTATAGGATATATCACACCACATTTAGTAAAAATCTTCACTAAAGGAGCACAGTTTATATTTTCAAAAACGAATTTTTTAAAAGTAATTTTTTTTACAAACATTTCATAAAAACCTTCAGATTCATAAACATTATGAGAAGAGATAATTCTATAAACTCACGCATGGGAATGTGACTATACAAACTCAAGGCATGGGAATGTGATTATATGTCATAAGTCAAACACTCTTCAGTGACTTCTCTGATGCAGCATGCCTCTAAGTTTGTAAACGGGAAGAGGATGAGGTTACTCTAAAAGAGTTAAAGATTGTCACCAGAAAAATTGGGATGGCAGGGAAAATAATGTTTTGGTCAACATGTGTCTGAAAATGATTCTATAAATGTCACTGCTTGAAATGATATAAATTGCAATCATGTATGATCCACAGCTCTGTCTGTAAACAATTCGGTGAGAGATGAAGCCTTTCAGTTGTGTTTAAGCTGACTTCCATCATCAATCAGTTGGAAAATATTTGTGCTCTTCAAAGAATCAACTTCCAGATATCGTCTATCACTACACTAAAAGTTGTAATATTTTTCATCTTAATTTAATATATACATAATTCCAATTTTAGATTCATTGAATAAAACTGATCAGCATACAAACAGTAATAACTTGTGTATCATTGGAATGTAAATGAGTTGGTATGTAACTTACAAAAGATAATCCACCATATGATTTCAGCAGCTCAATCATGCTATGTTTCTTGGCTCCTTCTGCATCAGCTAGTGGCTGTCAGTAAGAAAATTTATTCAGTTGACATTCTGTAAGAACGCCTGCAAGGCCAAAGATCACAGTGGGCAAAAGATAGACTACTACAAACCACATATTTAATTTAAGTAAATATAAAACATAAAGAGATCAGGATTGTTGAAGCTCTCCCTCAAAAAGTGCACATAAGCTGGGGGGCTTCTACTGCAGATCATTGACCGGATCCTAATTTTGAAGATTGGGGTGCTGGGGAACCTCGGGGGCTCCCAGCCTTTTCTCTTATGGGTGTTCGTAGATACCTTATCTACTGCACTTGTATTTTACCTTTCATTTTGCTTTCCATTTCTTTTTCTGTTTTTCCCTTTATTGGTATCCCTTTTGGGTGCCAGTTTGGCTTTTAGCCACCTAGGATCTGAACTCTCTCTGCTTTCTTTGAATAGAACTGGTAGAGATCTTAACTCAATTCACAACAAAAAAAGAGCAGGTACTAAGACTGGCAAATCCAACCATATAAACAATCTAGAATAAACAAATATAAAGAAAGATTTTCAGCATAATATCAGACATAAAGTTGTCATGCCAAGCATTAAAATCAGATGAGTTGTGTATGTTTTAAATCCAATTATTTTAAAAAAAGGTTCATCAATGATTTCTTGGCTTTGCCTCTCCAGTCTCCAGTGAACTTAAATACTTCCAACTTTCAGACTTCAGTCTTGTCTTAAAAAGTAGGAAATAAGTAAGTACTTACCAACTTAAGTGAGCAGCATGTCTACGCCTGAAAAATATTCTACACTAAACTTTCCCTCAGTGAGAACTCTGGGGGAGAGAAAAATATTGTCTACTTCATTCTTCTTACTATTTCCTAAAACTAAAGCATGCTTATTTAAATCAAATCTGAAATCCATGCAAAATGCTTATTTTTAAGAGCATTATGTTTCTCAGATCATGTGGTCCTGTTTAGCATCAGAATATGAACAACAAATAGATTATGTTGGACCAAAAGTACAACCGATAGATACCCATCTGACCACTGTGATAAACTGTTCCAGGAATCACAGTTTGAACGATGTCCTTGATTCCTTGTCATGTCCATCTACTGATTAAAATCATATTCATGAAAACGTTCCACAATTAAAATGCACCATAGCCTTGATCTATAGAAACAACCCCCCCCCCCCCCCCCCACACACACACACACACCACAACCACCACCACCCTAAAAAAAAATTATATGCTGTGAAGGAAGACATTGTTTCCTTAGATCAGTTCAAACCTGGATTCTACAAAGCTTACTCTGATCAATTAGATCAAATAAAAAGCTTCTTTCACAGGTGCCATAGAGTTTAACAAGAATAAATTTGATGCCTACAGAAACTCCATCCAATACTCAGTTCATATAAATAAATAAAAAAGAGATTGTAACAACTTCTCCCACTATTGAGGGAACAGTTCAGATATACTTCAACTCCTAAAAAAAGATTAGAACTGGGGACAGCCCCATTACTCACCATAGAAATGCGCCTCAAAAGACAACATCCTCCACAATGTCAAGAGGACATTATTCTCTGAAAATTTCCTAATTTCTGGTGATTAAGGACTTCTCTAGGCAGTAGACATGTCAACAAGTAAAATTTAATTCATACCACATCAACAGGCATTCATTGGAGGTGGTGCACTAACTCAAATTTCTATCTTTAAGAACTTGAAAATAAACCATACAACATTACAGGGACCTAACCTTCACATCAAACTCCACGGCTAACATATAGAATTCCACTGGTGGTACCCCAGAGCAAGTATCATTGTTTTGGTGGGGGTATTACTTTTATAAGGCAAAGGCACAAATAAAAAATTCTGCACGCGTCACAGATTATTGTACCATTTTCACACAAATAATGTTAGGGACAGTCCCGTGTACAGTCCGCGCCTTTTCCATTTTTTTACACATAGTAAGCATGCTGTAATGATGTATGTGCTCTGATGAAAAACACACGTACTTCATGATGAATTGAATGAGTCCAGTTTTAGCAAAAGTGAATTTGTTTTTAATGAATATATACCTCGTTGGAAGGCTATCGAGGTATATGAACTGTCCGCGGGGCTGTCCCCACAGACTGTGTGCAATAGCACTCTTTTTCACACATTCCACATTAAGGAAAATCAGTTAGGAAAAGAGTTCACTGTGATCCAATTGGCCTTCAATTTATACAAAACCAACAGAGTAAAACTAGATGTGCTGTTTCTGCAATTCGAATGCAACATTTGGATAAACATCTCTTTTTTTAAATAAATAAATAAAAACATTTGGATAAACAAAATTTCTTGATATTATTTTTATTTTTATTCCATCCATCTTTAAAGACGCTCACTTGAACAAATCAACACTCAAGTAACCTTTCAAAAATTCATATCAAACAAAAACACGAAATCAGACCGACTCACAAAGAGAGAGAGAGAGAGAGAGAGAGAGAGAGAGAGAACAATTACAGTGTTTTTCCAGCGATCCTGGGAATTGACGTCGGCGCCGTGTTCGAGGAGGCACTTGGCGACGTCGATCCATCCGTGGAGAGACGCCACGTGGAGCGGCGTCCGGCTGTCGTAGTCCCTGGCGGCCACGAGGCTCCGGTCCTCCTCCAGGAGCTTCCGGACCACCGACGCGTCGTTCTGGTGAGTGTGCCACAGTATCAGCGAAGTCCTGCTCACCCTCGCCTTCTCCCTCTGCTTCTCCGTCGACGTCGCCGACGAACCCCCCGATCCTCCGCTGCCCACTCCGCCTCCGGCGCCTCTGGCGCCAGGGGAGTCATCGCCGGCGGAGGACGTAGGTTCTTTTCCGCTCATCACACCAACACCGACGAGAGAGTGAGCAGATCGAATCGGATCTCTGTCTGTTTTTATTTAATTGTGATTCGATCGGATGAAATGAAGTTATATAATGCGTCTACAATACACACCGAAAGTCTCCGCTTTTTCCGACTCTCTACCTCTCCAAACAACAAGGGCGTATTATTTTATACAACATCAATATTAAGGGAAAAATCCATATAACTCCAAGTATATTGTTAGAAATTCATATAACCCCATGACTTTTCTAAATTTTATATAACTCCTTGAAAACACCTATGTAAATCTAAATAACTCATGAGTTAAATTTTTGTTAACAGATAAAGAATATTATGTTTGGTTGATCCTGACTAAAAACACGGTATACCCAAAACCCCTTACAACATGTAAAAAATGTGAAAAGTTATCTATAAATGACAATTTTATTGCTCTAAATAAAATTTTATAATCTATTCAGATTGAGTAAAATCATCATTTACAGATGATTTTTTATAATTTTAACACATTGTAGAGGGTTTTAACATACTGTGTTTTCAGCAAGAATTAATTAAATAAAATATTAACAAAATATTTATCGTCTATCAATAAAAATTTATTCAGAGAGTTATTTGAATATACATGTATGTTTTTAGGAAGTTATATAAACTTTTAAAAAAAATGGGGGGGGGGGGGGGGGGTTTATATGAATTTCGAACGTGTATAACATGATAGGAGGTTGAATTTTTCTCTAATAAAATATTAATATATATGGTACTGTACCTTTGTATTTTCCTTTTTAGATAAGTGATACTCCGTGGTGGTTGTGTTTGAACCGTTGGATGTAAAATGGAAGTTTGTCCTTTTGTCTGGTATGGATGTAGATAAGACCATGAAGGGTACCCATACATGAATATTTTATTTTAATATTAAGCTAAATTTCACACCGAACAGTTACCCAAGCTGGATATCCCAAGAATGAGGAGGAATTTAACCGGATAGAGATAAAAAAAAAATTACTTATGTAAAAATAAATTATGATAGTTATGTCTGAATAAGTTAATATAAGTTATGAAATATAACTATGTTAAAGAGTTAAATTGTTTATTAAGAGATAGATAAAATATTATTCTATGTTATATTAAAAAACCATCATATGTCTTAAAAATACGTCAATTCTATCATATCACATATCTTATACATATCTTCAAAAAGAACAATTTATGTAAGGATAAAATTGTTATTTAAAAAATCATAAACTATTATTTAGGGTCCGTTTGGTTTCTATATCATCCAAACGGGTCGATTTCAAAAGCTGGATTCCTTTTAATTTCTAAAGAAAATCTAAAAAAAAAGATTTTTTGTCGGAATCTTTTTGAATTGAAGTCTACTTAAATCGAAATATTGTATATGATTTCAAAAAAAAAAAAAAAGTGCTAAAATTAAAAACTTTATTCCAAAATCTACTTTTCAATCTGTGTTTAATATATAAAAGCATCCCGTTTTTATTATTCTAAAGAAACAAACAGATTCCTTGATTAAATAAAAAATATCTGCTTAATTGAAAAGTTGCATATGGAGTTCAACAAAAAAAATGTCTTAAAAACTGTGTTTAATATGTAAAAACAGTTTTTAATTATCAGCAACAAATGTTGGACATTTTTCAATATAAACCTTAGCCCTAGGGTAGCGTTCTAGACTATGCTCAGGGGCGGACCTAGGCATATCTCTTGATCTAAAATGAACAATGACCCATGGTTAAACCTTGGCCCTAGGCAGGTTCTAGACTATGCTAGGGGCGGACCCACGCTACCTCTACAACATTTACAACATTTTTTTAAAAAAAATCTCAACCATTTACTATAAAAAAATCTTTCCACAATTTTTTTAATTAAATTAGAAGCCTCCCTTTCTAAAAATCATGACAACTCAACAAAATAAAAGTTAAAAAAAATAAATCTCATTTATTAAAATTTAATCAAAGAGATGATAAAATAAATAAAATTTTCATAATTTTCTCTTATATCTCAACCAAATAAATTTTTTTTAAAATCCATTTATTAAAATTTAATAAAAAAGGTGATAAAAAAAATTAAATTTTCTCCTCTAAATTAAAACCACTTGGTCTCTCTCCCACAAGGCCACAAACAATCAATTGGTCCCAAAGTTTGTTTTCCCCAATCGGCCAACATCTCTTGAGTAAATTTTTTTATCTTTTTTTTTATGTGTATACTTTTATATTGGAGGCTAAGAGATTTAATTATTGGATTTGATTTTAGGTTATTAGTAGAGGTGATAAACGAGCCGAGCTGCTCGTGGCTCGGGTGAAATTCGTTTGAACTCGTTCGATTAGATAAACAAGTCGAGTTTAAAAATTTGTAAAACTCGATTGTAAATGAGTTGAGTCTAAGTTGAGCCACAAGCTTATACGAGTCGTTTCAAATATGATTGTTTAGTGATATTTTTTTAATATGATTATCTATTTTTTTCATGTTATCTGTTTTCTACATGTTTTCATTGCTAAATGAATTTTTTTTAACTAAACGAATATTTTTTTAGCTAAACGAGCCCTAGCTCGCTTTACAAACGAGTCGAGTCTAGTTTGAATACAAAATTAAATCGGTCTCAAACCAAACTTAATTATAAACAAGTTGAGTTTGAACATGTCAAAGCTCGGCTCATTTACCACTCTAGTTATTAGATTGTATGTTACATACTGATTGATCTTTATTCAAAATTTATTTATTTTTGTTGGATCTTAGGTTTAATTTGATTTTATTGCATGATCCAGAGCTCATAGTATTATATATCACAAAATTGTTATTGTTCACTGACGGAATTGATAACGTTAGTTTGACTTTGTCAAAGCAAGAGTTGTTCAATATCTCAGATTTAAAGTGTTATTCCAGTCAGGTGAAATAATTTTACTTTTTCTTTATTTTTAAATGCTTTCAAATAAATATAATAACATGAACATGATATAATTTATAATATGACTGAATTTTTATAGAGTTTGTTCTTTGTATTTTGAATAACTTTTTAAGACCCCCTTAAAAAAATTTCAAGGTCCACCACTGTATGGAACTGACCTTGTCCTTCCACGAGGGCAAGGCAATCATCTAATACCTCACTTAAGAGTCATTATTTATTTTAATTTTTTAATCCCTTTCCCACTACCCAGGCTAGAAAATCTTAATTTTTTTATACGGATATTTTTTAGAAAACTCCAAAATGTAATTACTTATGTATGGGAACATGCCCATTTTAGAATTTTGTAGAGGATCACATCTACTAACATGTTTATACTTAGAGCTTTTCATGAATTTATATCAGTTTTGTTCAAGTGTGTTTCAGGACGACAGAGATCCGTCGATTGAGGATTGAACAAGTTATTCACATGGATCTTTATTTTAAAATTAGAACCCTTCAAACTTTCTTTTATCAATCACGATTATTTTTTATATCATTTAAGTAAGTTGTTCTCTCCCCGCCCCATCTCCACCCCCCCCCCCCCCCCCCCCCCCCAAATATTTGTTAGTGCAATCAGACAACTATTTATTTGGTGTCCCATCCTCCCATGTTGAAATCTGTAACAAGGATATCAAGACAACAAAGAAATTATTATTTCAATAATTATTAAAGTAAAAAATTTGCAAGACAAAAATTAAACAGTAGAACACTTTGATATAGCAACCAATTGGTTTCCATCTACATCTACTAACATTTTTAATTTCACAGTTGACATTAGATGTTATTGAATGCCACTTAAAATTACACTTCAATATGAACTGATGCTTCTTTTTGAAAGCCCCCTCCACACTTATTATGATATTATTATTAATATTATCTATTATTTGTTTAATAATAATGTGTAACTTTCGGTATTTTTCGTTTATATTTTATTTTAAATATATAATGGAAATTTTAAAATTTGATTTTTTATATTTCATTTTTCAGATTTGGCGGTGGGCCCAAATGGGTCCAATTTGATTTATAATTATGATAATTATAAATTGATGTTGAAATAATTATTTTATATTTTTCTGTAGATCAAATTTAGCTATTTAAGATACTTTGGTTGAAATTTGGTGAGATTCAAAATTTGATTTTTAGGCTTAGTGTCAGGACTTAAATAACTTAAATGGCATTTTTGTAAATCGGATAAGGACGTTTGTAAAGATTGTATTGTAAACTGGAAACACTTTCGATTCTTAGTAATTTCGAAAGTAAACCCCTAAATAACATGTTTGTGGTTAGGGTTGAAGGGTTTCAACACATCCATGTCGACATTTACTTCGACGGGTCTTTGTCGTCCTATGAAACACACTTCGGGACCTTTGTCGACACTTATAACCCTAGATGGAGAACTTGAGATATCAACAGGACGCTTTTGTTGGGAAAGGGTTAAAAAAATTAAAATATTACGTCATAGTAATTGGCATTTTTGGGGAAGAAGTTTGATGGATTAGGGTGGGTAGGGTTTGATTGATTTAATTCATCATCATCTTAAGATGTCAAGTTTTGGGGATTTAATTTTCGGGTGGAACAAAAATGTATACAAACAGAAATAGGTTTTGAAAAGAGACAAATATTTTAATAAGTTGTCATTCTCAATATTTACTTTGTCAGAAACAAAAAATGAAACAAACTTAAATCATCATTTTTATTTTAAAGTTGATTTGATAATTGTCTGTCATGGAATTATAGTTGAGCCACATTTTATCCTGATTCATATTTTTTATACCAAATGGAAATAAGTTGTTCTCATTAGGACCTATAAGATATCCTCATTTATTCCTGTTATAAGTTGGTTGTCAGTTGTTTGGGTCCCCCCCCCCCCCCCCCCCCCCAATGTTTGTTAGTGCTTCGTTGCTTCTCACCTCAGACAACTTAATTTATTTGGTGTCCCATCCTCCCATGAAGGGTTGATATCTTGAATCTGTTTTTCTTCATATTGCAAATTTGCATTGCTTGAACAAGGATGATTTAATTCATCAAGACAACAAAGAAATTATTATTTCTAATAATTATTAAAATAAAAAATTTGCAAGACAAAAATTAATTTTGGTGATGAGGTGACACTTATGATGATTAGCATTCCTTGCCATTCCTTTGTTTGGATTACAACCGGGGCATCCTTGTTTCCATAGTCGATTCTTCTAGATATCTCCTCGAGGGAGCTTTTTGATGAATTAATGAAGAACCCTACCCGTGTGCTATGGTTCTATCACAATACAAGCTTAAAAAGAAAATTCTTATTTTTGATATAACCATTGTATCATAGACATATATAACTGAATTTTTAATTTCACAGTTGACATTAGATGTTATTGAATGCCCTAACTAAAATTACAAGATCCAATGAGATGGTGGCATTTCCAATGGCTGGTTGTTTTACATTCATCTTCTGAAGGGCTCAAAGTCAATTTTACAAGATGAACTGAAATAAATAATAGAAATGCTTCTTTTTGTAAAGCCCCACAGGGGTCCACACTATTGACCTATTATGATATTATTATTAATATTATCTATTATTTGTTTAATAATAATGAAATGTTTTTTTTGGCAAAGTTATTGGGCATTAAATGAATTGCCTATTCTCATGATCCTAGATTCCAAATTTCTATATCCCAAACTTCATGGCAATTAAAATAAGATCCTGTAAAGAAAGTTTGGAAGTCACTGATGGTTTGTCTTGTACAACATCCAGACTGAGATTCACAATGTATAAATTGGGGCTGTCATATTTTGTACATGAGACTGCGTTTGAAAACGAGGCTGAATAGTTGGAGATTTTATTTTTATAGAAATCATATTTAATACAAACTCGTTTGCAAAACACCCTTAATGGTTCTAACTTTTATAAAAAAGTGAAATATAACTTTCAATTATAAAAATAAGTTTTTCAAGAATTTAATAAAATGTTTCTTTGAAAGTTATTTTCAAAATTTTCTTTTCAAACTCGTTTTCTAACACTTCCTAAAACATCACGATTGCAAGCTTAATTTTAACTATTGAAAATTGGGTATAATAGATGTTTTTGTGTTATATATAGTTTTACGTAATATTTTTTATCAGTCTCCAAGTCTTTTAACTTCTTTTTTTTTATATTTCATTTAGTGATGCATGCACAGTTATCTAAAATACTGAAATACAAATCAAAGAACTCCAGATACTCTTTTTTACACAAAATAAATATTATTTTTATCCAACTAATTATATATTCATTATTATATAAAGATTGTAACTAAGACTGTATATAAGAACTCTGCGTAACAACTCTTTTAATGTTTGACATTACTTAGAGCATTGTCTTACTTTGAATAAAACTAAAGAGAACGCCTACCATTTTTTTTCCTTCAATGTTTGACATTGACATTGCTTTACCTTGTTCAGAGAAAAAATGGAAAATCTCCCAACTTCGTGATGTAGGTCCAACAATACGTTATGGTCATCCCGAGAAACCCTTGCATTTAAAAAAAAAAATCAACTAAATCCCTATATTAAATAAGTTGTTGTTCACAGTAAATAAAAAGAAAAAACCCATGTAACCCCTTTGTAAACGGCCTGAAATCTATATAACATTGAATTTTTCTAAAGTTTATATCATCTGAAAACATCTATATATGTAAATCAAATACTTTGAGTTAAATTTTATTAACAAATTAGGAATATTCTGTATGGTTAACCTGATAAAAAATAAATATACAAAAATCATCTATAATGTGGAAAAAAATGTGAAAAATCATTTAGAAATGACGATTTTACTTTTCTGATAGGATTTTATAATCTATTTAGATGAGTAAAATCATCATTTATAGAAGATTTTTCTCATTTTAACACATTATAGGTGATTTTTAGTAAATTGTATTTTCAGTCAGGGTTAATCAAATAGAATATTTTCAAAATATTCATCATCTATCAACAGAAGTGACTATTTGGATTTGTATAAGTGTTTTTAGGGGTTTATATGAACTTCAAGAAAAGCCTAGGGGTTATATGAATTTCAAATAATTTACAGGGGGTTATTTAATTTTTCCTAAATAAAAATATAAGTTGGGCTAATAAAATTGGATGTACTTCATTTAAACTCAACATTAAGACGTAGACATACCGGAGCCAACCAATAATTGCAATAATTTTAGTTGCTGAGAAACATTGAGTGATTAAACATGGCAACATAATAAATAAATAAGAAATAACAAAAAAACTCATGATTTAGTTGATTCGGAACATTCGATAAAATTGGAATGAAACTAGAATGTTATCCTTGTGCAAGAATGACATTTGTAACGCATCAACACTCTTAGGAATATTAGATTTCTACACTGGTAAACAATAACAAAAACAAACACAAGAGAACAAACAAATTAAATTACGTAATTCAACTAAAAATATCTATATCACATAGAAAAAGAATTGATTCACTATATTAAGTAATCGGCTACAAAAGTCTAGTTTCAACTTTTCACTATACTCCTAACACCTATCATTTCTCTAAAAAAAACCTTACGGCTGCTTGCAAATTTTATTTCTTTTGACCTTTGCAATAAAGAGATTAAATAAATGGAAAAAAATGAAAAAAAGTTATTAAAATACTTTAGGTCATCACGAACACTCATTCATACTATAATGTGTGACATCTCATAATTAAAAAGGTCCAATATTTTTCTTTCAAAAATTGAATTGTATAGACTCATAGAACTCTTGTTCACCTGTACATACAGCAAACAAAACAGTGGATAACTGAACCAAACATGGAATAGGAATAGAATAATAGAAATAATATACATAAGACAGGATAGAATCCATTTGGTGAGACGTAGATGTCAAATGCATGTACTGTGCAACACCAATCCAACGTGATATTCTCTCTCTAAAAAATACAAATGTGTGGAAAGAAATGAAGCTGTCCTGTCAACTGAGAAAATATTCCTATATATTCTTCAAGCAAGTCATGATGTTTTTCTGTCTTGTTTGTATACGATGTTCTCAATACAAATCAAGAGATGGGGGTGCGTCACCTTATCTCTGCCACCAAACATTTGCTTTCATTATTCCATTCGCTTTCATCTATATGCATTATTATTACAAGAGAAAATGATTGAATTTTTTTTTAAAAGTTAAAAATATTTAAATAAGTTTTTTTTTTTAATTATATTTAAAAAAATTTTATTTTACTTTTTGAAAACCCAAAAGGTCAATTTACCATTTTGTATTAAATCTTTAACATCCTTCTAACCCTAGGTTATTCAACACCAAAAACTTATTTTTTTATACAAAATAATAATCTCTCTATACATGATCAAAATCAATTCTTTTAGAGGTTTTGTTATTATATATCATATTGTGTGTTTCTTATATATATATATATATCTAATGATGTTATTTATCAATTGTCTAAATATGTAATTTAAATCTGTGTTGTGTCTTAATGCAACAGATAATATTTTAATTTCTAAATTTTATATTTTTTTATTATTTACATATTTTTATAACAAAATTAGATCAACATTTGTTGGAGTTCATGATAAAAAAACGATACATATTTCATAAAATCCACCTAACCACAAAAAATTTAGATATAAATTGATCTATATGAAAATGTGTGAAATACACAGAGTGAAATATTTTAACAAAGTTAAGAAGATAAAAATATATTAAGGATCTAATTGCATAAGGATAAATTGGTCTTTTGTGTGTTTTAAAATGTCTTTTTTATGTATAATTTTAAAAAAATTGATGATTTTGGTATTTCTAACTTTTAAAAGATTTTTTTTATCATTTCATTAAATTTGGCAAAAGTTTTAATGATTAATCTGATTTAAAGGGATACAAATTATTAATTATGTTCAATTCATATTGTTAAAATTGAAATAAAAGGGAGACACCCAACATTTAGTGGGCAAAATACATATTTTCTCAATTATAACAGTTTAAATTAGAACAACTAGTTTATCTCAATTATTTTTTAAACCAAGAGAATAAGATTATCTCTCACTTACTTATTCTCATAATTACCCATCCCACCACTTATCCCCTTGTCAAACCAACCATATGTTTTGCATAACAAAGTGTGTATTTTCATTAAAAATGAAGTATATATTATAACTAGTTGTATTAGATATTTGCTTATGCAAAAAATATATTCTTCGTAATTTTAGACTAGACTACTTGGAGAAACACCATTTGAAGTTTCAAAACATACACTTACACCCCTGTTATTAAATTTTTGTTGAGATGGAACAAAAGTATAATTTTATCATTTTAATTAAATTATTATCATACTTTCATATTTTAATTAACTGTTGTGTGAGTTAATTCTCACAACAATGGATTCATATTTTTTTCCAGTATTTTTCTTTAATGTTATTCTTTCTCATCTTCAATTCGGACATTATCTATATTGAAACTTTTTGAAATAAAAAATAACCACAATAATTCAGACATTATCTATATTGAAACTTTTTGAAATAAAAAATACCCACAATTCGCTAAAAAAAAAACGCATTCACATGTATTTCAAAAGTTAATTATTGCATTAATTAATATTCACAAAGTATATCTCAAAGTTAATTCATTATTTTTTTTTAATATTTACAAAATTAATTAAAGTGTAAAATCGTAATTTTTAAAATACTTTTTTGTTTCACCATGTTAACAGAAAATCTAACAGTAGAAGATATAAATGCATGCTTTTAAACTTCAAGGGGTGCGGTGTGTCTACATGTTTCAAAAATTTTTAGAGGGTCCGGAAATGCATTTTCCCTTGTTATTAATTACTTATCATTAATATTACTCTTTGCTAGTTTTAGATATGAAATGAAATGATCCACATCGGCTGTCTTTCCTTTTATCCGCTTTCGTGATTTCTCTCATATAATTATTGGAAAGTTGAGCGATGCTTTATTCACCAACTCTCATGAACGATTGTTACACCAAAAAAAAAACTCTCATGATCGATAGCAACCGTTATTTTATTTTTTTGAGAAATGACAGTTCATTCATAATTGATAAAACGAGTTACAAATGAACTGAATTGAGAGATAAGAAAACTGAAAATGAAACATAAGCGCAAGACGATGAACAAACAAACTAGGGAATGGAGTAAAGGGTCGTTCGGAGGTGCGCGAGCCAGGGGCGCCATCTTCGCTGACCCTCTGCCGCGCACGAGATGCGCTGTAGCAGAATGAGCGCTCGCCGCTCCCTGCTCAGTCATTCCCGTCACGCCTCAATCCAGAAGACACCCCCGGGCTCCCAAGCAACCCTCGCGCCGACTAGAAACTTTCCCGAGTCCATCAACTACCAAAGGATGTCGTTCCAGAGGTTCTCTATGTAAATTTGCTGCCCTTTGAAGATCAAGTCGTTGCGCGCTCGCCATAAGGTCCATAATGCCGCTGGTATGATTATGCGTCGGAAGCAAGCCTGGATGCTCTTTTATCCTTGAGGGAGGTGTGCGTCCATTGCTTCCCAAAGCTCCTCCAGGTTTTGGAACTGGCACCGAAACCCCGCAGCCACCCCTACCCTGTCCCACAATCGGATCGAGGTCGGGCAATTCAACAATAGGTGCTCGATTGTCTCCGGTGCAGATCCGCAAAAAGCACATTCTGTGGAGGCTGCTGGCCGCCATTTTGCTCGATATACTTTGGTTACAATGCGGCCTTAGCTTGACTTTGCACGGCAGTTTCCATTTCCACAGTGTCGGCGTGCGTGTTTCCGTAGGCGAGTTGCCCCCCACGGCGCGTGACCACCACATGTAACCCCCTTTTGACGGTGTACGTCGACATAGGAGGCGTGCCCGACGTCATCGAGTCCTGGGTGTCTCCCGCGGGACCTTGTGATGGAAGGCTGTGGAGAAGCGTAGCCAGTTCGGCGACTTGGGTGTCAGAGACAATTCTCCGAAGGTGAAGGCGCCATTCCCCGCCCTCCTCTGAGCGCTGCCAAACATCTCGCATGTGTTCCTCTTTGTCTTCCACTGCATGGAATAAGTGCAGGAAGTTTTCGGAGAACGGCGCCTCCCCGCACCATCTATGCCGCCAAAAACAAATCTGTGAGCCGTCCCGATACCAAGGTGAAGCAGTGCAAGATGAATCTTATCCCCGCCACGACAGCCACCGTTGGAGTTGCGAAGACCATTGTGTTGGAGGTGCGTGATGGGTCTGCCACCTTGCGAACAGGCTAGCCCCTCGATCCATCCGTCGCTTGCTGCCTTGCCGCACATCCGGCTTGCCGCACAGGAGAGCAACCGTTATTATATATATTATAATGATTGTTGGATATATAATAACAGGCAGTGTATATACAAGAACAATTAACAGGGATAGTATACATTTTCGGTGAAATTGGGAAGGTCTCCAACATTATTCATTGCAAAATATTACCTGGAGTCCATTTTTCAGCTTCAATTTCACTTTCATATGTTTTAATTTTTTTTTTAAATGCATGAGATATATAATTTTCGTATGCATCTTATTCAATGAGATATATAATTTTGTAAAATATAAAATGCATATTCGGATCTATTTATGAAAAAACACAAAACAAAACAACTATCCTTGACAATGCTCTCATTCTTTTCTTGATAACTGGATGCATGGGACCGTTTCTGTGGCCCTACTCATCTAATTTTATAAGAATAGATTTTTTTTTTTTGTTTTTTGTAACAAAATCTTTAACCCGCATTTGGTTACGAAATATGCCATATAATGGCTTGAAATAAAACAGAATAAATAGTTTTTGGTGTTTAGATGCAATGAATATCTTAAGATAACTTATGCTAGAATAAACTGGTATATGGATTCCAGTAAACCCTTGAAATTAAAGTTATTCCAGGTTATTCCACCTAAAGAATATGTAGACACACTGTCAAATCAACTGTCATTAGTCATTATCTCTTATAAATCACCTTACAAATCAACTATCATCATTTTTTCATCTTTTATAAATCTTTATCTACAATTTATTTACATTTTATCCAAACAACAAAAACTTTATTATTAGGTGTTCATCTCCAGCCCTATAAACTATACAAATTTCACTTAAAATTTGGTAATTGATTTGATATGATGTGTCCATCCGCTACCAATTTTTTTAAAAATCTCTTCTTCTAATATTTCTTATAAACATTTTCAAAGCCTTTCTCTATACAATCTTTATATTTAAAATTAAAAATTATTATCATTCAATTTTTTGAAAAAAAAGTTTTTTTTTTTTGGGGTTTCATGCAAACCCATTTTGGGGGGTGGGAAGACACTATATAATTTACTAAAGAAAAAAAATATCACATTTGAGTGGAGATAAAAGAAAAAAAGAGAGGCAAAAATTTGGGTAAAGATTTGAGTAATTTGGGTAAAAGTTTGAGTAAAAGATTGATTTGGTATGGGCATTATTTGGAGAGAGTTTATGTTTTTTACTCAAATTTAAATTTGTGAAACTACATGTTTTTGTTACAAAAAATTTGCTAAAATTTCATGCAAACCCATATGTTTTTGTTACAAAAAGAAATATGCACTTTCAAAAAAATAAAATAACATGAGGATTGCACATGGATCTGCCCCTTGACATTATCTTCAATTACTCGAGTCCAATCAATGCAGAGAATTACCCAAAACATTAACTGAGTAATTAGCACACATTGCTTATTAATGAGCTCTTGTAGCATACATTCTCTAGTCCTTTTCTATTGGATTTATTTATTACATACAATCAATCCTTTATTTTTCAAAGAAAATACATATTTCATTTGATGAAGTACATGATTCTCCTCTCTTTTTTTTCCTTTTTTTTTTTAATTTGAATGGAGAGCATTCAGCTAACTGAAGTAAATGCTTCATTTTCTTTTTGTAAATGTAGTGTTTGTATATGCAACTATGCAAGGGCTACAGATAACCATTATTAAATTTTCACTGTGGACTTTAGACTTCTCCTTTCAAAGTTGTGTTATTTATTTTTGAAATTTATTGAACAATAACAATATAATACATGTGTGTTGGTGCCATTTCGGGTGCCTTAAAATCTAAATTGTGCTTTTATGGATAGGATTCAGAGTGGATACGCATATTTTTCAAAAAAATTGACATAGCAAAGTTGCAATGTATGATGATAGATACATCTCTCACCTCTTTTTTTTTTTGATAGACACGATAGGCTTATGCCCTTATATTAATAAGAACTAAAGCCAAAGTTGAGACCAGAATAAGTTTCAAAGTTTGTGACCAGAACAGAACTGTTGGTAATGAAACTCTTCAATAGCAATACCTCAAACCACAACACATCAGTATTGGATGTTAAAAGATTTCCTGTTTCAAACAAAGTAGAACCCAATTGAGACCAGCTTTGTTGGATTCAGTATCAGATACCAAGTGAAAGAATACACAAAATTCTGTGACTAACCTACTTAGCAAATTGAACATTGTTTTATTACACACTTGATCTATAACCAATGCAACAATAAATGCATCCCCCATCTCTGTAGGGACCACTAGTCTCTCTCTTTCCATCTCTCTCTAGTTCAAAAATTCCTCAAAATCCCTCCATTGTTAATTCCCAACCGTTATCGTGAAAAAATAGAGTTTCAATATCACGGCGAGGGCCAGCTGCAACAGGAAGATCCCTGCAACAATCAAGAACCAGCTTTCGCCTGCTGATTTTATATGAGTGCGCAGGTTGAGGGCGAGGAAGGTTGCCGACATGAACCCTGCAATACCAGCAACCACCCATCTGAATATCTCCACGGGAACAACTGAGAGACACTGCAAAACCAAACAAAAATGGAATTCTCTGATTCAGCCACTGAAAGCAAAAATCATACAGTATACAAATTCATACATAGGTGGGACTTGAACCATGTAATATTAAGTCTTCTTTTCCTCTCTACTCAACATTGTTGATGAATAGTATTTTATACTAGATCATAGTCCTTTGTGAAATAGAACAAGGAATAAAGCTAAGATGAAAATCATTCCACAAAAACCACAAAGATATTTCGTCTATAGCCATTTCTAGCACAAACTCTCTGACATCTCGCCCATACGGAATTCCACCATGTAAGTGGAAATTTTATAATAAGTTCTGTGCATGCACTTTTTTTTTCTTTTTCTTTTCTTTTCTTTTTTCTTTTTTTTGGATTGTTCCTCTTGATTAAATTCTGTGCACCACTATTCACCAGATAATGGAAATAGTATCATAGCAGGACTACAGATTACATAATTTATAGTTAGAGAACTCACTGAGGCAGGAATGAAGACGAAGAGTGAGTATCCGTATAGACACCATAGCTGAACAAGCCCAGATGGGACAGAGAAGTATTTCAGGAGGAGATACAATCCAAGAGGAACAATGGTGACATAGCCGTAGAACAGACCAGCTGACCAAGTCACTAAGTTTATGTCATAATTCCAGTCCTTCATCTGCAGCCTATGAGCCACATATGTAACAAACGTGCCAATTGCTGCTGCTACAAATATCAAGGTAGTGCATATCCAGAATGGTCCATACCTATTCAAAAAATATCCAAGATGATTATGCAATCTTACTCTGTAAGATGCAGAGGTACAGGTGTAGGCTTCTCACCAGAAACACGTAAAAAAATAAAAGTGAGCTGAACAACTTACAAGTCTGGATTATCAGCTGTTTTTTCAGTAAAACTTCCTTTAAAGGGGAGAAGAGAATCTTTAATCCTTTCTAAAACATCTGAAGTATCAACATCAAAATATGACTTATAAGCAGCTATAGAGAATGTTCGCGTCCAGCCTGTCGGCTGTGAATCATCAGAAGTACCACGGGCAGGCCTTGAGAAACTATCTGGAAAACATATAATGCGTTATTACTTCAAGGATGAAACTATTAAATCACTGCACAGACAAAGATATTCATGTCCTAATAATGATGTCTATCAATGATACATAGCCACCATGCAAATTAAACAACTCAAATTGTTATAGACATCTAAACAATGTACGCAGTAGCGAGGCCTTTACAAGTACAAGAATAATGAACGTAGGAAAAACAGTTTCAGGAAATTCTTAGTGGATGGCCACCACAATTAACATGGCTTTACTTTTAATAACAAAGCAAATTCCTTGTTGACACCTAATAACACATTAAAACACAAACCTTTAATAAGATATTAGTCATAAAATCAACATTCTGACCAGCTCTATCTTTCATAAAAAAAAATCTGACCAGTTTAACCACCACATGATAAACAAACATCATTGATACTTTAGCAACCCATAACTAAAATTTGGCCAATACACAATCAACTACTTTATAGGATCATAGATCTCATAGAAGATGCTATAAACATGGATGACATATATTTTAGGAATAAAAACAATCATGAGTAAGGTCTACATCAGTTGTGCTTAGTCTACCATTAATTGTGACTGTGAGAGGCAAGTAGAGAATAATCAAACCGACTTTACTACTATGTATCTGGAGAATCCTATACTCTGCCCTAATTGGTAATTGGCCATAGTAAATTTCGAACTTAGTTTATTACTATATGATAAAGCCAGAATTGTGTAATAAAAAATATACAAATATATGGCCAACAGATTTCCATTTGTTGTTTGAGGAGTTGTTACTAAATCATTAAAAAAATAATGATCTTATTAAGCTTCTCATTCACCTTGGTAACTCTCATTGAACTGAGACACACAGATTCAAGACTCAAGGTTCCCATCCCATCAAATTATAATAAGCAGATCCAAGGTCCTCATGTCATTAAATTATAAATAAGTGTTGGTACAATGCATAATTGCATATAAAATACTGCTTGTCTAGACATTGAAGCTTCGTAAAACATACTTGGTCTTTCACCATAACAAAACGGCCTCATGAGTTCACTAGCTTCCATGGAAGGATATATATCACATCTTTTTTTCCAAAAATGCAAGACCGGAGAATCAATGCCTTGTAAAACCTTAATAGCAATTGCTATAATCTATTTCTCAATGCCCTAGGAACATATTCATGGATCCTCTGCGTTAAAAGTCCCGATATGAGGTGAATCAGATGAACAATCACTATATTTATTTCCCATCTCATCAAATTATAATACTGCTAATCTATGAATTCCCGTATCCTAAATGTTAAAAGTCCCCATACAGGTTCACAACTCTATATCTTCCAGAACCTAAAAAGAAAGTCAAAACTCAACCACTGAGATGTACTACGGCATCATAAGAAGCAACGTTATTATACCATCCGCATCTGCTGGAGGGCGAAATATGCCGGAGATTTTCCCTTGAGTTTCTGAAGGCGGAAACGTATGAAGGTTCGAATCTGCAAGCAGAACCCGCCTTCATAACCAACACTAAACAAATTAACCAGAGACAACAAAGAAAACCAATGGAGAAACCCAACCTGTGAACTTGACAGCGATATGATCAGGACCCGACGCAGCCTGCAATCAAGAATTACAGATGAACTGACCGATCTGAACAACAAATCACAATAGAAACTCAGTCAAGCACCAAGGATCAAAGAATTACAGATACGGATCCGGGTATCTTCTCATTGTCAATACTGGTATATCCCCCGGACATCATCTTCTCCAGTTCACCTCGGATCACTGATTTACCTAATCTGCATTAGATAAGATTTCGTTTTTCTAAGCATATCGCAGAAGCGAAAAATCGTATGGAATTCGTGTTTCAAATCAAATTTATCACAAAAGAGCGACATCACATCAAAGCAATGCAAGACTAAAAACATATTCGATCAGATCTGTAACAAATCAAAGAATCACAACTGGATCTGAAACAGGAAGGGGTTCTTAAATTCGAGTAGTCAATTTAAACAACAACGAAAGAGATCCCTTGAAACTGACCTTTGATTCTCGTTCAGGCACGGAAAGTCGAAATCTAGGCAGACAAAAAGAAATGAAAACCTAGATGGCGCTCTGCATCACCGACACCTCGATTTGGCGGCGATTTGGATTACCGTTTTATCTATTATTTATTTATTTATTTATTTTTGTTCTTTTTATGATATTTATTTGGCTGAATTTATATGTCGTTGTTTTTATAAAGGCTAACCACGAACTGAGCAAGAGACTTGCCCCTTTTTTTTTTTTCTTTTTTTTTTTTTTTTTTGGAATAAAAAGGAACTTATGGTGCGTTTGGTTGCGCGATTGCAGAACTGATTCTGCAGGAATCTGCGATTGCAAACCTGATTCTGCAGAAATCTCACTTTCTCAGCTTTTTGAAATCGCAGCTTTTGGTCACTATTTGTCTGCAATCGCTGGATTTAAAACTGCGATTATAAAACTGTTTGGTTACACGATTGTGAACTAGCTTCCTGTAATCACAATCGCAGCGCAATCGTGCAACCAAACGCATCCTTAGCAGGTATTGATATGACATCTCCAGTACTTATTCAAACTTTTATAAAATTCAAACTTATATATAAATTTTATAAAATTTTGAATAAATTTTTATTTAATATGATGTGACTTCAACCATCGTTTTATGTTTTACTTCTTTAAAAAATATAGAGTCAAAAAAGAGAAAAAATAAACATTTGAAATATATGATTTTTTTTAAAAAATAAACTTATCTTTTATATTTTTCATATTAAGATATTTTTATATAATATATTGGGTAGATAAAGATTAAAGAAAATAAATTTATTCATCACTACCGATATAACTATTGAAGTTTATTATTATTAACTTATCATAACTTAACTATTTAATAGTTTATACACGTTAAAACATACATTATTTTTTAAAATCTTCAATATATATATATATATATATATATATATATATATATACACTTATTGCGAAACAAATGGAAACTAACTTTAGAATTAATATCGCAACTTATACTTATACAAACCCAAAAAAAACAAAAATTATAATATCTTATCCATACTTAAATATCAGAACTTATATGTCACTTTTTTTTTATATCAAAGACTTATGTGGCCGTAATGCTTGGATCCGTTTAGGGGGTTCAAAAATCAGCTTTGCCCTCTTTGGATTGGATGTAAAGATATAAAAGCCGTGATTCTTATAAATATGCAATTCAAACTCATTTATTGAAAAACATAATTTTTGCATGAGTTTAGAATACAATCACTCATTTATGTTTCAAACTTTTCAAACGCAGAATCTATCCAAACGTGGATCCAAATAGACCCTTCACTTGTTCCAAACCAGACTCATAACAACCCCCCCCCCCCCCCCCCTTCTCGAGTAAAGGGTAATGTCATAAAACAATAAAAACAAGCACCATTCATTTTTTTAGTTTAAATTATTTGAAGATATATATATTTATCTAATAAAATATAAACATCCACTAAAGATATATTATTTGGGCATACTTCTTCTAATATAAGGGTGTGCCTACCGTTTATCAAAAAAAAAAAAATCTAATGAAGTATAAACATCCACTAAAAAATAAAGTATATGTGAATGATTACTTTCAAAGAATCCAATATATACTCAACTAACCTAATATATACTCTATTAGAGAGATTATTACTCGATCCAGACTGCAGGAATGGCTGCAGGATCAATTCGGACCCCACCAAAAGTTGGAAAGAAAAAATTGGGAAAAAAGAAGTCAACACATAATGAGACATTAAAAGCTTCTTTCTGGTACTTCACCAGTAATAAAAACACATATAAAGCTGCCTGGATTAATAAAAGGACTGGAATTAAAGGTATATGAACCTTCTCTATACAGAGGTTGAGTACATTTACTGAAGCATATGAGAAATCTTTGTAAGCTCCATATATGACAAATATAAAAAAAAGGATAGAATCGCATGTGAAATCCACTACCTGCGACTCTTAATCTCCAGCCACGTTACATTCTTCGAGTAGGTTTATGAGAGATTATGCTCTGGGGCACTGAAAGATGGTACCATGGAACGATTCACACGGGAAGGCCTTGCCTTCTTTCCGCTGCTATTAGACTGGACATGCGATTCCTCCTCCATGATCGGCAAATCAGCCCCTGGTCGTGCATTAACAGGCATGCGTTCCTTCCATATTTGTCCATCCTGATATCATATGATACAGATGGTGCGTCAAAAATGTGATAGAATTAGCGGCATTTCCAAAGATGCTATTCAGCTATTGTAAGATATCATTCAAGTGTTAACTCAAATTCCAGGTATGGTGTCATACACCCGTAAAACATCAGTATGACCTGATAAAAGACAGCTTCATTTAATAATGATGTCAGGCAGATCAGAGATACACTTGTAATGCATTTCTAAAATTATAATCGGGTTTTTTATAAAACCAACTAGATCGAGGTAGTTAAGTCGATCAGTATGATTTGTCTATCAATAGATGTCATTCTCCTCACTCAAACACACTGCATATGGTGCATTGAAGTGCTTGTTCGATGGTATAATCCCAGGCCATCTCTCCATTGCAATTGAGATTCGGGTAAGGCGAATCAATCTACTAGGGACACACCAGAAAAGAATTAACATACATTGGACTAAGAATGATGGCAAAAGTGAATGGGAAAAGCTCTAGATTTGGCATAGGCACCCTAGCCAACCTACAAAAGCAGTGGTACTTTAATGCTCTTTCAGGGAGTCGATCACCTTATACAGTCATTCATAGAGGTTCAGTTAATTAATAAGAAGTGAAATAAAAACTCATCTATTTAGTCTCGGGCCTACACAATTTTAAAAAGATCTCTGGTAATAAATAGATTTCAATCTTCTTGTGCTTGTTAAAATAAATTATGGGTCAGCCCAAAAGGCATTTCAGAAGCATGGCTACCACAGATGCATAATGAATTTAACATAGTGACAGTGCCTATTGATGTAGAGTCCTGTGGGAATTAAGATATGGGCAGTATTCATATTTCATGAACTATAATTGTTAAACATATGCCTTAGCTTTTCTTTGTTCAATAAACAGGAAATTTTGTTCATGCATCCAAACTGGCACCATATGCATGATAAATGGCGCACTCACAATCCAAGCATGCACGCGCACAGGCAAAAGAGGAAAGAAATTTAAGAAACACACAACAAACCTTAGCTTTTCTTTGTTCACTAAACATAAACCTTTGCTTCTTAGCTAAGGTGTCCAAAAGTACGCGCACATGCACACCAACAAGAGGGGGAAAAAAAGGAAATCCTAATGATGGAAGTGATTCAAGATGCGTGAGGGAAAAAACAATCAAAGAAGAGAAAAAAATGGAGGATAGAAACTACTTTGTACTGTGCACTGGTGATATATAATGACTGTTATCCATAGAATTTGTGCAGATCAAGTGGTTATTATAAGCATTGCCAACAGTTGCTGAGTGAAATCATCGCTCTGTAATTGCCTTAATTATTCCTGAGCAACAGATGACAATTGTATGACCTAAACTTAGCTCATAAAGAGCTAAACTGGAGACAGTATGATGTCCAAAATCGATCGAAATAAAAGGGAAACAGACTCCCCATGCACAGTCGGCAAAGTTGAAATTGGGCCAAAAGAATGATGCAAAGACCAAAATGACTCAAAAATTCAAACGTGTAACTGTATTCTAATCAAAGGAATCTTTACAGTTAACTATATTAGGTTGATTGACTTTTTTTTCTTTCATGTTTGTTGTGGAGTATGACGTCATTAACAATGGTGAGACAACATTTGTCAGGAATTACCAATAGATAGCTCAAGACAATGAGAATACTGTGTCTGGACGAGTGCCATCATTACTTAAAAGACAGGTTAACTTCCTAAAAAGGAATGAGGCAGAAGAAATGTAAACATGTGTTATCTGCTATTTAAATCCAATTAGGCAAGTACAGTAATTGAGAACAACGCCACTAAACCCTCTTCCTCAACTATGCATGAGCTAGGACAGTTCAACAAATGTGATTTACTCCTCCAGGTTATCTTATGCCACAAAAAAAAAGCAAGCACACCAACCTCCCCAAATTTCTAACTTGTTTTGCCGCCATTCAGGGCACACTTCCCAACACCCTATCACATGGCAAAAGAAATCGCATGACAACCTTGGCTCAAAACCACAAGTCTCATAAAAGTACTAGAATCATGAACAGGGCCCTAAGACTTATGGAATAACTGCAAATCAGTCAAAAAAAAATAGCACCGACTTCATTTCCCCGAGGTGAATTTATAGAACAGAACTAGAGATCATGTCAACATAGAGGATGCAAAAATGCATACTTAAAACTCAATGAACTTCCATAAATTAGTATTGCTAGGATGTGAAGCCGCTCAACTGCAAAGTCCTCCACTCACTACATGTAAACATGATGCATCTACTCACTATTTGAGTGGTATTCTAGATAGATAGCTATCAGGGTAGTTTCCATTTACATATGTTTTTTTCTTATTCCATCATTATTTTTCTTGTTTTTTGTAATTAATTGGGGTGTACAAGGCATGAATAAGCTATTCAATGCCTCTCCCTCTGGAATTACCATCGGAGTTTATAAAAACTTGCTCAGGTATAAATTATTAGGTTACATTCACGCGAGATAAAACAGGTTTTTTTTTTTCCCATTCCACCTCTAGCTACGCTTATTCTCCCCCCATTTCATGCCCCCGGATGAAAATAGAATGATATTGTTCATGCTTGTGAAAAGAATCATTAGATATGTCCACAAAGAGTTAGTTACACTTAGATTGGTCCATTGAAATAAAGCAGTACTACAAGATCCCAAATAGACCATAAATTTCATCAAACATTCGTCCAAAAACAAACACACATCAATAATGACTACCAAAAACACCAACGATGAGAATCACAAGTCCAAACCCTAACCATGACACTCACATTCAAAATCGAAGGCTCCGGCAACGGACACTTGACAGGCTCGTCGCAGTCGAGGGGTTCGATCGGGTGCTCCACGGGCTTGAACTCCGCCGCAACTTCGGTCCCGTGCGGCGGCGCATCCGCCGCTTCGGCAGGGGCGGCCGCAGCAGCCGAACCAATCGCATCCTGCGATAGTTGTTGCAAAAACCACAATTCACCAACAAATTTAATAAAAGGAAAGATCGGACGGTGAGGAGGGGCTGAGGAGCTCACGAGGGAGCTCTGAGACCGTCGATGGCCGGTGCGGCCGCTGGCGGAGAAGCGGGAGAAGAGGCCGACCATCGAGAGCGAATGGGGTTCGCCGATTTTACGTTGGTTTCGGATTTAACCGCCTTGGGATGGATGCTCTGCAGGGAGAGACGGATTCTCTGATTGGAAAGGGCGGTGAAGCGAATCGAACCCATTTGGCAGAACGTTTTAAATGAGAGAGATCGGGGAAAAAAAAATAGAGTTCAATTATATATTTAAAAATGATGAATTCCACCGACTGCCAGTTTTTTTTATTTTGTTTTTTATTTTAAAAGTTGTATATTATATTGAGAGCGAATTATGAATTATTATTATTGGGAGATATTTGTGAGGAATATAAATCGCTTGACACGTGTCTTAACAAAAAGTCTTAAAAAGATTTCACTGACTGTTAAAAAGTGGTCCCTTGCCAGTGGCATTGTTTGAGGAATATTTTCACTAAAGAAAATATTAGTTACTGTTGTGAATACATACATTTTAACGAAAATTGGATCCAGTGAGGAATGGATTTGGTCAGTGTCCAATGTGCGCATTATACATGTCTCAACAAAATCACAAAAACACCTCTCAACACCCTAATGTTAATTTGTCGTCAAATGAACTCATTTTTCTTTCCCTCTGTTTTTTTTCATTCCCAACCCCCCCCCCCCCTCATCTGTTTTCCACGGACCTTGGCGGGTCCTTTTTGTCTCCTCTCTCTCTCTATCTCTTTTTCTTCCCCTCCATCTCATGTTATCAATCCATTCATCTTTCTCTCTCTATTCTCCCCTTTTTTTCTTTCATTATAAGAGAATGATTGTGATGTAATTGTTATGAAACTTCATAACAAATTTGTTATAATTGTGTGTTTCCTTGTATTAAATTTATTGATGAATTTTATAACAAATATATAACAATCATTCTCTCCTAGTGATGGAGAGAATGAAAGGAGAAAAGAGAGAGAGAGAGAGAGAGAGATAGAGATGAATGAGTTGATAGTATGAGATGGAGGGGAAAAAAGAGAGGGGGGGAGAAAGGAAAAGAAAAGAAAAGATAGAGGAAGAAAAAAGGGACCTGCTAGGGTTTGTGGAAAACAAAGGAGAGAGAGAGGGGAAGAAAAAAAGATTTGATGGGATTTATTTGACGTTAACAGCAGTTGACTTTTCGGTGTTAACTGTTAAAGAGGGGTTTTGTGGGACTTTTTTTGCGACGCGTGTCAAGTGCCAATTGGACACTGACAGACTAATAGGATCCGGTCTCATTTAAACACATGTGCATTTTTAGTAGATGATCACATTTTAAACAGATATACATTTTTAGCATTTAATTTTTCAAATCACCATCTTCCATTGTTTTATTATAATAAACAAAAACTAAGTTTGAAATGCATGTTTTTAAGAATCTGAGTGTTTTAATCACACATCTAAACACAGTTTAAATACCGGCCATGGCCGTATGGTTAGGGGACTCTATCACTGTTAGAGCTTGCCTGAGTTCAAGCATTGCTCTCTACAAGGTTGAAAAAAAGTGTTATTAAATGCCCTATTGTTGGCTGAGTTATCGTGGGCTTTGAACCAGAGGGTCATTTTGGGTCCTATGGGCCCTGCCTCTTTCACAGGTTTCGAAAGATTAGAAATGTATGTTTTAAATGGTGAGTTATATGAGTTATCTTGTTCGGGCCTTTTTTTTAAAAAAAAAAAGACAGAAAGAAAGAAAAAAATCTCATGTATACTACAGTAAGGAATAAAAGATTTATCAAATAATCTCTTGTAGGTATAGATAGATTAATCAAATACATAAATATTTTGTTTTATATTAGTATATAGACTTTTTTTTTGACATGAGTCATCACAAATAATCTTCTGTTTTATATTATTATATGAACTTTTTTTACTATTAGTCTACGTGTATTTCTGGTTAATAACATGGTCTATGTGAACTGAACTTCGATAAGTTTGTTAGCATCTTCCTTCTCTATATAGAATGTTGAAAGATCAAATTCAGGGGCACACCAATTTTTTTTTTAAAAAGTCTTGAATGTGTGCATTGTATCGTCTAAAATATTATGTCATACTCAAACCTCTGGTTAGATCAGAGGAACTCCTACATGATGGGATACACAATTATATTTAATTAATAACCCCCATGTACAATTTACAGTATAAAAAATTGTATACATCATGTGGATGAACTCCTACTTGTTCCCATGTAGGCACACTTTTTGTAGAGATGCATTTTGGATATGAATACAATGCCCTCTGTTTTGGGGGACTTGAAAAAAATTATGTCATGCATTACTATTTGATGAAACATGCTCCAATAAGTCAATATAAGTTGAAACTTAGGTGGCTATGTGGCATTCATGTGGTGCCTCTTTTACCCAAAAAAACAAATGTGGTGCCTCTAATGTTTATAGGAAATCAACCTAGTTAATCAGACTTCTCAATTTTTATGGGGAACACTTCTCTTCATAATTTTATAGTTGGCATTCAGGACCATCATCTACACAGAGATAGTATTAACCGTCTGTCACGGGCATGAACATTTTGCAAGGATTTGCAGGTAGTTGACCATTTGACTTTTAGTGTTTTTTTATTTTTTATTAAATATATATTCCTTTTGTTGGAGCTGTTTGATTAATCCAAACTGCTGAAATATTGAATCAAATGTTATTACACTCTAGACCCAATTACAATTCCATATACCATACTAGTCATATGGACTCATGTAATGAACTATATACCTCCATAGAAATTTTATTACACATTACATAAATGAGTTCATTGAATTATATAATTTAATTTTTACAAAAGTATATATGTTGTTAAATGAAGTATATTATTTTAAAATTTTTTTATAAAAAAAGGTATGAAATGCATTTTAGGATTGAAAAGAGGGTCGTGTCTAACATTTTCCATTGAATTCTATCTTTAAGGATGCAGATATTAGAGCCATGAAAATATATTGCACATCCAAATTGCTATAAAGAGTGCATCAGCATATCTCAACTATGAGTTGTCTGTATGACTGTATATTACTCATGGATTAAAGCTTGAAAATGCTCAAGTTCAAATACCATTTATATTTGTGACACTGGGCTTGTTGAGGGGCTGGGATAGCTAAGAAAATAAAAAAACTCATAAAAGAGATAATGGCAGGTGAATTCCCATACTTGAAATCTCAAATAAACTAATGATAACAGGTAGTCAACTGCCACATTGATTTCATTCCGAAGTTTCAAATATTCGAAAGGGATTCAAGGAGGGGGGGGGGGGGGGGGGTGGTTTGTAGTTTTTATGGTCCAAGAAGGTATGATCAAAACATATTTAGAAATAAAATTATTTAGAACATCTAAAAAGTACCAAAATTTGTCTTTAAGATTATTAAAATTGTTAAATCTGTTTATTTCTATATTTGTTTGTTTCTTTTTTAAGCTGTTTGTCTCCCCTCTATATATGTTTTTGATTGAAAAACAAAAAGATGTGAGACATATAGACAATTCTTCTTAATGAAATCATCATTGCCGCCTGTAGATGTATGCAATTTGCTGAACCAAGTAAATTTCTTATCTTTTGTGTAATTATTTAATTGATTTGTTCGTATTCTCTCTCAAACCCTCAAATCTAGATCTATTTGGAGAGATTTTTCGCAATTGGGGGGGGGGGGGGATAAATCAGAATTTGAACTATTAATTACTTAATTGTTCAATTTATATTTAAAATTTTATTACAAACATATTTATAATATATGTTATATCGTAATATGTTGTATTAAATCTAACATAATATGTGGATTTTATTTTTCAGAAAAAATAATTTAATATCCAAAATGTTATCCAAATCCGGTTATACCACATCCGGTATTAGAATCTGAAATTTTTTTTTTATTGGTCTCAGGTTAGAAGACAAATTTTTTTAATATCGGAAGGACTCACTGGTACGGAAATGTAATTCACCATTCAAAAAAAAAAAAAAAAAAGACAAATTTATTTAATTCTTTTTGATGTTAAGATCTGTTAAGATCTGTCTGTCATGACCACCTTTTGTTTTTGTTGCTTTCCAACAAAATGAAACTTATGCATTGTGCTCCATGTGATTTCCACAAACCAAAAATTAAAAAAAAATAAAAATAAAAATTGAACCCCAACAAAATTTCAGTCAGAAACTGATCTGTGAAAACTGATAGCCAGTTCGACAGCTAATCCAGTGAGAGATTCTTCCGTTAAGATCCATTCAAAAACCACTCTCACAAACCATTAATTGTTTTTTACACTGTGGGCCCCACTCCACCCGGATTGGTCCTCTCTCAGACACGTGTCACGCACCACGTGTAAAAAGCGACCCTCTCGTCCCGATCTTTTCGATGACGTGGCCTCCTCTCCATCGCACATGCCGACAAAGATCCCAAATATCTTTTTCCTTTCCATCCTCCGCGGTTGTATCGTAACCTTAAGCTGCTCCGCCCCCTGTTTCTCCCAGACCTTATATATCAATGGGCGGAATCAATCAATTCCCCAAATTGGAAAACCCAGTTTCGGATAACCTAAAAAATCTATTTTTTTTTTTAAAAAAAAAAGAAAGTAAAAACGGAGTCCATGAAGAGGAGAAGAAGAAAGAACGAACCCTCGCTTTCTGTTATTTTTGTAGATTGATTTGTATAGATTTTAGGTTTTGATCGATCTATTGTAATTACTGTTTATAGCATAGAAAAGTTAGGTTTCAGAAAAGTAAAAGAAAGGAAAAAAAATCTGGATGAGATATTTGTCGGGGCGGCTGGAGATATTTGTTTGTTTTGATTGACTGATCGAGATGGAATCCTGACGGTGGCCGTCCGATGAGACGGAGCATGGGGAGGGGATCTGGCGTGGAGGGCTGCGATGGCGATTGTCGATTGGGGGAGGACATCGGCGGCGGCGGGTTCCTCGACCGGAGCAAGGTGAGGATCTTGTTATGCGACAACGATGTCGAGAGCTCTGAAGAGGTCTTCGGCCTCCTCTGCAAGTGCTCCTATCAAGGTCTCTCTCCCTCTCTCTCTCTCTCTCTCTCTCTCTCTCTCTCTCTCTCTGTGGCTTGATTTTGTGATGGATGTGAAAATTAGATAATTGAGACTTTTTTGTTAGTTCAAAAGTGGAAAAGCTTCTAGGATCAAGAAATCTGTTTTGGTGAATTGTGATTTTTATGAAATACATGTAAAGATGCGTATTTGAGAATCATATGTTTTTAGTGTCGATTCATGCCTTTTTTTAATACTTTGTTTATGTGATTATTGTGTTGTGGTGTTCTTTCAGTAACTTCGGTGAAGACCGCTAGGCAGGTGATCGATGCACTAAATGCGGAGGGCCCTGATATTGACATCATCCTTACCGAGGTTGATTTGCCGGTGTCCAAGGGGTTTAAGATGTTGAAGTACATCATGAGGAATGAAGAGTTGAGGCGGATCCCTATCATTAGTAAGATATTTCTTGTTGCTGTACTAATATTAAGGAAGCGTTTGTGTAATCTAGCTTTAATGTTTTTCTCTTACTGTTGTATTCTTCAGTGATGTCTGCGAAAGACGAGGTTCCAGTTGTTGTCAAGTGTTTGAGGCTTGGAGCAGCAGACTATCTTGTGAAGCCGTTGCGAACGAATGAGTTGTTGAACCTCTGGACCCACATGTGGAGGAGAAGGCGCATGGTATGGCTGACTCACTTGACCCGAGTGTTGTGACATACTACTGTTCTAGATTTGCAGTATTATTGATGTGTGCTAGATTCATTAATATTTTCTATTCTCTTGGCAGCTTGGACTTGTGGAGAAGGATATCTTGAGCCATGACTTTGATTTGGTAGCCTCTGACCCTAGTGATGCTAATACAAACAGCACAAATCTGTTCTCAGATGACACAGATGACAGGTCACGGAGGAACATGCACCAAGAACAAAATGTCTCCAATCATCGGGAACATGAGGTAAGTGTGATCATATTACGTGGGAACATGAATTCCTTCTTGCAGATATTGGATAAGAAGACCAGACAACAGAGAAAAATTGGTAAACAAATCTTGATATGATTAAATGAATATATATGAAATAACAAATATCAATTGCTAAAAAATTCAAAACACAGTAGAGCATGTACATCAAGACAGACATGAATAATAGCTGACGGAAACACTTTCCCGATGTAAACAATCGCTTGAGATGAGATCTCCGAATTGTCCTTAGGTGTTCAAATTTTTCTAGGAGCCAGTGATATGGTGTATACATGTTCTATACGGGGATGCATAGAAGTGAGATTGTTCTTTTCTTACACTATGGTTCTTATAGTCATTATCTTACGTTCTAGCTGCTTAATTGGTGAAACCCTGATAAACCATGCTTATATAGTGTTAACCTTTTGATTAACTGGGTATTAAAATGGTGATCAGATTTCTTGTCATTATGAACATGCAAAAATACCAAAATTGTATTTGGGATTTGTGTGCATATGCATGTTATGCTCTTTCTGCGAATATTTCTCTGCTTGAGGTAGTCTTTCATGCACTGCTAATTACTCTCGTTTGGAAGCATCAACAAGCAGACCCTCTAATTTATGCATATATGTGGGAAAACCCATTTAGGCACATGCTTCTCATGAAGTATACCAGACCAAGTCTAGCTTGTTAGTTGCATAATATTGATCCAAGAATGTTAACTTACCATTTTAGGGATGTTAAGATCTGTTGTGTCTGAATCTAAGCCCATATCAAGCTGCATCTATGATGTGTTAATTACTTATATTATTTACACTTTACCGTATATGGGATTCCATTGAGTTTTCTTATTAGAAACACATATTCATTGAATTTTTCATTGCAGCTTCATGATGTCGCAAATATTCAATATTTCCATCTTTTTTTTCTAGCCCTTTGCATCTGCCGATGTGGAGCCTGCTCCTAATTACTCAACTGAATATCGCTCCAATGTGCAGAATCCGAGTGTGAGGACAGGTAAAAATGTACTGGTATTTCTGCTGCTTTTGTTTCTTTATTGACTTGTGTATTTTTTCTCCCACATAGTTTTTTTTTTTCTGTAATATTTATCAGAGAAGCTTTGATCAGTATTTTCAGGAGGAATTGTGTCCTTCCCAAAGAAAAGTAAACTCAAGGTCGGGGAATCTTCAGCCTTCTTCACATATGTGAGGTCGGGCACACAAACATACAATTTTCCGAGGTATGGCATCACAGATGAAAATGTGGCCGCATCGGGATTGTTAACCAATGGAATTGCTCTTCCAATGTTGTCTAGACAAACTAGTGATGCTGAGAGAAACAACCGGGAAACATGGGAAAGCTACCCCCGTGAAAATGGATCTGTTGGCAATGCGAAGGTTCCTGACATTAACATGTCTCCCGTACCATCAGAATTTTCACAAGGATGGAGCGCATCTCAAGATCAGCCCTCTAAAACACCAGTGCAATCAAACTGTGAGCCCCGATTTCCGGGTGTTTCACAACTCGTCCCACTGCCCTTTTATTTCCCTGGAATGATGAACCAAAATATGATGCCCTCATCAGGTCAGATGTACCCGACAAACTTGCATGGTATGCATATGCAGCCTACCGCAGCCGTACCGCCTCAATATAACACAGTACCACATTGCCCTAGTTTACCGACTATGACACCTCCTCTTCCCTATTATCCAGTTGGTGTAAATATGCAACCTTGTCATGCACCTGCTCCCCCTCTATGGCCTAGCTCATCTTCTCCAGAAGTGAAATCCAGTTGGGTTGAAAGAAGAGAGGCAGCGCTGCTCAAATTTAGGCAAAAACGGAAAGATAGATGTTTTGACAAAAAGATTAGGTATATCAACCGTAAGCGACTTGCTGAAAGTAGACCTCGTGTGCGAGGGCAGTTTGTACGGCAGGTCAATGGGGTGGATGTAGACCTTAACGGGCGTCCGTCTGGTAATGGTGATTCTGATGAATATGAAGAGGATGAAGATGATGAGGAACGCTTATTCAGAGAACATGGACTGAGCTCATCTACTGATCATGATGCTTGAGAACTATTGGGTGCATTGGTTTTGGTAAGATCATTTTACCATATTTATGTTGATGGTTTGCTACTTGCCAGCATTTCTTTCTTTTCCAGAAGGCTGTATCTGATTTTGTATGCAAAGTTCTCTTTATTGAGCCTACTGGAATCAATTTCAGCATGTTCCTGCCACATTTTTTTGAGGGAATATCGAAGGGCAAGAAAAAATATTTTTATTGATGTATGACTTTTGGCTAGCTCATATTTGCATTCATTCTTCACAACAATTTTCCTTTCAAATGAGTAACTTAGCCCCTGTTCTGTTAGTTCTGACTGTTTTTGCAATTGCATGTTCGCTCCATGCTCCGTCATATCATATATACTTGCACCTGACGGTAAATGTATTGAAGTTATGATTGGAAATGCGTGAATCTTCAATAATGAGTGTAATCCCTTCATTTTCCACTGTTAAGTTATTGCCTGAATGCATGTTTTTCTTTCATTTTGATTCATTAGACAAACTGTGGAACCTCTCCATCCATTTACATTGTCATGTTAGAAAAGCTAGGTCTGCTGTATTTAGATTTTTGAAGTTTGCAAGTGCAGGTTTGTCACTCAGTCCTTGCAGCTTTGATCAAATCTACTAGTGTCTCTCTCTCTTCTATTATTACTGAAGTTTCTTTCTCTTGGAACATCATAATATGACAGGTGTAGCTCATTTATATTCAATCACTCATAGGACTCCCCCATCCTGCATTGTTCATCAAGGAGGTACCTTGCAATATGCTGCCCTACGCATGTCAGTTTGTGAAACTTCTACCCAACATTATCCATGAATTTATGATAATTAATAAATATCATGTGAATCTTCTCCTTTGTTCAGTTTTCAATTAATATAATTTTAGGTAAATTTTTAGGCATCTGAAGCTAGTACATAAGTCAAAATTTCTCCTTAATCTTACTAGTCAACTATCATACTGCATATATTCTCTTGTGATATTCTGTTAATCAACATCTTTTGTGACACTATGAAATTTTAGATACGCACATGTGGTGATCATTGCTATCGAATAATTATTAAGGGGAAGTACAACAAATCAATAAACAAGTCAACTAATTTAAAATTTCCCTGTCCCGTGAGTTTATGATATTTGAAGATTGAAGTATTTGGACAGGTGAAAAACCTACATTCTGCAAAACTTCAAACACCACACATTTACATGCAGTTCAATTAGCTCATAATTTGAAATGCCAAAAAAATAAGGACTTGCCATCTGATCCCACAAAAAATGCAGACAAGACCAGCTTTGAGAGGTTCACCATTCATGTGCAATGCTTTACATTGGGGCAAAGAAAAGTTAGGTTCACCATTTTTAATTAAAATGTTCTTGAAAGATAATTCAATAGATGAAATGATATCATAATATCCATCCGTGATAGAGAAACTCATGAAGACTTGTGTGGTGATCTTGAACCACGATCATTTGGAAGTACAGGACTAGAATTCCTGCTCGCCAGGCATCATAGGGTATCCCAAGTGCTGGTTCATCACAAACTGCAGATCAAAGACAACAAAATGAGAACCACATACAGAGACATGTCAGAACAATTTCATTTTGAGAAAGGCTAAACAAGGGAAAGCAAGGATGTATTGAGAATGCACAATCATCAATAGTTTACATTAAAACGTAGGATAGTTGCAAGCATGCAGTAATAATGAATGTATGGTAATGCAATTTTAAAATTTTTCATGTCAGACAAACATAAGGATGCAGAGCTGGTCCAAATCTTAAATTCACTAGTGATGGGAAACAAGATCCATTGCCAAGTAAAGAGTTGAACCTAATTTATATATTACACAATTACATTGTCGTAAAAAAGTGCATGAGTGAGTAAATACAATTAGTTTAGAGAATTATTTATGAAAACTCATGTTTTATCTATATTAAAAAATGGCAAGTTTTCTCTCCTGCACTTGCAACTTTCAAAAAAAAAAAACTTTCCCACAATGCCTAACCCCCCGTTTGGGGTGGGGAATAAACCCTGGATATGGGAGAATACAGTAGAATAGCCCCCAAACAGCTGTTTGTTTGACTAGAATAAACCTTGATAGTTATGTCTGGATAAGCTAGGATAAGGCCTGATAATTATTATCAGAAAATGCTAGAATTGCTTATCAGGGCTTATCTATACCAATGGATAAAAATACCCTTATCTGTCATTTTAAAAAATTTATCTTACCTAATACTCTCTGCACACATTCCGAAAACTATCACATCTATCACATCACACACACATCTCTTATACTTATTCCCAAACACAAATAATTTATGCAGGGGTATAATTGTCATTTAAAAAATCATAAACTCTTATCCATCTCTTATCTACGACTTATCCTTACTTTATTCAAGGTCAACCAAACAACAAAAAAATCAATTTTACGTTTTCCAATAAGAATAACAGAAAAGACAACCAAACAAAAATTTACCTATTCAGCATGGATTATTATCTATCCCAGTATAACTATCAAAGGCAAATGATCTTATGTCTCACCCCAAACGGGCTTAGGCCCGTTTGGGGTGTGACATAAGTTTATTTGCCCTTGATAGCTATACTGGGATAGATAACAATCCATGCTGAATAGGGAAATTTTTGTTTGATTGTCTTTTTTGTTATTCTCATTGGAAAACGTAAAATTGATATTTTTGTTGTTTGGTTCACCTTGAATAAAATATGGATAAGTAGTAGATAAGAGATGAATAAGAGTTTATGACTTTTTAAATGACAATTATACCCCTGCATAAATTATTTGTGTTTGGGAATAAGTATAAGAGATATGAGTGTGATATGATAGATGTGACAGTTTTTGAAATGTGTGCAGAGAGTGTTAGGTGAGATAAATATTTTAAAATGACAGAGAAGAGTATTTTTATCCATTGGCATAGATAAGCCCTGATAAACAATTCCACCATTTTCTTAGAATAGTTATCAGGCCTTATCCTAGCTTATCCAGACATAACTATCAAGGTTTATTCTTGTCAAACAAACAGCTCTTTGAGGCTTATTCTACTGTATTCTCCCCTATTCCCCCTTTATTCTTCACCCCAAACGGGGGGAAGGTTCCACAGAGCATAAAGTTTACTGTCCCCTGATGTCTACCATAAAACCATAATAAGTACATGTAAAACCATGTTGCTTCTGAGTCCATATAAACAATCATTAATACTTACCCAGTTATGGTTCTCTACATTAAAAATCAGCTTTTCAGTATTGAGTAATCTTCTATTTTTGTTCAATCCAAAATCTGACAGATCACTCTTTAGTTGAATTGAAAAGCTTGATGGTATGTGAACAATCCAAGCATGGACTAAAGTGAACAAATTGAACTACCAAAAATTAGACACATTCATTTAGGAAAACATTAGAAGAAGTAATACATACTGAAGCTGGATATGATATCTTCACTTCATACCATTTGGAAGCTTTTAGTCCTATGTTGAAAATGCAATAACCATTTTGCAATGGTACAGTTTCTTGTTGCAACTCCTCTCCAGCATTCAGAACCTTAATGTCAGTACTAGAAAAAACAGAGGATGACAATCAAATTGATTAGTGTAGGAAAATATTTCATTACGAGAAAATGTCGTGGCACCGAAAAAAAACCACTGGATGTACCTGAGATCACTAAATAGGTGGCAGCCAGTAATAAAGAATTGGAGGTAGAATAGGATATGTGCACGAAACACAAGTGAATGAGCCATTGACCCTTGTTGGCAACTCAGGCTTCTTTGCGAACTTTGCCTAAAGCATGGTTATGGTAGGAGACATAATATACCACTCCTTTACTTGACCCTCTTCCATCAATGTCAGAACCAAGCCATAATGAGCTACTGGAAATGAAAGGATGATAGTGAAGCAAGATCCAAAATACAAACAGTCATTTTGCTTAAATCTTTACATCAAGAAAAACTATACATGGAATATCAAAATGAACCTCTATAACTATATGTAGATATAATAATGGCAGTGACTATTGATGACTCAATGTGGTTCTGCAACTACACTTTCTACATCAAGATATTTGGGTACACAAATCTTATAGTTCAGCTGTGACCAGTTATGCCTTTTACATGAAGAACCACTATCCTAGAAGATGTAGACCCTATTTTTCAACCATTGATATAAATCTAACGCGCATTGATATAAATCTATGATATATATGGTTTGGGTGATCGGGGAAGGTGGGGGATTGAGAGTTTAATTTTGGGTTTTTTGGGGGAATGAATGGATCATCATCGGGAGAGTGATTCGTATGTGAAGGTGATGTCCCGTTGTTTGGTTGGTTAGAGATGGAAAGGAATCTAACCCCACGAGGACGAAATGTGGACGTTTTGTAACTTCATACATTATGACAGCGCAAAATATTTTATTATTTTTTTAACACGAAAAAAATAAACTAATGTATCTTAGTATATGCTTCATTTCATATAATATATACTTGAATGAGAGAGTATATGATTTAGAAAAAAAGAAAATCAGCGTGGACTGCTGTTGGGGTTGCAATCGCTGCACAAAGGGCTGGACAAATTATTTTCACTATAAAAAAAATACAATGTATACGTTTTAGAACATAATTATTCTATATATTTATGTTAATTTGAGTACATGAGAACATCAAAATGACTAAATGCAGAGGTGTTGTTGAGGAATGGTGGGATCTGGATTGGGGAGTGTACGTAACAAAAGAGGGGAGGTTGCGCCAACCGTCTGTTGTGTGGTCTGTGGAATACGTTGGCGTGGCTCTTTCACCGCTTCCACGTACCTTTCAGAATCCACTCCACACTCCCTTCTTTTCAAGCTAACAATTTCACTATTTTTTTTTATAACAAAAACACGTTTTATGTCACACAAAACATATCATCGTATCTTTTTTTAATGAGTTGCAAGGAAAGTAAAAGGGTTATTAAATTTTTTGTTATTAAATCTTTACCTTTTTTCTACATTAAATCTTTACTTTCTTTGGATTTATTCATCTTGAAAGAAAAAAAAACCTTTTCCACGTGATTTTCCAGAAAAACGATGTTCAACGTTTAAAAAATAAAAAAGAAAATAAATATTGCATTCAAATGTCATATAACGAAAATTACAATCATTTGCTTACCTATAAAACGAAGATATAAAAAATTAAATTTTTTTTGCCCAAGCAAATTCACGTAATCACAGTTAATTAGACTCGTATTATAGTTCGGATTCACTCAGACTTTATTATCATCAATATCATCAGTATCGAATCATATAACCAATTGCTTTGTGCAATTTAATTTATAAGTTGCTCAGTTCGATATTGATGATACGAAATCTGAGTGGATCCAGACTCCTTGTATTAGTTACCTATTTAGACTTTTGTGTTTCCTTGTCCTGGGCTTTTCAACACGAAAAACATGAAATGAATCCACTTATTAGTGCTCAATCATGACAAATCATAAAAATAAAAAATTCTCAAAATTTACATATTAAACACATGAAATAACACATGTATGTCAAATACCAAAGAAAGCAAATTAAAAGTGAAGTGGAATTTCATTAATTCACACGTTACCTAACACACCAACTGAGTCACTTCCCTTTATAAATACAAATCCAAGGCGTTTGCTTGTGCCGACAGCATTACCCAGATAAAAAAAAACAGAGCAAAACAGATCCGATCGATCAACAATGGCGAACAAGGTCGTGCTGATCACCGTCTTGGTCTTCGATGTCATCGCATTCGCCCTCGCAGTCACCGCCGAACAGAGACGCAGCACTGTGAGAGACAACCCCCCCCCCCCCCCCCTCTCATGATAACATTCTCTTCTTGAATTCTCAAACAACAACTCTTTTGATTGCTCGTTCAATATTTCAGGCGAGCGTTGTGACTGACGAGGAGAAGGACTACTCGTACTGCGTCTACGACTCCGACATCTCTACGGGACTCGGCGTCGGAGCCTTCCTGTTCTTGATGGTGAGCCAGGCGGTTATCATGGTCGCCACCAGGTGCTTCTGTTGCGGTAGACCCCTCCGCCCCAACGGATCCCGCGCATGCGCCGTCGTCCTCTTCCTCCTCTGCTGGTAAAACGACACCCCTCTTTTTCTCTCTACAATACTATACAGGGAGAAATCCATATAACCCCTCGCCTTTTTTCTAAATCTAAATGACTCCCTGTAAACATATACAAAATACAAATAACCCCTTAGGTTAGTTAACCTAGTTTAGCCATATGTGCGAAGTTACAATAATGCCCCCCTCTTTTTCTTCTTTTTTTCTCTGCATTATCTTCTTCCTCTGCTCCTTCCTTTTCTTCTCCTCTCTCTCTCTCTCTCTCTCTCTCTCTCTCTCTCTTCTCTACCTATTAAATTATAAGTTTTAAAGTTTTTAATTTGGATTGTTTAGGAGTAGATAAAAATCATAAAATTTTGGGATGGAAGGAATAAGAAGATGCTTTGTTAGTGAGGAGCGGTAAAAATGTAACTGTAAAGGGGCTATTTGTTTTTTTCCTAATTTACCGGGGTTATTTGAATTATTGCATTTTACCTGTGTTAGGATAATGAAATATTCCAAGAACATTTCAATTTTGACAGTGGTTATTCAACAAATGGGGTGATTTGGTTTTTAGTTATATTTGTGGAGGTTTATTTGGATTTCGAGAAAAGCAAGGGGTTATCAGGATTTTCATATGTTTGTAGGGGGTTATATGCAAATTTCTCTTATATATACATATTCGAAATCTAATGAAATACATGCATCATCAAACATAATATATGTACATTGTTTTTTTTTTCACAACATTTTTTCTAAAAAAAATGTATGAGTTTGAGTAGATCACTTATTTACCTAACTCCATTATCTTTAGGGTGTCGATGAGGGTCATCCAGGCTACTCTTGTATTTTCTTTACTTTCTTCTTTTTCTGTAACCCCCATTCTCTGTTTTGATCTTTTGAAATAGTGATTAGTGCTATGCCCACATTATTTGTTTTGATCTGTTTTGAAATAGTCTATGAGGGTCAAACAGACATTATCTGTTTTGATCTTTTGAAATAGTGCTTAGTGTTATGTCTATGAGGTTCAATCAGACATTATCTGTTTTGATCTTTTGAAATAGTGCTTAGTGTTATGTCTATGAGATTCAATCAAACATTATTTGTTTTGATCTTTTGAAATAGTGCTTAGTGCTATGCCCACATTTCTCAAATTTCTTTTTTCACATTTACCAAAAATGAGTTCATTCGATTCGAAGTGGAACAATATACATTTTTCATCAAAGTATACATAGATGATATTTACTATGTTTTAAAAATAAAAACATATATGATCTGCGTTTTGGACGGTAAAAATAATCGAGTCTAACATTTTTTAAAAAAGGGTGCTATTATCCTTTTTACATCCAAAATGTAGTTCTATATACCTCATTAGAAATTCAGTGAAACATGACTCATTAAATTTTTTCTTTCACTTGTTAAAAATGAGTTCATTCAACTTAAAATGGAGCGATATACACTTTCATCAAAACATATATCTCATTAAACGATATTTATCATTATTTTTTAAAATGAAAATACGTGTAGTCTTTGTTTTGGACTGTAAGCAAGATTAAGCGTAACATTTTTTCAAAATATAAAATAAAATTTGAGGATAAAAAGTTCATCACTTTTATTTTTATTTACATTTATCAAAATGAGGAAAGAAAATGGGGGACAAATGCTATTCCAGCATTTAAGTAGAATAAAAAATCTTTATTTTCATATTAAAATTGAGATAATTATCCCTAATTTATTTTTATTTTTTAAAAAAACAAAATGGGATGGATTATTTACCCTTTACTTATTTCTTTATCCTACCACTTATTTACTTTTTGTAGGCTGACGTTTGTGATAGCGGAGGCATGTCTGCTGGCGGGGTCTGTGAGGAACGCATACCACACCAAGTACAGGACGATCTTCATGGACCAGCCGCCGACCTGCGAGACACTGAGGAAAGGCGTGTTCGGGGCAGGCGCCGCCTTCGTCTTCTTCACCACGATCATCTCCGAGTTCTACTACATCTCCTACGCCAAGTCCCGGGGGGACAGCGGGGGGGAGTACCCTTCCTTCGGCAAGGAGTCCGCCATCGGCATGGGCACCTACTGAATGAGGATTCTGGGTTTCAATCCCTGATGTGTTTCTTTAGAGTCTCACATATATATTGTATTTTTGGTTGTTTAATGGGAGTCTGTAATGCTGCTTCTTCATGTACCAAAAGAAAGAGATTGACAACATTATGCAAAAAGAGTCAATTATAACCAGTGTTCTGAAAGGCGGCTCATGCGGCCGCATATGCGGCCGCATGAGCGGTTCGGTCAGGTGACCGAATCGATTGTCGGCAAATGCGGGAGTATGCGGGGAAGGCCCGCATATGCGGGCCGTTTCCGTTTATGCGCCCGCTTAAGCGGGCGCACGGGCTCTGTTGGGTAAACAAAAAAAAAAAAAAAACGCACGCCGGCCCTAACCGTGGCTCCTCTGACCTCTCTCTTTTCTTCTTCTTTGACACATTGAAACTAGGATAAAAACCAACACAAATCGTACCTTCTCGTCATCGGATCCGACGACATCCGACCGCGCATCCGCATCACCGCCGTCACTTTCCGCCACGTAATCATCATCACATCTTCTTCATCGTCGATCCTCCTCTTCTTATTCCTCCTTCCCCGACGATCCCGACCGTCCGTCCCGCGCTCCTCCTCCGATTCCTCCGACGACGGAGAGGATCTCCTCCTCCTGCTCGTCTGATCGAGCTTCAGCACCAACTTCAGCTTCTTCTCTCCCCTAAACAGCTGGCAGTTGCTTTAGTTTTTTTTTCTTTTTTTTTGTTACACGTGGGTTTCACATGTGAGGGAGGTGTGGGACAGTGGGAGTGTAGTGAGTGGTCTTGTCATGTAAGATTAGTAACGTGTAAGTGTAAGATTAGTAATGTTAGTAGACTCAGTTACTCAATTTTAAATATTAGTAACGTGTAAGTGTGAGTATCAAGCAAACAAAATTATTCATGTGTTAATTGTTCTGGAATAGGTATATATATACAATTAGTGGAGTATATTTCTATAAAAAATGATGTACATAGATAGTAAATTAAATGCATACTAAAAAATATAAAATTTGATTTAATATATATACTCACCTAAACAAATATATATATATATATATATATATATATATATATATAATATATAAATGATTCAATATTGAGCATATGCACCAATTAAATTGTGTTTTTCATTGTATTATATCATATAAATCATTTTTATTAATAAAAATATTACAGAACCGCATATACTCCCGCATATACTCCCGCATACCGCATATACTCTGTGCGGTACCCTAGCCGCATGTAAACCGCATCCCGCCTTCCTGAACACTGATTATAACAATGCTTCAAGAGAAGGTTTTGATTGATGGGAAATTTTTCAGTACAAAATACCATCACATGTCAATGTTGCTTGCCCTTGTATGCTATAATAATTCATGAAACAAAAGAATTTTTCTTCTTTTTGTTTAGAAACTGAGTGAGTGACCACTCCAAGGAAGATCTCTCAAACTGGTCCCTGACCCCTCTCTGCGTGGAGAGCTTCTAAACACTCCTTCGCCCTGTGAACCTTCGATTGAAGGTAAAAGCTTCCGCTCTTTGCATTCCTCTGGAATAATACATCGTACCTCTGCAGACACAGAACAATTTTCCATTCGTCATAAAACAAAGCACTTGATCCACTGGTTTGTTGTAATCAATCAAAGCATCAAATGAGCATGATATAAATAAGATGCTAAAGAAACACATGGAAAAAGACCTGTGAAATCTCATCCCAAGTTGACTTCTCTGTAACCCCCAAAATCTGCCTGGCTTCTTGTTTGCTCATGGCTTTGCTTCCTCTCCGAACGGCATTTTGTATTGTTTCTTGAGCAACACCGTTTTTGGATGCGTCTGCAAAGAAGAAGAATAGTTAAAAGGAAAGATCAAATAATCATTTCTTGCGGAACTTCCCACCACAAAAATAAATGGAGAAACAGCTAGTAACTGATAAATTTGACCCAGTATAGATCAAGGAAACCGAACCTGTGTTTGCAGGCAGGGGTGGTGTTCATGATCAGAAAATGAATTAAGATATCAAATGATGCTTATATAAAGGAGACGTGAAAAAAAAAAAATAGAGATGATATTCATCACAAGCATACAATCTCAAAATACATGAAAATGGGCATATTTGCAAGTAGTTAATCCAGCACTTCAGCAGTACATTAAATTTCACCATAGGTTAATTGATGAAATTTTCCATCCTAGGATATCAGGTAAATGGCAACCACAACAAACATGCATTATGTATATGTTGCAGTATTTCATCCAGTACTGAAACCAGGTTTTGATTGAACAAGGATATGCTAAATTTGCTTTTTCAATGATTCAAAATGTAAAATATTGTTTCAGATTCATTACTTTGCCTTCATAAGGTCGCTAAAAGCATGAAAATAAAAACAAATGATAGCCATTATTTTAAATAAATAAAAAAACACCGCTTGCTCATCATGAGTCAAAACATACAAGGATGTAAGAAATTGATATTCAGGCTATGTTAAAAGCTGAATATTCATAGATATCAAGAAAACAAAAAATATAAGACATACTCTCAATTGCTCTACGATATGCTTGAGCAAATGCCCTGACCATTATTCCAGAACCCATAACTATCAAATTGGCAAGTATCTTGGCAGCCTGTGAAACAGAGGAAAAAAAAGGTAAGCAGAAAAACTAGATGTCCTCAATATTTATGGCTCAAAGGTGAGGAGGAAGCAGGTCGATGCCTTCTCAATAAACAGCAAAACAGCTATACACAATTGACTCAAGGATGAAACCAAATTTGTCCTAGAAAGCAACATAAAACCAGATACTTTCAAACAGATTAGGAACACCGACGACAAGGCTACACAGAAGACAGATTAGGAACACAGAACACAAACAAAGGTCAGTAAAGGGAAGGAAGATACAATTTTAAGATTTCTCAACAAACTGCGAAACAGAGAAGAAGATTTGACTCAATGTCAAGACTAAAAAGTGGCAAGATTATATATTTAATATTGGCATAATGCTAACAGGAAGAAAGTATGAAAAAAAAAACCTCAGTTAAATCAATGAAATTCTCAAGGAAATGGCATGATTAAAAGTTGATGTTCATATAGATCATGGAGTAACTAAAAAAGAGCTCTACAGTAAAAATAAAAAGTATAATCCACCGACAATAATCCTTCAAGCACTCGGATTTGAACCTGGCAGTAACAATGATATCCAACTATCTTGACTTTATACTTTTCCAACTTATATAAAATCCGCCATTTTTTGTATTATTAATAAAAGGTTAACTCTGAAACTTATGGTTCAAAGAATGGTCGTCGCCCGGTCTTCCAGAGAATCATTCAGTCAATAACTGCTGATCACTTCAGGATTCTGTCCATGTTTATACAAACAGGCCAAAAAAGGCACATCCAACCATCAATATGTTTTACATGAGACACCCACTGCAATGCATCTCCACGAATAAGAGAATTTGTTCAGTCCCTTTAGTAATATCTGCCTGTACTCCAACAGTTTCGGACAAACGCTAAATGTCACCAGTGTCCAAATAGTGCGTGTGTGTGTGTTAGGTGGAGAGGAATATAAAATAAAGAAGGGGCAAATAATAGTAGTCTTTCTACGTATTAGTGGTTTTGGAGTAGGGCAGGGCAAAGTTTAATTTTACTTTAAAAAGGTCATAGAGAGCAATTAACCCTTGTTGAACAATTGTAACCACCAGCGGTGGTTTGGCAGGGACAAACCTGTTAGACTCATCATTTTTCCATGATAAGTACAATCGATATAAAAGAAATGAATTGGGGCTTTGTAGAGCCACCCTGTTGCTGTCAGAAAACATTCATCTAGTTTAAGAGACAAGCAACAGCTTACGTGCTGCAAATCGGTTGAAGGGCTTGAAGGGCCAGAAGAAGAGATGCCACCATTCAAATCAATTTTACCATATAGGTTGTTAACATATCCAGTACTATAATTGTAAAGAAATCAATACTGCCTTTTGCCAATTGTTACTTGTTGGCAAATTCGTTATGCTCATTTAACACGGTTTTATAATAACGTTAAAACTAAAAACACTGTTTGGTTCCTAATAAATGAATGAAAATGAGGGTGGCTATAAAAGAGACACACTAAGAAAGAATGTTATACGAGGCTATTAAGGGTGTGTTTGTGCACAATCTCAAAGGAAAAATGAAGGAAGGTGAAGGAATTTGAGTCAAAGGGAAAGTGAAGGAAAAGAAAACATTTTCCCTTTGACCAGTTTATATGATGTTTGTGCCTGTAATGGAAATTGATGGAAAATAAAAATGATTGTTTGTGCATGTGATGGAAAGTGATGGAAAATAAAAATGTGTATAAATAAAAATGACAGAAAATAAGAAATTATTGTTTGTGAGAGATTCAAGGGTAAACTAATTGGACATGATGCAATGATTGTGTTAAATGAGTTTATTAATATTATTTTATAGAAGTTTTTTTTTTAAAATATGTATAAAATATTAAGTCTTGTTAATATTATTTTTATTTTGATTCACATCGTTTCATTGAGAAAAACTAGTTAATGTATAAAATATTATGTCTTGTTGATATTATTTTTATTTTTATTCATGTGTTTTTGTTGGTGTGTTGAGAGAAATCTATAGATTCCCTCATTTTTCCTCACTTTCCCTCCTCTAGGGTGAGAGAAATTTTTTTCTAAATCCTAGATAGCATGGAATGGCACAGGTGCCATTAAAAGGAAAATTTTTACTTTCCCTCACTTTCTATGTGAGATAGCCCAGATGAGAAACTGGGGACATGCCAGTTTTTAAAAAAAGAGATGGGACATGTATTTACATTGATAATGAATTTAAAATTACTTATAGGTCAAGTCCAAGAGTGTGAAAGTGTCTAGGATAAATAATCTTGTTTGAACCTGGAAGGCCACACATCAGAGTTGATCTAGTTTTTTGTTGAATGACTGCTCTACCCTTCTATATTATTCATCCACATTGCACATGTTAAGTATTAGCTATTCCATATGACATATTGTCATAAAAAAACCAGGTGTGTCCGAACTAAGGATCAGGTGCCTACAAAAGGTGAAAAACCTTTCAAAATTCACGACTGGTCAAACCGTCTCCAAGGAAAATAAACGAGAATAAAAAAAAAGTCTAGCAAACACTTCTCGCTGATACATGTCTTTCCATTTTAAACCTCCAATTCATTATTACATAAACCAAACTTGCATATATTACATATAAACTTCCTACTAATATGTAACACTCACGTATAAGACACATTCAGAAATAAATTCTGATACCAAAGCTTCCACAAACAAAGCCTCATCATAATTGAGCACCCCCCCCCCCCCCCCCCCAACCGGTTACAATGATGAAAATGAAATGGAAACACAATTTTCATTGCTAACACAAAAGATGAGGCGAGAAGAGGCAAGCAATGGTAATTGCCTCAGAATAAATCTCAAAACCACAACCTCAATGGTTTACCTGATTCTCACTAGAATGCAAACCCATGTTCAATATGCAAATTATTTCATATATACCAATCACCAAAGCGATATATTACGGCATCATCTATCTATGCAATCTATATGCCAACTTACCACAATGTAGCTTATGGCAAGTTGGCAACACATAGATTTTATGGAGATGCTGAAAGAAAATGCCCATTTGAAAACATATCAATCATTGATATTTTCAACATCAAAATTAATAAAATGACCATGAAATAAAAACCGTTACTGTAACCATATACACTAATATAATCTCATATACATCTCTTTTTAGGGAAATGGTGGACAGATTGCTACCCCGATTGTATTAAATAAAACCGAAGTTAAAAGTGCGAGACGAGGAAACCCCATCGCAGGAGTTATGAATAGAAGAGGATTCTATTCCACTCACAAAAAAACAAAACTCGTTATGCCATGACTTGTAAAGCTCCTCGATGAAACTCAATGAGGGTATCAATGAGGGTGGCGCCCGCAATGAATCGATCCCATTCCCAGATAAAACACTCCGTGAGCTCCCACAGATTTTCTAAATAAAACCAACGCGACCGAGTTCTGCTTGTAAACCAAATTTCATATACGTCTTGCCAGCATAAAGATCACATTCTGCGTGACCAACTACATATACTACAAGCTATTTGGTGATTGGGATTGCTTCTGTTCTTGCGGTCATCCATCAGAATTTTTTTTATTTTTTATTTCATAAAACAATAAAAATCAAACAGGGGAAAATATTTGTATAGATGTAATTCCAAAACAGAATTTTTTATTGCTAATTTCGAAGAAAAAAATGAAGCACAAACGTGAATCCTCACCAATCCACAAATCACAATCAAAGGCTGCATTAAAACAATCCAAAACCCCAACAACATAAAACTTGATCATCACATTGAAACCCTGAAAGAGCTAACAAGATCCCCTTCGGACGAACGAGTGACCAAAAATCATGGGACGAAACAAAAACAACAGAACTCAAAAAAATAAAAATAAAAACGTACCATTTCGCCAAGTGTAGCGGAGATGCGAGTGAAAATAATAAGACCGATCGATCTTCACAGATATATAAAGATTCAATCTTTGAAATCTGACGGTGGCGAAGGACGAGAGATGCTTCGGACCAACGGCGGCTACGGCGAGAGAGAGAGAGCGGAGAAAAATAGAGAAATGTAGAGGGAAAGGAAGGTTTTGGTCTGCTGTTTCTGCATAACCATTGAATATCAATTGTTTAACCGGATTTGGAAGAGGGGCAACTAAAGCCACCCCGTTGGGGGTGAGAACCCCGCCCCTGAAAGAAAAAAAAAAGAAACAAGAGAGAACAAAATCCCCCACACGCTTGGCACCAGTAGTGAGGGCATTTATCATTTGATGGAGGGTTGGGGTTTCGCTTCCTACTTCTAGTAGGAACAAAAAAAGAAGTGAAAACAACCCTTTAAGCCAGGTGAATGGGTGGGCTTTGTCCACATCATTTGTAATCACTCTACGGGCTTGTGGTTTGTAATTGTCTTATGGAACTTATGTACTAAAAAATGTGTGAGAGAGAGAGAGACAGAGAGGGGAGAGGAAGAGAGGGTGAAAGAAAGAGGAGGGGGTGGGGATTTGGAAGGGAGGCGGAGGGTGTCAACAGTTGGCGGCTGGCTGCGAAGCGTGGTGGTAGATATCGACCGCCTTTCTTTCTTTCTTTTTTTTTCTCTCTCTCTCTCTCCCCCCTTATCCCTCTGACCGACCCCTTTGTCGCCCTCGCCATCCCTTTTTCCGCCATCGCCATCCCCTCTGCCGTTGTCTCCACCACCGCCACCTGCCACCTCTCTCTTTCTCAGTCTCTCTCTTTTCCTCTTTTTTTTTTTGAAGATGGAAACTCCACCCCAAAAAAGACATAGGAGGTGGGGTTCCATGTTGAAGGGGTTCTTTTAACCCTCCCCATTTGACGCTGATTAGACACATGTTCAGAGGGTCAAAGATCCCAAATTTACAAGTCCAATTTGATTTGCAGATACAGTCTGATTTATCATCATGTCCAATGTAGAAGTGTTTCCTCAATCATTTATATATTATGATAAGGCAATACACAATGCACTATCATAACATATTATGATAGTGTATAGTATATTATAATATCGTAGTATATAATATTTTAATAATGTTTTTTAATAAATATATATTAGTGTATCTTAATATATATTTTATTTTTTATAATAATATATATTTTAATAAATAAATATATTATTTGTTTTAAAAAATCAGTATTTTACTACAATAGCATTGCCCACAAGATTGAATATATCATTTTCCTTATCTGGGCCTTTTCAATTCCAATCTGAATTTTATAGCCCATCCCAACCCAGCCCATCAATCGAGTAGGTGCTCGTTGGCAAATGCATCTCAAACACTTTCCATCCTTCATGGTAGGATAGCATTACTTAGGGGGTCAGGGAGTGTATTTCTAACTTGTTTTAATTTGTTTTTAAGTGTATGTGTTACACAACAAAGTGTGCATTTTTATTAAAAATAAAGTATATATCTAGATTGCATTGCGTGTAGCATTATTTCTTTATGTCTTTTTTGTGCGTGACAGTCCCGAGCATAATTATTACATTGGGAAAAAAATGTCACTTTAGTAAGGACACTAAGCCCCGCCCCCTTTTTTTTAGATACAAGATATGATTTATTCTTGGGTATACGGTTATTTTAGTCTAAGTGAATATAAATAATAATAATAAAATAATTTTGTGTTTAGTTATGCTTTGAATTATTCTCATTAGGAAATGTAATAATAAAGTAGTTGTTCTTTGGATAAAATGTGAATAAAATTATAGGTGAAAAAATGATGATAGTTGATTTCACATATGATTTATAAGAGGTGATAACAATTGATTTGACAGTGGATCTACATATTCTTTAGGTAGAATAACTGGAATAACTTTAATTTCATAGGTTAGCTGAAATTTATATACTATTTTATATCAATTTATCTAGGCATACATTATCCCTGAGTATTCTAGATATCCAAACACCATATTTAATATATTTCATCTTATTTCAGAATCTATCCGAGGTTATACTGCATTCAAACGGGGCTGAGAGCAAACTATCCACATATTGTTAAGTCGTGGGTTCAAGATATTAAAAAATAGCAATTTTGTATGTTGATCATCACAGATTCTAAAAAATTCTAGTTCATTCTCTCTGTCTCTAGAAACCTCCCCCACGAGCATCTCTACAACCATCTCTTCCACTCTTTTTAGAAACTTCTTTAACTAGAAATGTTTCTACAACTATTCTACTATCTTTCCATAATCTTCTATCTAGGAACATCTCTACACATCCTTCCTCTAGATTTTTCCTTTCTAGATATATTTAAAGACCATATTCTAGATTCTTCCCGGTTTGAAAAAATTTGGAGTCAGCGATCAAGAGGTTCTTGAAACAACTCCAGAGACACTCCATTAACTAGGCCCAATAGTCCAAGCCCATTAACAAATGGATCTTGGTAAGCCCATTTCCAACAGATCCATTTAAGATAGCTGTAAAGGCTATTAAATATTTTTTTCCATTCTTTTATTTTTTCAATATGAGACTAAGGTGGTGTTTGGTTGCATGTTTTCAGTCTTATTAAGATTAAAGCTGAAAAATAGCACAATTGTGTTTGGTTGGAACAGAGAAGTATGTTTCATCCCTCATTATTTTGAGTCGGTAATTTTCAGCTAGCAGGCTATTTATCCTCGAAACGCATTCAAACGTTCCGTCTGGGAAAAGACCATCCCCCGGTTTTCATCTATTTACAAGATTTCTCAACCTTCTCTCTCTCCCCTCACCCCTCTCTCTCTCTGTTGGTATCCCTAAACCCTACACAGGATCTCGCGGAAAGGTCGCGAAAAGCCGATAAACGCTATTTTCTCCCACCCATCGAGGTACTCACAAAACCCTAACTAAAGCATCACTCTCCCTCATGTCTCTCCTTCGCAAGGCCCCAAGTCTCCTTCGCCGTGGAACACTCCGTCTCCCTCCTCCTCTTCGATCTCCTCTCCGGCCAGCTCGAGGTAATACAAGTTTCTGAGCAATGTGTCATCCCCTTTTTGGGTTTGTTGTAGTGAAGAGAGAGGTTTTCACTTGAGTGTAAGTGGGAGTTCAAGTATATGTATTATTGCTTGTTTTGCAAGGAGGATTTCATTCGGGTTAGGGGAAAACTTCCTCGTCATTGTTTTTCATCCTGTACATTTGAAAATCCAACAATAGGTTGGCCTTTGTGTGATCTTTAATGTCCTTTATTTTTGGTAGAACATTGGTTGACGAATTTTTTATTATGTGTAGCCTGAAATTTTTTTGACGGCTGGTTCTAGTAGAAAATAACAATGAATTAAATTTATGATCTTTTGCTAAATGGATGTCTGTCTTTTCAGTGCCACATATGTGCCAAATAGCACTGATGTACATATGAATATGTGTTTTGAGGATGTTATTAATTACAAATTTGTAAATATATAGACTTTTTGAGGTCTCTGTAACACCAAGGCCACCATAGGATTTTTTTAGAAATTCATATGAATATGTGTTTTGAGGATGTTATTAATTACCTTAGGAGCTTGTAAGATATATAGACCCAAAGAGGTCTCTGTAACACCAAGGCCACCATCTCATTCCACTAGTGTTGAATTACTCACACCACTCCCAGTATAAGAATTGAATAAAAAACAGTTTTTAAAAATTGACATATGGATATTCTTTGATTATAATTTTAGAATTTAAGAATTTGAGGTTAGCAAGTAAAAATGATTTTTTTTCATGGTTGATGTAGCATACAAAACAGATAAAACAAGTACATTTATGATCTATTGGTATATATTCATGTATTTTGTTGTAAAATATTGGCTCCCTTGTGCATTGGCACCTTGATTCTCTTCTTCTACATTTACTACAGGCCTCAAAAATGTAAAAGTGAGGTCAACATTGTTATAAATAGTTTTTTTTTTTTAAATCTGTTATGTGGAAGAAGATAGGGCTGATATATGAAATGTATAGTTCTCTAGGAGTTTATCATTTAATTCTATGACAAACAAAAGTTTTCATTGTTGATCATACCACATTTTTTTAATTTTTGATAATTAGGTGTGGGAGGGCTTCAAGTCCGATAAAAAAATGTATTGATCTGCTTAGAAAAAGTCATGTAAATCATTTTTTCAGTAGTTTATGCATCTTCTTCTTACAAGCTGTAAATCATTTTTTTGTCTCCCTGTTACAACAATGCATTTGAAATTTTTTGTACTCCATATTATTCTTTGCTTCTTAAGATGGAAATTTATAATTATGAGAGTTTTCCACATATTTAACACAAATTATTGTTTTTTATTCTTCATGAAAATATTTCATTGTTCTATTGGCATTAGTGGTTGATGTATTTATTTTAAAAAAAAGCAATAATCTTTAAAATAGCCAAGCATTTTTCATGTTTTCAACCAAACATCAAAATAACATTCAGACTTAAAAATGAACCAAAATACCCTTCTATAATCACATAAGTCAACTGGTTACAAACACACTATTTAAAATACTGCTTAAATTTTTTATTGCCACTTTTTTTTCTAAACTCTTAAAGTTATCATCCTTCCTCTTTCTGCCTTAACAATAAGACTTAAAATCCGCTTTCCGCCGTTGCCACACCCCTTAATGTGTCTCACACAAAATCTATTAAACTATATTTAATAAACATCCGGACACAATCCCTTACTAATAAAATAGGAGACTTAAGCTCACATGTAAAAGTAAGTGAAGAGCAATGAGCAATGTGTCAGGAAGAGAGAGACTTGAGTGTAAGTGGAGTTCAGTGTCTGTCATATACATCTCCTGTGTGATGTCCTTCATGAAAATCCTGGACAGTACATATATTATATATATGGTCAAGGCCATAACGTAATTATAATTTTTTTTACGTGAATACCTTACATATGTATCTAACCCTCTTACACTACTCCAGCGGTTCTGCTGACTTTTTTTTTAATTCTATGTTTTCATTGTTGATCTTTAAAAATAGTATTACACATTCTAGAGTTCTTAACTGTTTGATTTCGTTTGGATATATCTCAAATTCTGAACTCTCTCTCTCTCTCTCTCTGAAAAGGACTATATTATATATATGGTCAAGGCCATCTCTCACGCACTTTTTTTCCCTTCACAGAGTTGATATATATCTAATTACTCTCTCTCTCTGTCTCTCTCTCTCTCTCTCACCACACAGAGTGCATTACACCTGAAATGGAAAGAGCACCCCACATGTGCAGTCACTTTCATGATTCATGAAAGGAGCATTTCAAACTAACACAGTTAGTACAATTCACTGGTTGCCACTCTCTCCAGGATGTCTTGTACGATCAATGACTTGTTCTTTATAAATAATGGAAAAAAAAGAGAACGTGTTGCGTCCACTGATCGATGATCCCCGTGACATAATATGAACCACGTAAATTGACGTTACACGTCACACACGTATCTTTTTCCGTGAATTGGTTGAATGACCATCTTTTGCGTCAACCACTTCTACTTTATTTTAATATGCCTGTGGTAATCCGTTTTTAATTTTCAATGTGAGAGGACTATGGATAAACTTGTAGATGCCTTTTGTATTGAGGATTAGTCTCGTGTGTTTTTTATATTTTATGGAGAGAGAGAGAGTAGATATCTCTACTATTAGTATTAGTCCACTCTGGATTGTTTTTTTTGACAGGCCAAACTTTTGTTGGCTTGTTTCTTTATGTTTTTCTACTTTTTTGAGTATTCTTTTTTTAATCAATTGATGTCGAATGCCTTTTATTTTCTTCAAAAAAAAAAAAAAATGTCATGCATTCTATAAGAAAAAAGAATTTTTATTTTTAAATCCATGTAAACTAATCAATCCCTCCTGTTTTCATATTTCTTTTTAAGTCTCTAACTTTAAATGTTTATTTCGTTATTTGATTAGTCTTTCACTTTCTTCCTAATTTTTTTAAGTCTCCAACTTCAAATGTATTTTTTTTTATTAGTCACAAAATGCCTATATGATTTTATAATATTTTGATAATTGGAATTTGTATACAAATTTTTTTGGTAAAATATATAAAATAAAACTGCATTTGCATTGTTAAGTGTGCAGTGACAATTTCAGTGTTATTCAATACTGCATATGCTGACCCAATCAAATATTGCATTCTCATATAGGCTTAGTTGTCTAATTAGGATTGATTATATAAGCAGAAGAAGAATAATTACATAAGAAAATTTGAATATTTTTCTTAATTTAATTTTGATTTAAATGATTTGTTTTTGGTTGAAAATTATGAAATATCAAATTACATATTTTGTGTGTGTTTAGAATTTTAAATTTTATAAATTTAGATGTTATTAAAAAATTTGTATGTAATCAATGAAAAACTTATATTATTTATTTATTTATTTTACATTTAAGCTACTAATATTTTAGTTTTTATTTATTTATTTATTTATATTTGAAGATTTTTCCTACTGATATAGTCTTATAGAATCTTAGTTAGTTTATTGCATACCATCAGTGAAGAAAATGATAAAAATTCTAAAAATAGTTTAGGAATAATTCATCAATCCAAACAGACGTAAGTTTGGCAGATGGACTATTAAAGAAACAACGTTTGAAAAAAAAAATCTGTGAAAGCATGTTAGAAAATATTTCAAACTGATCCATGACAATTCAAGGGGAACATATATGTATATTTTACTCAGGTTGTTTCATTTATAAAGGGTCGATGATTGAAAAAAGACAGAAATTTTTTAATATATATTTTGACCAATTGATAGAGTGAATCAATGACTCCACTCTTACATGCATGAATCTGAATGTAGACAAAATCCTAAAGTTTGAACCCTAGAAAACCCCCCTGCATCAGCAGATAAGAACAATAGACCTTAATCGTGTACGATGATCTAGTGGTGCTCCTCCCTTGCTCAGGACTAATTAAAATAAGTGAGAGCAAATGAAATAAAGAGGAAGTGATGGTCATGACTCATGATTCAATGCATGTGGAAGGCCTAATCCAATGCTTTGACCAATCTTTCCTAATTATGGTGATGCTGATGCCACTACTTCTCCTTTATGGTTGACTTCGGAGGAAGTTGTTGGAAAATCTTAGCCCCATATAGTTACTGGGACCATGGGGTTTAGTATCAAAACATTTGAATAATCATATTAAACTTATCCTGATAAGCTTGCAGGGTGGAATTTCGTTCTCCACGTAGTACGTTCACCTAAAAAATAATGAGTTGAATTGTAGATACCAAAATGAAAATTTTTGTATGATTTTAATTTGTTTGCATCATGTTTAGGTTAGTTCCACTATGGTGGGTGGCCATGATGATGACAATGATAACAAAGGCGGTGACGGACGGAGGAGGCGGTGGTGTATCAACATGTGTCGGATAGCACCGACTTCCTCCCCCACCACCACCACCATTTTGTGCCTTTGACTTTGACTTTTCTTTCATAACAAGATTTGTTTTGACTTCCTCCCTGTTCTTACTTGGGAAACCATATGGTTGATATTGTGTAGTGGTGTGTACTATGTAATAAAATTTTGATAACAAAAAATTTGATCATAATCAATAACTTACGTTTTTAACATCCCCAAAAAAATGACTTTGTTCCTATTATTGGCTCAAATTGTGTGATTAAAAAATTGATCAAGTTTTGAATTACATGTTCACAATGTGTTGTGCTATTCAAAACTTCGGACTAACTTTAAAATGGGCCATCATCTATGAATTTTAAAAATATGCACGCGACTTGTTTAGTCATTCTCTTCAAAATATTTTTTTTGTGGAAATATTGAATATTTTGAAAAGAAGAAGAAAACACATGTTTTCCAATGTTTTTATTTATATATCATATAGTAGAATTAAGATATACATGTTTTAACATATTATTTGGATTTATATAAAAAAAAATTATTTTTAACCATGATCTCATCTATCAGTCAAGACTGACCAATCTTACTTTGTGTTTTGCTCAATTTAAAAAAAACATGAAAGAAAGTAGTGGAATTTGAGTTAATAAAAAAGTAATAGAAAAAAATCTCTCTCGCGACCAATTTTGCAGGTATTTGTGTATGTAATAGAAAAACATAAAAAAATATCATTTCACGTGAAAAGTGAAAAGAAAAAAAATTTACTTATTATTTTTAATAAGACAAAATGATGGAATAATCAAAATTTTCTTCTTCCACTTTTTTTTATCATTTTTCGTGTCAAACTATTCCTGGAATGCCCTCGTAACAGGACATCTCATCTATCACTATCTGAGCGAAAAAGCCATCACGTGTCACATATGGCCGCGACGACTCATTCAACTGACACGCGTCGACCCTCCATTGGCTCAACCAAGACTGAAGTGAAAGCCAAGCAAACCCAACCACAAACAACAACAGCAGCGGCTCTTCACGCGCACACACGACTCACTGACCATACAATCGATCCAAAGATCTTTCAAACGCCAAAACAAAAATCGCAGCAAGTGCGCGTGGGACCCAAATCTTTTCCTGCGTTTATATGCCTCTTCAAAACCCCAAACCCCCCCTCTGTTTTTTCCAATCCATCCAACCCGCAATGGACCCTCGGAAGCCCGTTTTCGAAGAGGCTTCCGCTTCATCGAGACCTCTCAAGAAGTCCAGAAGCCCCAGTCGACTCTTCCCTTTCAGTCTCCACCACCAACCGCAGCAGCAGCAGCAGCAGCAGCAGCAGCAGCAAATGATATCGTTCGCGCCTACGAACCTCAGCCCGCGCGAGCCGGCGATGATGACGTGCGGGTTTGGGTTCCGGCCACCAGCGACGAAGCTTTACAGGTGATGATGCAAATTAATTTTTTAGAATTGTAAAAGTAGTTCAGTTTTTAAGACGATAAAAATAATTAAAACAACCGTCTTTGATTTGCATTAACAGGGGAGTGAGACAGAGGCACTGGGGGAAGTGGGTGGCGGAGATACGCCTCCCAAGGAACCGGACACGGCTCTGGCTCGGGACGTTTGACACGGCGGAGGAGGCCGCGCTCGCCTACGACCGCGAGGCGTTCAGGCTCCGCGGCGAGAACGCGCGCCTCAACTTCCCCGACCACTTCCTCGGCAAGCCCTCCGCGCCTCCCGACGACGCGTCGAGCGCGCGAGAGCCTCCCGAGCCGGTTGAAGAAAAGCCGGAGCCGCGTCAGGAGCCCCCTCCGCCGATGGAGGAGGAGAACGTCGTGATGGGTTCGTCGGAGGTGGTTTGGGGGGACGTGGGGGAGGCTTGGTTCAATGCGTGGGGTCCCGGGAGCTCCGTGTGGGACGATTTCGATGGCGCGAATAGTATTCTGCGGTCGGAGCTTGAGGCGGAGCGCGCTAGATCGGAGTCGGATTGCATGGACCTGTAAGATTATAAAGCCCAAGCTTACAATACAAGATATTGTCCGGTTTGTCCGCACGGTTTTAAAACGCGTATTGATTTCTAAGAGTTGTGAAGCACGTACTGTTTCTTTCTATTAGGCGATGTGAGATTAAATACCTCGTCCACACCTTCACCCAATCCATGAGTCTTTTGAGATTCTTGACGAGGCGTCACATAGGGTCTCCGTTTGCAGTAGATAGTTCATCGGTTGATTGTTTTTTGATAGCCAACCTGTGATCGTATTCGCCTTCGTATTGAAGACTAGTTTTAGCTTTTCACCTCATATAGAATACACAAGACATATTGCACTGCTTGGCTGCATATCTTTTAAGCCTCGTCTCAGCAGGTGCATTTTCATGAATTCATGTTTTCATCCTCTCTTTTAATTTTGAAGTCCCTCCTCTGCTTCTGGGCAGAGGATTTGTCTTGTTTGCACTGTTGTTTTTAAGCAGATTATAGTGTCAATAGAGATAGATGGTGCTTTTTGGAGTGATTATTGAGTATTGTATTGTAATCTCAACCACACATAGGGAGACTGTTTTGTGATCTCCCAGTCTGGATTGGTTGTTGTCACCTTTCTTTTATCTGTAACACTTGCTGCTTATGTATTGTCATGTTTGGGAGAATCTATTCACTTTGTTTGTTTCTCAACAACTTGTTTGAAGATGTAAAGCTCTTTTGTAGGCGTATGTGGAATTATGGATTTGTTTTGTATTGGGGCGCCGTGAATTCTATTTGATGCAGTATATAATATACTATATCAGTGTATGTTCTATTATAAACATTACAAAACGTATGTATTCAATTCATTTGAACATTTATTTTATTTTTTTAGTAAAAATATGCACATCATTAAACATGTATGTACAAAAAAAAAATTCAATGATTGAAAGTAGCTACATGAATAACTAATTAAGTATAACATTTTTCTTTGTATTTTGTAGACCACCACAAGTCTTTTGAGGACAAAACACATTTTTTACAACGAGTGAGAACTTTATGCAATCATGTAGATTCAATGAATCCGAAGAATTTACATTAGTATAAGAAAATTACCAATAAGAGAGGAAATTTTGCAAAAGTTGGGGGACTATTTTGTTAAAAGAATCAATCTAGAAATCAAATTAAGAAACAAGAAATTAGTTTAAAGTTGTTTGGTAAAAGATTGCTCACTTTACGAAAATCCCCCCCCCCCCCCCCCTCTCACACACACACACACAACAGTATGATTGATCATACATCAATAATTTGTCAATAGATTAATAATTTCTTACTCATGAAAGAATATACATTATTATAATGTCTTTCACATAACACACATATTATATAACTGACATTACAATTTGTATAAATTATAACCCAAAACAATTTGTATAAATGCATGGTCCATTATATATGGACTCCATGGAGTGGTGAACAAAGATCTACCAACATCCCATGGAATGTGAAAAAAAAAATGTCAACTTGAATCCAGTTTAGAGATTAGCCTTTATTTTTGTGTGTCTGTGTTCAGTGTTGCCCTGCAATAATGTGTGCAATCTACTTCATGCCTTTGTGAGTGGTTAGATAAACGGTCGCTGTAAGATATTATTCAATCATCAACCACTATTAGTCAGATGGTTACATCAAGATACAAAGTTGAACCATATATCCGTACTCTTTGAATCATATGTTTGTCTAGGAATATTTGTGTTTTCTTTATGGCAATGGTCATCAAACGAGCCACGAAGATAGCCTCAGGAACCAATTCTTTCTTAAAAAACGTACGATGAACAGGGACAAGTTTTTAGCCTGTCATCTTCAATTCCTTGTAATGCTGATGAAGGGGATTTGATGGAGTTATGGATGGTTGAGCTTTCTTTCTTCAGTTGCATTTAATGATAATACCGTTGACAAATTTTTTTTAATGATTTTGTTGATTTGTTAAGATAGTCCAGATCCAGTCAGGATTGGCTCAAGTAATTCATGTTAATATTGAACAGCACGGTTTTATGAATTAAACTACACAGTTTATGAATCTAACTGCATATCCAATTTTTTGATACAAGTCTTCCTCTCCTATTGGATCCAATGAGGTCTGATTTTGGTCAGTACCATTAGTATCCAATAGGAGAGTGAGATATATACTAAACAATTGACTGTGCAGTTCGATTCATATGTTGTATATAGAGTCGGCCCTGAGATTTAAAAATTTAGGTGGGACCCTAGGCGAACTTTTTAAACGGGGACCTGTAAAAAACCATCTTGTTTAAATATGACATAATAGATACACACGGCTATACAAATCATTTGGATAACAACTTTCTATATTATCATTATATAAACTTTTACAAAAAGTTTTCAATAATATGTGAATATAATTATAAAAAAAATCCAATAACAAAAAAAAAACAAAACTAATATTCAAGAAGGGGATCAATATCTTATAATGGAGATTGATATTGTTGCAAAATATTTAAATTTTGATTCTTTTAATTTTGGAATGGTTTAAAGAGTGAAAGAGAAATTTACTTTTAAGAATAGTTGGATGGATGAATGACTATATAACAATTAATTACGAAGAAAGAAATATAACAATTGGATGGATGAAATTTTATTTAGAAAGTTAGAATTGCTTAAAAAAAAATTTCTTCCATTTGGAGCCCTTGTATTGGTTATAAAAATAACCATATTTGATGGTGGGCCAAACCGAAGCCCATAAAACTAGTATACATGTATGGCTGTGGGCATTTGGGGGCTTTCCCTGGGTGGGAGCCGCTTACTGGGCCTACACCCAAGGGTGGGCCTGATTGTATAACTCGATTAATCAAGTTGTGCAGTTCAATACCGATGAATTGACTAGAGCCAAATTTGGTTGGATCCAGACACTTTAAAAGGATGCTATCACGTTTTGGGCTATTTGATTTTTTTTTTAGGTTTTTATTTTTAAATCCCCACAAACTATTCGATCTAGTTATTTATCATTCACTTTTTCATATTTTGGTTTTAGTCCCGAGATTTAAAGAATATGTTCCTTTTTAGTGCCTCCCAGGGACTAAAAAGGAACATATCATTTAAATCTGGGACTAAAATCAAAATATGAAGAAGTGAGAGATCGATCACTAAATCCTATAGTTTATGAGACATTAAAAAAAACATATCCTTTAAATCTGGGGACTAAAACCAAAATATGAAAAAGTGAGAGATCGATTACTAAATCCTATAGTTTATGAGGACTTAAAAATTAAAAAATCATTTTTTCATGAAAATAAAAGGAATCTTAATTTGCATGTATCTTTAAAAGTAATAAATGCCCAATGTTTTAAAAATTGTACCGTCCATTGAACTGGAAGAATGGACGGTTTAAGATTCACTACCTTTTGGGTTAACCAAATTTGAATAGTTATATTCTCATGATATAATAAATATTTAATTATTGCATTAAATAAATAAATTTACAAAAAAAATTATGAAATAGTTTGGAAAATCTTTACATAGTTTATATCAAATCATAAATTTAATATTTTTACTTAATAATAACATGATTTTATTATATAAATTATAACATTTTATTTCACTTAATATTTAAAAATATTCTATCACATTTTATAAGAATAAAAAATTGATTGGTTTAATCAACCGATAATCGATTCTCAAAAACCACTGGTTCAACAAGTGGGTCATTAGTTTTTATTGGTCATTTATAATATAAGGTTTTGGATAAATTGAATTAAAACTTCAAAGCAGGTGAATGTTTAACCGGTTCAATCAGCCAGATCAGATTTGATTTTAAAATATAACAAATACCATATAGCTTCAATCAATATGCCTTACCATAACGAATAAAAAAGCAAGCCTTAACCATATACACATGAAAAAATTATTCAGTCTTCATAAGTAAATCATAGGTGGGTATTTTGCAGTTTTATTTACAATTCGTCCATTTTATTGTTTAAGTATATACTTAACTTAATGAAGTATATTCTCTTACATATATATAACGGTATGAATTGAATCCATATATTTTTACATTACTTTTTTTTGTTAGAAAATATAGGATTATTTGCATGTATACCATAAAAAATATGTTATTTATTTTTAAAACACCACAAATAACATATTTATTTTTATATCATTACAAATTTTCTTAATGTAAAAATATGCCCCTCTATTATCTTTTATAACCAAAATCAAACTTAACTATAGTTAGTTATTAACCACTAAGTGAAAATGACAAAAATAACCACATATAATATTTGCTATGATGTAAATAATGAAACATATATTTTAACCTAATAAATCTCTTGTTCTTTCCAAATCAATCGCAGTTCATTCTCCCTCTGGCCCCTCTCAACCATATCCCTTCTTTCCTTTTTTCCAATTAAGATTTAGGTTTTTTCATAATTTATTATGTTAGAGTATACATATGATTAGTTATTATCAAACTAATTTTATTTTATTTATGCTAATGAAAGTACTAATAATTACTATGTCTTTAGTAATAAATAGTTTTTTTATGGTTAATTTGTTCTTGGATTTTAGATGAAATTTATCATTTTTATGTTAAAATTAACATTTTTTTACTTTTTCATGGTACCATAATATATATTATATTTGGTAAGAAAAATATGCAAAATTAAAAAATAGGGGTATTTTGGTCATTTTCAAGACTTTAATAGTTTTCATAAAAAATTTTATGAAATTTATGTTGGATGGTAAATATGCATAATTTCTAATATTCTAATGATATAAAAATAAATAGGTTAATTGGAGTGGTAAAAAATAAATAGCATATTTTAAAATGATACATATGCAAAAAAATCCTAAAATATATATTGACTTAGTGAGGTATATACTATCTTAAAAGATTTAAATAATGCATTAATGACATGGAGATTGCAAATACAGTTGCAAATTCAAGGGGATTGAGTGCATCAGTTCCCCATGCTCCTTGCTGGAAAAAAAAGTTCGGGTGTGATAATATATATTTTTTTGAATGAAGTAGTAGATGTCTCAATTTTACGGCTAAAATTCAATGAATGCCCAAAGCATATAAAACATAAATTAAGAAGCTGAACCAAATACATATAGAAGAGAGTTCTATTAAGTACCCTAATTCCAAAAAAGAACCCCTACTCCTCAATCAAAAGCTACCCCCCCCCCCAGATCCCCGAGAAATTCACCCCCCCCCCCCTTGCCCTCTCACAATAGACACTCCAATGTTTTATAAACCACACCACCATCTCCCATGTACATTTTTAAAATAAATCCTCGACAACCATAATGTCCACGTGAAGAAAGACTGCATCATTTATTCATTTTAGATGGGGTGAGTTGAATTTAATTTTAGTAAAAAGAAAATTTATGCTTGATAAAAAAAATACTTAGTAAATTTTATATAAATAAATCAAATTTATAATAAAAATCTACTCAAGAATCTCATAGATATATAAAAAAACTATATCAATAAACATTATTGAAGTTGAGCATTGCTCATCAAGATATTAGAGTCTATGATAACAATGTTATTCTATTATATAATTTAAATAATACCAACATAATTTAATTCCATAAAAATTGTTCACTCTAAAAAATCAATAAAAATTAATGCCGTTATTTTATTAAAAAAATTGATAATGAGACCTTAGAAATAAATATATAGATAAATACATATAAAATAGAATTGCACCGATTGTTTCAATAAAAGAAGTGATATAAATCATATTTATTTATTTTAAAAAACAAAACCACTGTCATACATAGAGATTCAATAGATATTATAGAAAGAGAAAATAATCTACTAATAGATCCGCCCCCTCATGAGAAAATTCATACAACGTAATGCCTCAGATTGAAAGCTCTAATAATCAAGAGTACAATATAATTCAGTCTTCGGGCTGTCTCTCCTTCTCTCTTTCTCTCTCCTATTGAACAAGTTTCATTTGTAAATTCAGTTGTTTTTTTATTTAAAATTATATAAAACAATTGTTTGTGTGAAAAAAACAGTTAGTTGATCCATTTTAGATGAATGAAATTTTTTTTAATGAACAGCTCGTTTTGTTAATTGAATTGTAAGAGTAGGTAGAACCAATATTGAATCATGATTTGGTGAATTGTGATTTTTCCATAATGTGAAGATAGTAGATTTTTTTATACAGTGTGATCTTAATTAATGTAAAGATTACGGATTGTTTATAAAGTGTGATCTTAAATAATCTAAAGATCATGATTTTAATCTAAATTGTAATCATTTTTTTTTGTATCAAAGATCACGTTTCATTATAAAAGTATAATCATTTCCTCTACAACGATCACGGTTTAATGTAAATGGTTAATGCCATATGAGTCCCTGTAAATATGCATAATTTAATATAAATCTTTGCAAACTTGTAATGGGACATACATATCATTTAAACTGTAATGATTAGTCAATTCAATTGTTGGGTTAAATTTTCATCTATTTTAACTGTATATTATATATATATATTTTCATCCATAATCCTTCAAAATATAAAAAGAGACATCTTGGTCCTTTAAAATGGCTATTTTGCCCTTAAACCCATTTTCACCTTTGTTTTTTTAAACATTCCCGCCTCCTTCCTCGATTTCTTCCACTTTGGATTATCTTTGACGCATCAATACCTCATTAAAAAGGTTCATTAGGAGAGTATAATAATTAATTTAAACTTGATAATGATTGACATAATATGAAATGGTAGAAGGATATATCTATGTCATGCAGAACGGGTGGTTGACGCGTTCCAAGAGCGATGAATCCGAAAAGATCCATTTTGAGATTTTCAAATATTTACAGAAAAACCGGCTAGTAGAAATAAATGGCGCCCTGAACTCGAAATCGCCTGAAATTTTTACTGGATGTAAATATCGTGGAGATCTTCAAGAGTTGTCGCAATGCCACAACGCGCGCTTATTTTTCCATTTTTTTCATTTTTAGGCCCTCAAAATGACCTTTTTGCTATTTTTAGTAACTTTTTATATTTAACAGATCTTTATCATAACAGATCGGATTTGATTTATATCAAAATCGATGATCTTCTAGGATCCCATAGATTTAATTATAACTAATTTTATTTTTTACTATTTTTAGTAAATTTTTTCTTATTATAAAAAGGAGGCTTATAATATAGGGTTTTCAACTTTTATTAATATATTTCTCAATTTTATTATTCTCTTTTTGAATTGTGGTTTGTTGAAGGTTCTCAACACTTATTATATTTTTGTTTTAGTTTTTTGCTGTGTTATCCCTTAAAATCCTTGAATCTACAAGGAGTCCTTGAATCCACAAGGAGTAATAAAATAAAATAAAATAAAATATTATTAATTTTGAATGACTCTCCAATTGTGGTAACACTCCTTTTTATAGACCACAATTGGTTATAAAATCAAATTAACAAATCCTAACAATTAAAATACTAACAAACTTATTCAAATTTAAAATAGAAAAGAATCTAAACTAACACATCACATAGAGATGTATGTGACATTTTTCGTGTTTTAAGGGACATGTATGTTTGATCTAAAATTTGAAAAGACTTATATGGGATTATACGTGTTTACAGGGATTCAGGCGTCTTTAAAAAAATTTGGGGTTAAAGATATCTAGGAAATATAATAATCAATTTACACTCATGTAGGATTATACATGTTTATAAGAACTTAAATGTTTTTAACCCTATTCTAAAATTGTGATCACTTTTCATTTACAATCACGTTTAAAAAGCGTGGTAAAAGTATCAAATAAAAGATGACAATCTCATATATTACAGTGTTAAACCGTGATAAAATTCATTTAATCACAATTTTAAATTATGATCAATATCAAATGTTGTAGTAGTGAATGCTAAATTGATACATCGATAACAAATAATTAAACATCAAAATTAAATAAAAAAATCTGATCACTTGTAATCTCATCATAATTTACATATATTAATTATCTCAATTAGGCCAATTTCAACGTCATCATTTTTAAAACGAAATTTAATTAGTCTACCATAAGATGTAATCTAATAATCAAAGGGCATACGATGTTGTAAAAATTATCAACATACAAAATGCCCTAATCATGTGAATTAGAAACATAGATCAGGTAATTAAACGTAAATTTTCCAACAGTTATTTGGTTATTATACCATGTCACAAACCATTTACTTCAATCAGCACAGCAATGCCTGCATATATATCAACAAAGCCTATCTAACAAAAAAGAGACATCATGTGAGCATCACCTTCTGATCTGAACATAAAGCTTTAATGAAGGTTTTACCTTCACTGTGGTCCTCCGACTTGTCATTGGGGGGCTACACTGCTTCCGGCCAGGACCAGTAGATTCCGCCTCGACCGATACAGCGAACTATGACAAGATCAAGCCTGAAAATTATGATATGCCAAATCTCATTAGGTTTGCTGGTGAACACAACTGTCAGTTGGTGAGGAAGAAAAAAAAAATCTTGAAGTCACTGAATGTGTAGGGGTGAGTGGTGCTCATGCCTTCTTGCATGATAGCATGGTATGCATTGTACTGTTGGAGTTTGTTTTGGTTTGAGTGACAGCCAACATGAGGCAAGTGTAGCAAAAAAATCTGGCTGGGTTGCTTCCCTTGGGGGAGACTAAAGACATGATTTGGATTTAACAAAGAGTAGTTGTCAAAATTTCCTTATGAAGTTAAGATTGTCAAACTTCTTACGAAGTTATGTATTTCATTAAATGAAACATGCATATATTTTACTAATATACCTTGTATAATTCAATGTAAGAGAAGAATGAATATTATGTCCTTTTCTTGGAAAGCATGCACCTTTGAAGAAAAAAATTGTTGGCCATACAATTTGTAGGTAAAATAAAAACTATTAGTTATGAAATTACAAAAATTCTCTAATAACAAAATAGAATAATATAACTAAATGACAAAAAGTAATTATTGAAAACTATAAATTAAAAAATTTAAAGAAAAATGATTTTTAAATACCAAATTAGAAATATTTGAATATGAGTCATCCAAAATGGGATCCGCTCCTTGCAAGGGCAGATCTATGATAATATTTTGGAATGGGCTATATAGCCTATATTAAATATTTAATATTTATATTGAAGTTTTTTATTTTTATATTTGATGGCCTATATTAAATATTTATATGGAAGTTTTTTTGTTCTTATATTTGATTTAATTATTTATATACCAAATAATGTGATATTTCAAAAGACATATACCCGTGAAGAAAAGAAAAAAAATGACATGTAATTAAAGTTGAGTACTTTAATTTTGTAAGAATAAAAATAAGATATAAACTCATCCTACACGGCATATTAACAAATCTTATAATTGAAATAACCAAATATGTTATTATAAAAATAGGAAGCGTTGTTGCTAGAAAAATAGGAAGAATTATTTTATGGATATAAATGTTCCTTTATTATTCAACTGACATTAAATTAGTTCTTAAGATAATATTTGAATTTTAAAATTTAGAATCGTTAAGTTTATAATAAGACTGAGGCTGCGTGTGGTTGCATGATTATAAAAACTGATTTTAGGCAAAAGTTGGGTTTAAGAATGATTTTGCAGAAAGTTGTCTATCCACAGCTTCTGGAAAACTCAAGTTTAAGCATTTTTTCACAAAAATATGTTTGCAGCTTTTGACCCCAAATTTTTTTGTTTGGAAATGGGTTTGAAAAAAACAACTTCCTATATATTCAAAGGCTGTCCAAACCCGTTTAATATGGGCCAGAGTTCGATTTGGTTTGTTAGGTTGAGATCTAATTTGTTAAGAATATATTTTATGTATAAAATGCTATTTATATAATATAAAATATAAATATTATAATATATATCATAAAGTAATAAAAAAAGACAAAATTTGGGTATGGCTACAACCCGGCCCAACCAACTCAAACGTCTGCTGCGTGTCGAACTATCCAAATTTGATATGAGCCGTTATACTCAGTCATTTTCACGGTCCTAAACACAATCTTATATATCTTGTTAGCATGTATGCTTATTGTAATGAGATATATAGATCTTGTCAGAAATTTTTCACATTTTCTATAAGTTATACTATTCAATTCATTGGAGTATATACTTTACATTTAATTTTATTAAAGTACGTACTCATTAGAGTAAGTATATCATTTTTTAAAAAAAACATATGAGGTTTGCATTTTGAACTGTAAAATAGACCCAACATAACATTTTCAATTTGATATATACTCTTATACAAGTCATTTCCACACTCCAATCAAATGTAATGGCTACTTGTTTTCTTCAAATTTTCTAAAATTTTCATCATGTCACTGAAGAAAATTTTCCTCATTATTAAAGGATCATGAATAACTTGTAATATGATCCAAACAAAACCAAAATTTGGCCACCACATAGTGGTACCAAAAGCAAATGTTTTCTCTTTAAAGTGCTACAGTTGTGTCGAAGCCTTCATGTGCCCATAGAAAACAAAAACAAACCAAACGGAAAAAAATAAAAATAATACAGCTGAAACAATTATCAAATTTAAATGGTTCATAGAACAATCACATCTATATCAAGGAAAATTTATTCTCACCATGGAAGGGTTTAGACGAAATTTTTACTGATTATTTATACCATTTTTTACTAATTAGTTGAATACATTCTATTTCACACTGGAAATTGACTAGGCCCATTTGCATATGTGTTTGTGTGAATCCGAATTAAAAAAGTTAAAAATTTTCAAAAAATGATCCAAACACTTTTTCAATCGCTGGGTTTAAATCGAGGGATTTTAAAATTACTGTTGGATTCGTTTAGAAACCTATTTGAAAAAAATGTTTTTTTATTAAAAAATAGCTAAATAAAACTCACTTTTCAAGAAGTTATTTCTTTGTTTTTTAAAAAAACATATTTTTATATTTTTAATAAATCATGGTTTTTTTTCACTTTTCAATTTATGTAAAAGAAGTAGCACATTCAAACGATTCCAAATGACATTCAAATGAGCGCTTGAAACATGTTCGAATAATTTTACTTTTGCAGGAAGTCAAAAATTACAAAGGTATTCCCAAAAAAACACTCAACAATAGATCCAAACACAGCCTAAGCCTTTTGTCTTCTGTATCTAATTGGAGCTATCTCTGTTAAACCCAATTACAGGCTATAGTTCCTTCTTTTTTTTGGTAAAAATGACAGGCTATAGTTGAATACAGACTATTCACTGTCTACATATGTTGAGAAGTGTGCCAAGTTTATCTGCTGAGATCTATACCACCTATACTAGCAAAAAATCAAAACTGAAATATATAAACGTTGGATAAGTGTGTGACAGAAACTGAAGCGTTTGTTGAATGAAACTAATACTCACATAGGTTTTAGATGATACAGAAATGGTTGGATCAGACCCTATTTGTAGATCCATATGCACCACTTGGTTGCACCCATTCAATGATATGACTATTTAAAATCTTTTCTACAATAGAACCATCCAGTGGTGTAATCACTCCTTCATTTTGAAAGAACGATGTTGTGTACAACAGTCTCACATGCAATTTTCACATTTTTATATTTTTAAGATTTAGATTTCAAGTTACCTGTGATATACTTTAAAAAAAAAGGAGGTACGATGAATTATATATATCAATCCATTTATTGAAAAAGTGAAAAATATATATTATGTTTTGTTTAATAAGGTATATACATCATTGAATATATGTGAGACTCGATACAACACTCATTTGAAAATCTGTCCCACATGCAACATTAGCTCTGTTGCCTTTTAAGCAGACCCAAATAGATAAAAAAAAACTGTTAATTAATGACATCAACTGCATTAGCCAACATGAGATCTGAAGTTCCCTGTGATGACATTCATCCAGTTCTTGCCATGGACACCATCAGACAAGGCAGTCCCCCCAGCACAAGATATATATAGAACATACACTTAAAGCAGATACAGAAAATCTAAATTGATCCGTGATTTCGATCTTCAATGATAGAGGCGCATATGCGCTCATCGATTAGTACTGGGTACTTGATTTTATCATTGAATCACAGCTTGGCTAAATCTCATAAAAGTAAAACAAACAAACATTATGCTCTGCGCAAATAAACGAATTCGATTGCAATGGATGCTTCCCAACCAAAAGATGGTACTACCTCCAGCTCATCCAATGATCCAACAAGTCCCCACTCAAACGAGTCGCGATCAAGATGGGGCTCTCTTGAAGCCTAAAATAGGCCACCACCACCAACACCATCACCACTACAACCAGTTTTCATTAAACACACCTCCTACTCATTGAAGCAGAAGCACATGCATATGTCACTTTCTATGTGACTGTAGCTGTCTGTCCCCTACCTTCCTCCACCCGCCCCGCCCCGATCTCTGGTCCTGATATATATTTATCCCAATGTAGTTACAAATATAGCAAGAATGCGTTAACGTTGTACCATCCAGGCATGTGCGTTTCGTACCGAAACATATACGTGGTCCGTTGTGAAAAATCGGTTGGGGTGGTTATAAGTAGATGATTGAGTAAAAAAAAATGATGTGAGTGATTGCAAACGAGATTGCATCGACTGTGTCGCGTTTCAATTTTTGGTTAACTTTTGTAATTGTCACACTAGTCTCTCCTTTAGAATTATGAATTTACATGACATTTTTCAGATGTGTTTTGACAGATACCAGTGATTTTGATGGATGAAGCTTCGCAAACATGATATTTTGGTTGCCATGTTTGTAACAGTGAAAAAAACATATCAGTTTACCTTCACTAACAAACTCTAAATTTAGGTCCCCAATATAATGCTTCCATTTGAAAACAGCAATGCACAAGCTGGGACCAGTACTAGAAGCAGGTGCATGGAAAAAAATTTCCCCAAAAGCACATGACGATGAGAGTGGGCAAATTCAGTTGTACTGATCTACAAATAAATTGTCAAATGAATACTAAATTGAGTTGGTTTTGAGTGTCTCCTTGATGATGCAAGCATGGATAGACGTCAAAATACGAAAAGCAAAAAAGAAAAAGCACCGAAAAACTTTTATTGTTCAATAAAATCAAAATCTGAAAGTTAAATGCACCCTCTTTTCAACTCACAAGAAAAAAAAACTAACGGGCTTTGATACACTCAGTCCATTTTACAGTTGATGCATCACTAATACAGTGTATAATATTCTCCTATAATATATAATTCACTATCTCAGCACATGAGTCTATTGTGAAAAATGTAATATCTATTTAAAAAAAAATTAATAAATATTTTTTTTTAATCAAAGCTTGTGCATACTTCAAATGAGGTTGTAAATGAGACTGAACATATCATTTTTTAAAACTAAAACATGATGTCATTTACATCTCCAAAATGGCCTATTTATAAGCCTCTAAATAATCTAGAGGTTAATAAAATAATGATTAGACTTAACTTATTATCTGAATCATAGATAAAATCAATGGTTACAACTATAAAAAAAACCCCACTAATTAATTATTAATATCAAATATAATAATCCCTAAATTGAATTTGCATAACAGGACCACAATTCCATAGAGATGATACAAGGTCCTCAAGTTGGCTAACAGACTAAAAGGCCCGACAACAGTGATCAATAATTTTTGTAGAAAAAAATGTGTACAAACACATGAATATAAACACCTTTTTTTCCACCTTGAATGAGTTGAAAAAAGAGTTGCTTGAGGAGCCAAGAAGAGGGGAATGATTGGGCATATTAGGAATGGTTTCATCAGATGTGACTTATTGGATGGGGCTGTATTGCTCCCCTCCAACTTGCATAAAAGGGGAGTCAAATCAGTTTGCATTGTTTAGATCTTGTGCTAATTGAGGTGGCATGTGCAGCAACAGAAGCATGGTCTACTTACACACACAAACACATGGCTTAGCATTTTTAGACCCCTAATTAGGTTTGAAACTAACCTAATTAACCTGTCTGGGCATCTTGGATATAAATGATAAACCCAATGAATTATGGGTTACAACTGTGTTAGACTGGAATATTACTCATGGCCAAGAAGGACTTAGGTTTCATGTTTAAAACCCTTAATTCCGAATTTAAGTTTTGATGATAAGTTAGATGAATTATATGAAATTTGTAAGTTGAAAATTATGTTGATGCTAAAATAAATTTTGTTTATATTTCTAATTTATAATCTAATCAAGTTTGTCTCAATATAAAATAAAAGCGAGACATGTCGAGACAAGCTTTGTGGATTTTAAATGGAACATATATGAGTCATTATTTTTATAACATGAGATGTGACATGACACAATTTAGGGTTGAGTCAGGTTTTACCCAACCCTGATCTGACCTGCTCTTTTATTATTCTTACCTTGAATCATTTATTCATACAAGATAAAGATGAAATGCCACTTGTACAAATGCAAAAGTGAAAGACATAAAAAGGCTAGGCTTAATGAATACACTTTCACAGTAACCAAAGAATGACTAAATTGGTTCTTGTCACTTGGTGGCCTGGTGGGATTGTCAAAAAGATAGGCTGGAAATCACAGTCACCAGACCTTGACCTAATATATATAGCATTAGAAGAAAAACATGGTGAAACTTAACATAGGTTGTTAGATTTGTACAAGTTACTATACAGGTTAAAATAATAGAGGGAGGGTACAGGCTGTTAAAGAATAAGACCATGCTTTTGCCTTGCCTGCCTGTCTCCATTAATCATTTACATAAATACAAATGTCAGTTGGTTTTTGTTTAATGGGTTAATCAAAGATGGGCAGATGGGATACATTTAGGCATCACTGCATTTTCTATTTAATCATACCTCTCAATGAATGGGGGGGGGGGGGGGGGGGGGGGGGAGTAATAAATAATATATATACACACAGAGAGGCTTTACACCTACCAAACACCACAAATAGCATAGCTGGGAATCCTTTTCATTTGCCCCTCCACAAACACATTGTACTTTGTTTTTTTTCTTTTTGGGTGTGCTTAAAGTCTTCTCTCTTTTTTATATGAGTTGACAAAACATTGTTAAGTTACTCTTGTGTAAGCACTTGATTAATCTTGGTCCTTTCAAATATTTATCTCATGTTAATTTTTTTTGTCAAAAGGTGGGGCTACAACGTGATCCAATATATCAAAGGAATCTCATGTGAATTTACTGTTCACACACTTGGACACTTATACAATCACCTAAGGCAATAATGAAATCTCTATTAGTATTATTAAATCAGTATATATTTTATTATAAAAAATATAAAAATATATAAATTTAATTCAATGCTGTATGTGATTCATTAAAAAAAATTTTAAATAAAAAAATTAAAAGTATTCAGTCTACAAAAGTAACTACATTAATTATTATATGTAATTTTTTTCTTTTATAAAAATATATATGGATATGTATTTTAATACTTTCAAATAAAACATGTTACATTGAGACTAAAAATGTAATTTTTTATTGCTTGAATGATTTTATATAATTCATTGGAGTTATATGTTTCATTTTTTAAAAATAAAAATACATGTTTTGTTGTACAAAATTTACAAAGAACACTAGACCTGCACATGACACTATGACATTATTCAAAATAAAATATATATAGAGCTGAAATCTTAATGTGGTATATGTATTTGCCTATACCGCTGTTTTCTATGGTAGTTGTTGGATGTAATGAGTGGAAATCAAAATCAAGATTGATTTATATAGTGGTGCCAAATAAATTGAGTTGGAGCACAATTGACTGCTAGAAAATAATTAATTCCAAATATGTAGAGGTCCACATATTACATCAACTCCTTCCATCCAGTATGGAATGAGGCCCCCACAGTTGCAGGAAACTCTATCTCATTTCAAGTCTTTAAATTCAGATAGGGAGCCGATCTACTTTCACAAGGTTTCCAGAGAAGCAGTTGCAGCACCAGAAAATCTTGCAAAGCAGGCTGCTAGGTCTCAGGTTTGTTTGGTTACTAATGGAATAGAGAGTGATCAAATACGTAGGTGAATTAACCCATACATATCCTCCTTACATAAATGTATATAGGAGGTCAATCAGGTTTATCCTCGCTTTGATGATGATAATAATGTAGCTGATGTAACCTTTAATTTTGGCTAATATAATATGTAAGCCATTTTGGCCTTTTACAACCAAAAAAAAAAAAAAAACTCCTCCCATCCAGTAGAGTGTCCAACTTTAATTTGAAGATTGGACTTTTTTTTGGTGGGTAAAGATTGGATTGTAAAGATCACCAACCTCAAAAAGGTAAAGCAATGGGGCTAAACATTATTTTTTTTTGTCTAAATTTCTTTCACTTGTCATCCACAAACCATGTATGCATATGTATACCTAAAAATATTGAGTATTTTAATACCTCAATTTATGCATTTGCACATTAATATGCATTTACACTAATGGGGGTATGTAGATTGCTTGGGTTGATATATGACATGGTCTGAATAATTGACATATATATATATATTTATAATAACTTAAATATATTGCATGTATACTCCAATTAAAGTCTTATAATAGCTGAATGGTCCTATTTCCTCAAAACATCCCCCACAAGAAAAATAGAAAAATAGCTCTACTGAAAGACTTAACAGCTACTGCATAGACTAAAGTAATATAAAAAACAGAACTATTTGATTGAGAATAAGGTCCCCACGCAACTAGTGGAACAGAATATGCGGGATATGATATCCAGTGGACTTTGATTTTGTTATGAATCCAGTTTCTCGCATTCCGCACTGAATCACTCGACTATATATATATATATATATATATATATATATATATAACACTCAAATAAAAATCATTCAATCTCTCCATCCTTTCTAGTCCATTCATTTGGAGGATTTCTTCACTTTCGAACAAATGGATGGGTTATATTTTTTCTTGTGGCCTAAATTGTTGTTATATCTTTTATGGTGTGTATTTTTATATATATATAAAAAAACACACCCTAAAAATTAGATAAATTAATGCTTGCTGAGACCACATCTCATAGGACTCTTTTTATGTAACAGGAATTGAATTATTATCTATTATTAGCTATAATGGTACAGTGGCAGTCTAGCTGTATATTCATCACCATTTTAGAAGTTACAGTACTCTCATCAATCTTCTGTACAAAAAAAAAAGAAAAGAGAAAGATAAAGCTCTCTTCTTCATTAAAGCTTGATTGCTAAAAACAATTTTCATGATGACTGCAATAATTTTAGAAATTAAAACCTGGCAGCTCCACCAAATGTAGTTTGAATTCCATATTTAGCTTTCCAACAAAATACATGAACTAATTTTTAACATGATTAGTAACTAATTGACTCAAATATTATACTCTTGTTGACAAAACAAAATATTTACCTACTAAAAATAACATGTGATTTGAAACTCCCAAAATAATTTTGTTTCAAAATCATGGATTTATTTTGTTTAATTAATATCTTGCCACTTGAGAAAGATCTTGCATCATCAAACTTTCAATGAGGTTTTCATAATATTTGTTGGGTTATAATTATAGGTGACGGATGACTACACACGACGTGATTAGTGACAATTATATATAAAAAATAATGTTATGTTTGGATGGATAAACACATGAAAAATTAAGAAATTAAGTGAGGTGGGGGAGGAGATGATCAAAGCAGATTAGGAGTTCGTCCTCCGATGGCGACATTTGCTGGTTATGTATCCATCGGAGGTTGAGCAGTCAGTGAGAGTCTGGCTTTGTATGTAGATTGAAAATGTGGGATACAGAGACATTTTTGGCCTACATTTGATGTTGGGGGGACCATTGTATCAGAATTCGGCGAATATTTGAAATTAGCATAAAATGTGTGATTTTTTATATTAAATTTAATTAATGAATTTCATGCAGTTGAATTTTATTGTGTCATTCATTCACAAATGACTCATTTGTGAATGATTTCTATTTTTTTTATATGAAAATATGGTACATTTGATAGCTGGATATATTGTAAAAGTCACTGAGGATATACATTGCTTGATGCCTACTGTGTGGCCAAAATCAATGTCAAAATTGTCCTGAAAATGCTTTACTGGCCAATTTAATACATTGACCTTGATCATTCTATTAACAAATGACAAGTCCAATTTCAGAGGAGGAGTTAGTCACAGACTCACAGTGTGTGTCCAAAGGACATTATATTGAGAGGAACCTCATCATATGTATCAATTTTTCACAAGAACACTAACACACTCAGTTATTCTTGTAGTCCTAATTCAATTTACAAAATCTCTAACACAATAAACATCCTAGGGGAAAAAAAGAAAAAGATATGCAATCAATTCCTCTGGGTATATAATTTACATTTTAATTTGTTAAAGTGTATATTTTATTAGACAAGTATATATATTTAAATAAAAAAAACTCAGAACGTATTCAAACTACAAAAGTAACCGCAGAAACTGACTAAAGTCTTCTCCAAAAGGTCCCCTACAGGGCCAATCTATATCACCCAACACTGTGAGAACTTTCTCAATGTCCTGACCTACTGCCCAGCTTCAACTATTCCAGGGACAATGACCACTATTATAGCCAAAACAAAGCAACAATATATATATGTAACAGCAGATACAGATTTCACAGACAGTGGTTTGATCAAACTCAAACTGTAATTCAAGCAGTGCGTCTCCTCGTCGCGCATCAAAACAGTTCAATCGATCCTTCTTTTTTTTCCTTTTTTTTTTGTGATCGAAAAACTGGTATTAATAACATGGTTGGATTGTACACCTTTTGAGTCACATGAGAGGCCATGTATACATATATAAAGAAGATCTTGATTTCTCTCTTTTTATCTTTCAGGACCACCACCTCTTCATGATCATTCTTTGGATGAGTTTTTAAGCATCCACAGCAGAGTTGGCAAAAAGAAAACATTCCTCTCTTTCTTTGGCAGGCCAATTTGCCATGTTATCTGCCACGTAACCATCAAAAGTTTGTCAAAAGAATGAATAACGTTTTGGTGGTTAGTAGGGCTCTTTAACACACAATTTCCTTTACAGCACCCCTATAGTTATTATCCAATAAGTTATATACCTCATTAGGCAAGATATATCTTATTAAAAAAATTTAAATTTTAAAATTTTAAAATTTTAATATATATATATATATATATATATATATATATATATATCTAATATATTTTTATAAAAATCAAAATAAGTGAGGACGTAAACAATATTATATCTAACATTTTCGTGGTTAAATATGATCCCTCCCCATGTTTGGCAAGGTATTTTTGATATTATTGTTACAGTCCCCCTCACATTATTTTGATTTTTAAAAATTTATATATTTCATTTAACAAAACATATTTTAAATTTTGCATAAAAATGAGATATGCATAAAAATTATGAAATTACATGTTTACAAGCCACACACATTGCCCTTCGTGGAATCATATAGAAGTCGCTTGAAACTGGTTTATAAGAAACAATTTTTTTGGTAAATCAATTTTAAGTTTCGCAAAACAAAAATTCAAGATTTTGAAAAAAGAAAAATTCAAAAAAAAATGTGATGAGATATTCAAACTTAATTTTGTACGAACCCTTATATTATATGAAACTCTTGATCCTTTGTAGGTTTTTTACGAGATAAGATTTTTAATATATATAACAAGTCAGTCACGGGGAATCCCTCCGATATAAAAAAAAAGTCAAATTTACCAAGCAAAAAAAAAACGTCAAATTTAGATTTCACATAGACAATAAAAAGAAGAGCACACATATTAATTACAATCCTGTTATAAAAGCGCTAGGCGCTAGTCGGGCTATTAAGGAAAAGACTAGAGATTAATCAAATAGATAAACATTAATTAATTGAAGATTAATCATTCACTTTTTTGTAATAATAAATATAATACATTTACATATTATATATATATATATATATATATATAAAATAATTTTAGACTACAACCAAGATAACAATAAAACAAAATTAATAATACAAGTATAACATGGACAACATAAAAAATTAACACACACGCACACAAATTAGCAACTTAATAGTTTATCAGTCTATTATGGATTAATAAAAAAATGGCTAGGCGCTAAACGTTGCAGGTTAAATCCGTCTAGATCTAGATAGGGATTAATCTTGACCTAAAAGAGATTTTTAGAACATTTATTACAATTGTACTCCATGTGATTGGCCACTATAATTTGGTCAATGAAAATGCATGTAACCTATTCCAAATTAAAGACACCATCAATCAAAGCAGTAATCTATTCCAAATTAATTTGCTTATTATAATAAAATAAATCTCTTTAAATTAACCTCTTATAAACCCCAACGGCTGATCTAATAGCCAAGCATTTTCAACCCACGTGTCTGGCTATGATATTATCATCTTTTCTACATATTCCTTCCCTCCCAAAACTATAGCTGTTCATCTCTCCTCAAAAACACACCTCATGTGGTATACCAAACTCTTCCTTTTTGGGTGTTGACAGACCGCAGTTATTCTTGCAATATATATTATATCAAAAAATAAAATAACATATACATTTAATTCCAATATTAACTTTTTAAATTTTTATTAGACAACTATATATATATATATATATATATATTTGAAAATATTCAAACATACAATAAAAAGATTGCATGAATGAAAACAGATCATAGAGAAAACACATTTTGATAAATTCAAATAAAAAGATATTCGATACACTCAATCATGTTTACACACATTCATCAAATGCCAATATGGTAAATGAGTTTGAGAAAATGCAGTATATATACGTTCAGAATGTAAAATACTGTCCTTTAGATTACTGTTTTCAAATCACAAATAATGCTCGTACCTTTAGATTACTGTTTTCAAATCACTAATAATGCTCATACCTTTAGATTACTATTTTCAAGTCACTCATATTAGGTCTGTATTAATTTTTTTTTAATAAATCTTAATAAATCTCACAATAAAGAGAGGGAGGGCTGGGAGTACACAAGATGGTCCCAAAAGCCTTCCCCCAACTGTCCGTGCAAAGATCCCCTTTTATTTTCCTCTCTTTATTTTCCCTTTTTTTAAATTTTCCCTTCTTTCAAATTCTCCCTCCCCTCTCTCTCACATGTTATGTGTTATGGGCTGGGCACCCACGTGGACAGTACTGCCCCTTGTCGGACAAATACCCAAAAAAAGCTTTAAAAAATTTAAAAATTAATAAACACCCCCAAAAATATTTAAATAAATAATTAATTAAATAAAATCCAAACCCATCCCCATCAATAATTTTCTCTCCCATTCCGGGTCGCTTTCCCACCCGGCCCATCTAAGGCCCACAATATTAACCCCCCCCCTCTTTCGAGTTGGACCCATTAAAAAAAAGTAAAAAAATAAAAAAGGAAATTATTTACTGCTAATAAAAACGCTCACATATTTAACCTCACTGTGCGGCAGCACAGCAGACCCTGTTTTTATGTACTGCACGACGTCGATTCAATTTCACTAACGTCACCTACTTCACCATAATTAACCCGTAATTAAACCAAAAGAAGAAAAGTCCCGGACTGTTATTTATAAACCACACGCGTTTGATAATAACGATTCAGATAAACAAAAACATCAAAACAGATAGATTGATCGAGAGAGAGAGAGACAGAGTAGATCTACCTCTTCGAGTATGAGATGGGAGGTTGAATGTGTGGAGGACGTCATGAGCCGCCACTCGAGAGGAGGAGACGGTGATGGCGATGGTGAGGATGATGAGGAGGAGAGGTTCTACGAGTCCCTCGATCGGATCCTCTCCTCCTCCTGCTCCTCCACCTCCGCCTCCGACGACGAAGCCCCCTCCCAGCCCTCCGATCGCCGCTTCTTCACTCCCCCGGCGTCGTCTTCTCTCGCCTCCTCCGTCTACGAGGTCTGGATGTCGGAACCGATGTCCGTGCAGGAGCGCCGCAGGCGCCTCCTCCAGCAGTTCGGACTCGCCGGCGAAGGATGTATCTCCCGCCTCCGATTGACGGCGGCAGACGAGGACGACGACGACGCGGCGAGGTTCGGCCGGTTGGTGGCCTGCGATCAAATCAGGACCGGGAGGGTGGCGGACCTCGGGTCCATCGCCCGGTCCAGATCTGAGAGCTCCGTTGATTCGTCGTCTCCTCCCCCAATTCAGTGTCTTCGGGCGTCGTCGCCGCCGCGGTCTTTGGAGGGATTGGACGACGGTGGAGGAAGCGGAAGGGGGAGGGAGAGGCCGCCGCACCATCACCGGAGGTACTGCACGATAAAGAACCTGGACAACGGGGAGGAGTTCGTGGTGAATGGGATTCGGGAGGACGGGACGTGGGACAAGCTCAGGGAGGTCGGGACGGGGCGGCAGTTGACGGCGGAGGAGTTCCACATGTCCGTCGTCGGGCATTCCCCGATCGTCCAGGAGCTTATGCGGAGGCAGAACTTCGAGGACTCCTCGAAGGGCTCAACCGCATCGGCGGGGGATGGTGGGGCCAACAATGGGGGAGGGTCCAAGGGGAGGAGGAAGGGAGGGTGGTTGAGGAGCATCAAGAACACGGTCACTGGGCTTCTCATAAGGAGAGGAGGAGCAGTGACGAGAGGGACACGTCTTGTGAGAAGGGCGGGAGGAGGTCCAGCTCCGCGACGGATGACAGCCAGGACACGCAGTTCCACCATATGAACGGCGGGGGATGTGGTCCGGAGAGGGCCAAGGTGCGGCAGTATGGGAAGTCGTGCAAGGAGCTCTCGGCACTGTACATGAGCCAGGACATCCGGGCCCACCATGGCTCGATTTGGGCCGTCCGGTTCAGTTTGGATGGTCGGTACCTCGCCAGCGCCGGGGAGGACAGGGTGATCCATGTCTGGCAGGTCTCGGAGGCCGAGCGTAAGGGGGAGCTTCTGGTGCTTGGTGAGGAGGGGAATTTGAATCTTTGCAGCGAGTCGCCTGAACCTTTGGTGGGCTTGGATGGGGGTTATTTGGAGAGAAGGAAGAGAGGGAAGGGGTCAAACCATAGGAAGTCTGTGAGCTTGGACCAAATTGCAGTGCCGGAGCATGTCTTTTCACTATCGGAGAAGCCGGTGTGCTCTTTCCGGGGGCATCTTGATGACGTGCTCGACCTCTCATGGTCGAAGTCTCTGGTTAGTTCCTCATTCTATTGTCCGTCTCTTTGAAAATACTTAGGGATCCTGCAATTGATGTGGATTTAAGTGGAATGCATGAAATTCATTTTTGCATTTTCATTTTTCTTCATAATGGGTCAAACCACCTTTTCCATCCGTTTTTCCTGCCGATACTTGTTGGTAGTATCATCGATCATGAAGTTTGGGGCATAGGGACGTAAAATACCATGAATTTTACAGGTTTCTTTCATGTGGGATGGGGAGTAATGAGGGAAAGTATGTTGAAGATATGGAATATATATGTGATGGATCTTATATTTGGGCAAAAAAACAGGGGGTGGAAGAATGATCTGAACACCTGTTTTTTTCAACGTCTTTCCTGTGACCAGAACTCCTTTGATGTTTCTTATTTTATCTAAACAACTGCATTTTATAAAAAAGAATATTTTGGAACCTGCGCGGTTCCCTAATTGATGTTGCTTAGTTCAGAACTGCGACATCGGGCCTCTTACCCTTGTGAGCAACAATTACCCTGCATGCTTTTAACCATTTGATCAATGAGTGAATTAGTCAGAAGGGATTTTAGTAATTAGTCAACTGAATTTATAACAACTAATGAAGCATTGCATAAAAAAAAATTATGTTTTTTTTTTTAAAGAATGAAAGCATTGCATCAATGCTTGCTATTTTTCCCCCAAAAAGTAAGTACATCATTACATCAAACTACATTACAATTTTTAGAGGTCAGATTGTTTTTGTGAGGGTATGGGCGCTTCATACTTGGTTTTTGTGAGGGTATGGGAGCTTCACCCAAAATTACCGTGAGTGAAATGGAAATACTTATTATGGAGATTTACAGTGATTATAAAGAGAGAGGATACATTTGAAAGTACAATATATATTCTTTTTACTCTTGGTCATTAGACACAGCACACATTAAATATCTAAGAAATTTGTTTGTAATAATTATGTTCCAGGACTGGAAAATCTAATATGGTAATGTTTTATAGATAGGAGGCATTTTATTGGAAAGGCGTTTTAAAGTAATGCTAGAATCTGAAGAATTGAAGAATACAAAGAATAATGTATAAAGAGTTTTGCATAAAGAAAGGGAAGAATGTATGCGAGCATGAGCATGCTATAGAAAATGTCATGCTATGACAAAAGAGGTTGTTCCGCCAATAAGTGCTAAAAATGGCAGCACGCAGATCTTTATTCTTATTTCCTTCATGTAATTGCTATTGGAATCTTTTCCTTTAAAAAAATATATATATTAATAGTTGGGTGCCTATGTTCTAAAGTCCAATTTTTTTTGGCAAAATGGGTGGTGTCACTAGTATTTCATTAATGGAAGTACAACTGCAGTTCGTAAACCACGTTATAAGGCGGCAAGCTGACCTATATGTTATTTTGAAAATAAAATTCTTCACAGATAAGCTCGTATCAGATTTTTTGGTAGAGACCATGACAGCATCCTCTACCTGCTTAAATAACTCAAGAGAACCAGATTCATCACTTCTACCATTACCCAGCTTCTTGTCATGTAGATATCATCGAAACCCATCATATTGTCTGACAGATTGCAAAAGGAGTGTAAAATTCTATCAGGTGTCTCTTAGTGAAAATGAGTGGATTTAAAATGTTTTAGATGCATGTATTTTAGGTAAACACCCATGCATTGTAATTATGTGAATTTTCTTTTTCTTTTAAGTTTTTTTTTTAATTGATAGTCCTATAAACTGAGGTAGGAGCTAGAGAGCTGCACTTTTTATTTCATATAAAAATTGCATTTTCTTGTGTTTCTTAAGTGAGAGAAAATTACGATATTAAAATGAACAAAAGAAACAGAAAGGAATAGAAATGAACATATTAATATGGCTTGTATGTATGGAAGCAAGTTTAAGAAACTATATAGTATAGCATCCAATACGACTAATGTAAGCTAGTGAGAGGGTCTGGTTCATCTGTATGCGAGCAGATATGTTGGTTTAATTTGGTTTCCAAGAAAAAATCATGTCGTCATCTGCGGACAACGAATTCCATTTTCTATTATATAAACTGTAGGAAAGCATGTCTTAAATCAGAATGTTCAGGACATGCGACTGACCAGATACATTGCCTGATTATTTGTTCCAACTTGTCTGGCATATTTTAGCAATAGTTGTACATTGTTTCCGTCATCCACGGTTCATTTTTTTTTCTCTTATGATCCTGAATTTAAGTTTGTCCATATGAGATTTCCGTAAAATAAACCATCCATATTCCATATAAGAAATTATGAAATTTTTTCCCTCTAAGAGGAGCTAAAGTTTAAAAGCAATTATCAGTGAATGTAATGCTGAATTCTGAATTGATGCTCAATATAATCCTTTAACATCACTACCACTGCCACCCTTTCTCTATTGGATCACTTTGAAGTTGGAAAATCTAAAAAGTTGAGACAATATTTATGATGCACAAGGTTCCATTGATTACATGAATGGTGTGTGTTTCCGTATACTACATGTGAAAGTTTCTTATGACACATGAATAAGTTTAATATGTGTGGACGATAAAAATCAAAGGATATGTACATCACAACCAGCCAAGTTCAGTAGTTTACTCTGTGTTAGTAATTGCTGCTTCATTTTGTATTCACCGAAACAATACATCTTTGATAATTTTCAAAAAAAAAAAAAAAATTGATGAGGAAAATTGCACCTTATCTACTACTGATCAACTATAATGCAACAATCAGTTTCTCTCATGATTGTTCCATAGAACAACTTTGGTAAAAGTCTTGCACTATCCTTATGTACGCTTCTAATAAAATTATCCTTTTGTTCTGGAATGAATCCTTCAGAAGCGCAGTAATGACCAAAAGATGAACAAAATTTGGTGGTGAAGTTTTCATGTAGCCACTTATATTCTGTGTAGGAGGGTTTTTTCTTTTTTTTCTTTTGAAACAAGATTGGAGCACACTTACTCAGGAAGATTACCCCCCATGGGTAGGAGTATTGTTGAATTTTTTTTTTTGTTGAAAAAGAAGATAAGTTGACACGAACTGTGGGATTCACACTACACATTTTTGTCTTTTAAATATTATTGTGTTTGCTTGTAAAGTTTTCATGCTAATCTTCTTTATAATGCTGGAAATAAAAAGAATACCTATAATCTGTTGTTATCGACTTGTATGGTATTTATCAAATGCAATGTGATCAACTTTTATCCAAAAGTGGAAATTTTCTTATCTGCCCTTAAGACGTAGTCTCAGTGCTTCTGATATGTTGTAGTATTTTGTGTTCACAGCAACTGCTTTCATCTTCAATGGACAAAACTGTTAGACTGTGGAACATGTCTAGCAGCACTTGTCTGAAAATATTCTCGCATAGTGATTATGGTAAGGTTGAAAGCTCAATCCCTATGGTGATTATCGTTGCCAACATAGAGGTTGCATTTTGGTTTTGCTGTTTGTTAATTTTTTTTCTGTTGATTTTTTCCCATGTTGCAGTAACTAGCATCCAGTTCAACCCTGTTGATGACAGATATTTCATCAGTGGGTCCTTAGATGCTAAGGTCCGCATATGGAGTATCCCAGACCGTAAAGTTGTTGATTGGAATGATCTGCATGAAATGGTGACTGCAGCCTGCTATACCCCTGATGGACAGGTCTAATTATGTTCTATGTTTATAGTGCTTGTATTGAATATCGTGTATGTTCAGAAAATTTTAATTATTCCTGAAATTTGTTTTTAGTCATAGATTTGTTTCTGAAAATTATCTATATATTGACTTTGGAAGGAAGCATTGGTTGGTTCACACAAGGGGACATGCCGATTATACAGCACAGCTGGTAGGGTATCTGTTCCCTATTTTATACTATGTATTTTATGTGGAAAACACACTTCTGTCTTCTATATGATTCTTGAAGCTATGGAAAAATAGCTTTTTACTCTATTATGGTAGTAGGAAAATAAAATAAAATATCGTTTAAAGATGAATAGCGAACTCATCATCTAGGTGCTTTATGCCTCTTGGTTTAGAAAATTTCTTTGTTTTTGTGCCCTGCTATGGCCATCACAATTGTGTTTTTGTTTCCTATTTTGGCAGACAACAAACTTCAGGAGAAGAGGCTGATTGATCTGGAAAACAAGAAAAAGAAATCCCATCTCAAAAAAATTACTGGTTTCCAGGTATTTAATTGGACATGTGATCAAAATGTTTCAAAGATCATCTAGATGCATTGTATTTTACTTAAACTACATTTTCCATCTTATTGTATTATTCTTTGTGAATCCTCTTGGTCCCTTTAGATGCTATTTCCTATATCAGTTTATTCCTCTTTGTTGCATGGATTCTGAACATTGAGTTGCTGACAAATTTCACTTGAACAGTTTGCTCCAGGGAGTTCAACTGAAGTGCTAGTCACATCTGCAGATTCGCGTATTCGTGTCATTGATGGTGTTGATCTGGTTCACAAATTCAAAGGTACGGTGAGGAAGATCAACATAAATAATTTATCCTCTTTCGAAGCTTCTGATCTATGGAAATTGTTTAATACTTATTTTTCTCTCTTAAAGCTTAAAGAATTTCCAAACTCAATGTTACTTGCTAGGAACATGCCACCAACCATTTTTATATGGGAAATAGTGGGTTGGAAACTTAGAGATCTATAATATCTAATTTTGAGGAAATATATGAATATAGAAATCCATCCTTTAATGAAAGTGTCCATAAAAGTTTCTTGCGTTAACACGTGAATTGAAGTTTATCATATGACTATGGTTTTAAATACTAGAGTACAACAGACTATTGGGTGAAAAATAGTGAATGCTATATGTACTAGAGTACAGTAAACTCCGAACAACATAGAGACAATTCTCAAACAAATGCAAAGTTTTCGGCTAATATGATCAACTACTATGAAATTTATCCTTTTGAATGTTCATTGGCTAATGTCCATTCAGACCTCCTCTGTTTGATGGCTTCAGATTTCCTTTCCCTTTTTTCTGAAAGTCGATGGTCAAACTTGTTCTCGTGTAATTTTGTTTTACATCAGAGGTTCTAAATCTGAATATATGATAAATGACATTATAAGTTAGAATGTTCTAATAACTATTAATATTTGAAAGTTAAAAGCTCTTCAGACAAAGTTCTGGGTCTGTGTCCTGTGAGCGGGAGTGGCCACCTTGTTAATATAATATTGCTAAGGGTTAGGACAATATTTCTCCCCTTTCAGTATGCAGGATCACGTGGATTATTTGCCCTTTTTTTAATTTAAAGCTATTAAGGAGTTATTTGCCCATTTTTGGACACCAGCTCTGGAACTGGCAGGATACTTGTCATCCTGTCATTTTTCCCACTATGTGATCGTGTATACATGTGCAAATTTCTTTTAGAAACCCAATTTCTCCAAATCTTTAGTTTAATTAGTTTTAGAAGTGCTGTGTCAATATATATTTTTCTTGAAGAGAGAAATAAAGATAAATAATATCCAACTTCACTCTCTTAAATGGTCTGGGCTCCACACTATGAATTTGTGTAAGAGATCATAAAACAGTAAGTCTTCATCTTTCATATCCTACACTACAGCCTCCATTCCTGACTTCTTCCCTTATAATTGGCCTATATGTGCTTCAACTTCATTTCTTCCCTGTTTCAGTTTGCCTCATTATGATGCAGAATTTGACTGGGTACACTCTCCTTTTAGGACGAGTTTCCAGAGAGAAAGTGGGGTGCCTATATAGGCTAATGATGGAAAATAGGGGAATCTTCTGAAGAATCTAAAACTTTTCTAATTGAAGGTCTCATATGTAGAATGGATTTATATTGGCTAGTTTCGGATTGCCCAAATTCATTCTCCTATTTTCCTTTCAAGAGACCAGTTGCAGAAGGGGCATGAAAAGCAGGAATGCAATATAAAAGAAGGCTATATAACAAGTGTTATTATGGAGATAGTCTACCCCTGTTCCTGGGTCATATACTTTGCAATACCAGCTTTCAGGAAAAATTAGACAATATTTAGCAATGATGATCAAAGCAAGGAAAATTGAAGCATGTGAGATTTTCTGGGATTTGAGATAATGGCATTCATTATTTTGTGTTTTTTGTTCCATTGCTTTCAGAATGCCTCCTATTAAAGGTTGGCATTTTAAAACAAATCCTTTGTAACTTAGTAGGAATCTACCAAATATTACATTGTGTTTCAATGTATCTGTTTATGGCAGACCGGAATCATAGCATGATGGACTCCTCATTCTTCATTAAATTGTTACTTGCTTATCTATATCTTATTGGATATGTGATCTCCTCCTGTAGTTCTGGGTATACAAATTGCATTCAAGCAAGCATTATTCTTTAATACACTGAATCTGCCTTGTCAACCACATAGGTCGATCTGGACCCCCTTTTTTTGGTAGGATGTTCATTATGAAATTTTTGGAACGCATTTTGTGTGGATGTAGCAAATTGGCAGACTAATATAAACCATTTTAATGCTAAAACAATCCATGGCTTTGCAACAGGGTTCCGCAACACAAGCAGCCAAATCTCAGCCTCATTGACAGCAAACGGAAAGTACGTGATCTGTGCCAGCGAAGACTCTCATGTCTATGTGTGGAGATACGACCGTGATTCACGGCCTAATCGAAGCAGGGATACCGTCACCGTCACACAATCTTATGAACACTTCCACTGCCAAAACGTATCAGTGGCCATTCCATGGCCAGGACTATCTGCCAGCGATTCTAAAGGAACTGATGAAGGCCAAAGAAACGGAACCAATCCCCAGTTCCCAGGTCGCAAGTCCACTGGACTTGAAAGGCCATATCGGTACATGAACGGTACCAACGGAAGCGCGCACCACAAAAGGACTTCTAGTGTCAATGGCATCAATCTAAGCACCTTCCACAAAAGGACCCCCAGCTTAAACAGCAACCCCTTCAGCGACAGGGTTTCGGCGACATGGCCGGAGGAAAAGTTGGTTGCATCAGCTAACAGGAGGACCCCGCAAAGCGGTGGCGAGCTGTCCAGGCCAGCATGGGGAATGGTGGTTCTGACCGCAGGGCTCAGCGGGGAAATAAAAGTTTTCCAGAACTTTGGATTGCCCGTTCGAATCTAAGGGTGGTGGATGATATTCTTTTTTGTATAGAAAATTTATATGGAGAGGATTGTAATATTGAAAGAGAGAGAGAGGGAGTTGTTTCATCCCTTCATGTGTTTATGTGAGTTGATAGAGAGAGAGATTGATACAGCAGGTCCTTTCAGCACAGCCAAAGTTTAGTGTAGAGAAATCATCATATGTTTTCGAGTCCTAAGATTCTTTGTCGTTTGAATGCATTATGTGAGTATTCTTTTTTGGGTGTTGGTGAGTGTGTGTTGGTGAGTGTCTAGTCTTGGCCTTTGTATGGAAATATTTTCTGTGTATGCACTGTTTTTGTAGTTATATTATTTTGTCCGAACTGATGTCGTATATTGGGGTAGGATAGCATAGGTTGTACGTCTTGTTGTTAATATTGTTGATCCAATGTAGTTAGTGTCTTTCATTGGTCACAATCGGTGGGGACAAAGTTAATGAAACTTGGGACGAGGAAATAGAAATGAATGCGCATCGGTTCAATTTCTTTCTTTGTTTTTTGGTTGGTCAATTTATTTGTTAGTCTTACTTTTGTGTCTCAAATTATGTGTAGGTCAAAACCTAAATGGATTTTTGTGTATATTCTCCTCAAAAATCTAATTTTGTCAGTGTTCATGTTAAAAAAACGTAGTGCAAAACTACTCCTGAAAAATTTAAGCTCCAATTTGGATAGATAATTAAGTTATTTTGGGTTTGATGACTATATTAGTATAAATAATGATAAAGTTATTTTTTGTTTGGTTGTTTTTTAATTATTCTAGTTAGCAAACGTCACAATAAATTTTTTATTATTTAAATAAAATGTGAATAGGCTATGAATAAATATTTATAAAATGTAAAAAAATTATGACAGTTAACTTATAAGAGATGATAACAGTTAATTTAACAGTGGATCCATATATTCTTTTAAATTGTATAACTTGAAATAATTTAATTTTACCGATTGATTAAAATCTATATTTTATTTTATTCTAGTTATTTATTTCCGTCTTGATTTCACACACTCATTTAAAACCAAACAGGGCCAATGGTGATGTCAACGGTGATGCGTCAAAAAAGTGAAAAACACAATGATCATCCACCCGCCCACAAGGGTATATGGGTCATTTCATACCCATTTACCTGTGCGAGCAGAAGCCGACCACATGGACACTCGCCTACAAGGGTATATGTGTCATTTCATAACTTTTTTAGGTGCCTGATAAATGATATTTACAGCTGTTAAGCAGCTCCATTTCTACATCATTAAAGGCCTATAAAATATGTGCCTTCAACCTCCTACCCTCCATTTCATCTTTTTAAACTCCCTCTTATTCACTCATTCATCAATGGAACCTCTTCAACAATCCATTTCAAACATCTGAGCCTCCCTTCAATACTTCCTTTTAACCCTCCATTCAAACAATAAAAAATCTGACTTTTAACATTTTTCAATCCATTATTTCCAACCTCATTCATAAGGAGCACATCATCCCAATCATTCTTAATGGTAGATGGCCAACCGAACCAGTGGCGGCTCCAGAAAGTTTCATTGATGGGGTCATTAAAATAAATAAATTTTATAAAATTTTTAAAAAATCAATTCTCATCATATATTTATAAAAAAACATAAACTTTCATTTTGAAAATATAATTTAAATTTATAAAAAAAAATCATCAAACAAAGAAGATCAAAGATTTTCAATATATAAACTATTACAATTGTCATCGATAAGATTTCATATTTTGAATTTTTTGTATAATAATTTCATTATCAACGTTATCGAATATTTTTTTCAATGTATGTGATCAAACAATCATTCATCCACTGATCTCCTATTCTATTACGTGATCGGTGCGTCTCTATTGGTGTGTGTAGGTGATTGACGAGTTCGTAGATAACGGCGATTTTTTTTTAAAAAAAATGGAGTAATGGTCCCACTATTTTATCAATGTAAGTGGGTGTAGGCTTTTTAATGGATCTATGAGCTGATTTATTTCAAAAAAAAAATTGATGGGCCACCGTTGGTTTGTTTCAATAAAATTTAAAGTGTTGTTACCCTAAATTTTTTTCTTAGTCCAAAATACAGTCTTATATACCTCATTAGAAATCCAGTTAAACATATATCTCGTTAGACATTGTATATACCTCATTAAATATTTTATTACATTTACTGAAAATGAGTTTATTTAATTTGAAATGGAGAGATATACACTTTTTATCAAAGCATATACTTCATTAAATGATGTTTACTATTTAAAAATAAATAAAAACATGTTTGGTCTGAATTTTGGTTGGTAAAATAAACTGATAACATTGTTCAAAAAAATTAATGGGCTAAACTTCAGGTTAAACCAAGGGCTTGTTTATTTTATTTTTTTTCAAAAATTTTGGTGGGGTCAGACCTCTCACAACCTGGCTCCGCCCCTGAACCGAACCCCTCTTGCTACTTGGTGTACCTTCAGGGGTGGAAGATTTTGATGAGGGGGCTTTGGGTTGAAGTGGAATCACAAAGGATTAAATGGAGTTAGGGTTTCGGAAACAAAAAGAGAGGGTGGTCTTAACAGGGGCATTTTTTTCAAATTAGTCATTATTGTTTTAAAGAATTACCAAACTAATCATGTGACCTAGTTAAACCCGTCACGTCAGCATTTTTTATTTTTTTTAAATCTACTTGCTAAAAACACCAACAGATGTGGCATTTTGACACTTTTTCTTTATAAAACGCCAATGTGGTTAGCGTTTTACCATATTTTCACATAACACGCCATCCACGTTGGCATTTTTTAAATTTTCATACAAAACGCCACTCACAGTGACGTTTTAACACTTAACATTTATACAAACACAGGAGTTAGAACTCCTCAATTAAAGCAACAGGGCAGTGGCGTTTTACACTGCTTCAGCCGGATCCGGATCCGGATCAGGCCCAAATATTTTGACTTAAAACCCCCCTTTTGTCTTCCCCTTCTCTTTTACCTGACTTCCACCCCTGTGAGACCCAAAAACCCTAAGCCCCTGTTTGGATACAGAATATGATTTATTATTGAATATTTATTTATCTGAGTATAAGTGAGTATAAATAAGGATAAAATGATTTTGTGTTTGGTTGTGTTTTGAATTATTCTCGTTGGGAATCGTAAGAATAAATGTTTTGTTGTTTGGGTAAAATGTGAATAAAGTATGGATAAGAATTTATAAGGTAAAAATGTAGTGATAGTTAATTTGAAATGTGATTTATAAGAGGTGATGACAGTTGATTTGACAGTGGGCCCACTTATTCTTTGTGTGGAATAACCTAGGATAACTTTTATTCTAGGGGTTGATTGGAATCCATATACCATTTTATACCAGTTTATTCTGACACACTTTATCCGGGGTTATCCGGGCTTTCCAAACGAGACTCAAATTTTATCCAGGGTTATCCGGAGTTATCCGGGGTTTATCCGGCATCCAAACGGGGGCTAAGTTTTATTCCCTTCAAACCCACCCAAAAACATCCAAATCAGTCCATCATTTTCACGATCCCCCCCCCCCCCCCCCCCAACTTCATCTCTTGTTGATTGTGCTTCCCAGGCTCCATTGTGGCTGGCCCACCCATCCCCTAAGGTATTTTTTATATTTTTCGTTCTAGAATAGAAGTATATCATAAAATGGTTTTGTTAATGTTTGAATTTTTTGTATTTCAATCCAATGGTGTAAATCTTATATTTGCTTAAAAATTCTTGTTTTTGTGAAATGATAGAACATGGTTTGTGAAGTTCTTATAATTTTAATCCCATGATAAAAACCCGCTAGGGGTTGGCGTTTTATATAAACCAAATAGTAAAACGCCAACCCCAGTGGCGTCTTTAAGATAAATTCAGTTAAACACTAACACGGGTGGCGTCTTACGAAGAAAATGTAAAAAAAAAATTACAAGTGCCCAAAATGCCACCTCCGTTAGTGATTTTAGTGAGCAAATTTTAAAAAAATAAAAAATACTGACGTGATAGGTTTGACTGTGTCATATGACTACTTTGGTAATTTTTTGAAAACTATGACTAGTTCGGTGATTAAGTGAATAGTGATGATTAATTTGAAAAAAATGCCCTTAACAGGCGGCCACGTATTCTTTTGAGTGTGGAGCATTTTCATCTTTTTACCATGTTTGATTACCACATTTAACCATGGTTTAGGCATTTAGCCATGATTAAAAACAGCTTGCGACGGAAGAGTACATTTGCACTTACTTAAATATTTCAGGGATATTTCTACACAATGATTTTCAACAATGTTATTTTGACAAAATTAAAATATATTAAAAGTATATATATACATATATATGAATCCCCAATTTAATTCTCTAACATTTTATTTTTGTCACATGCGATTCTTTAATTCAAATAATTTATTTCAATTTTATTTTTGTCACATGGTCACATGGTACTTTAATTAAAAGAGCATAACGTTATTTTTTCAAAGTTTACATAAAAAGTGTTGATCATTGGAACTACTACCAATTTATATATCTTGAAAAATATGTGAAACTAAAAAATAAGTTGATTGATTAATGTCCATTGAAGTGAATGACTGTCGTTCTAATGCCACAATAATTGGTGCAACTATAATTGGTGGTAAGAAGGACTATCCTCCATCTTGCATAGTTCATTCTGGATAAGTACTTACAGTCACTTAAAATCATCCATGCAGACAAATGATTGTACATGCATTGATACAATGGAAGAACGCGACTCGTAGTTGATGGAGACATTAATAGATAAGGAAGAGATGGTTGAACCTGTAAAGTGTAAAAGCTCATACCACCAGTAGAAATTAAAAAATAATAAGATTTTCCTTTTTTTTTTAAATTCTTTTTATAGCTATTTATAATCTTTTTTTCCAAGTTTCATAGGATTTACCCCTTAACTTTCAGATTTTGTTGTCAACTGCATTAACATCTATCTCAACTTGGAAGCATCTTATTGGGGGTGCTTTTTAATGCACCTGCAATTTCCTCATGAAACTCAATGTGGCAAGTCATAATGAGCTCACAAGTGAGCAGCAAATTCATATGTGAATCCCAAGCAACAAACTGTGTGCATTGGATGTGTGGAATCCCAATAACATAAAGATGAGATTCAAGACAAAGATTTCATGAGACAATGCAAATTATGTTATAGACTAAAGGGTTTGTGTGGAATCCCAAGCAAAAAACTGTGTGCCTGTGTGTGTTGCTGCACATAATTTTGAGATGAGCATTGGATCTATAATTTCATGTGATTTTGTCTGATCTGTGAACCACAACATTTCTTTCCAGTCATCCAAGTATAGGCATCCTGTTAGATGTGAATATGTAGGAAACCATTTGAATGATTCCAATTGCAGTCCAAGACCACTTTCTTCAGTATATATGCATTTGGATTCTTTTATAGGCTCTGTTACACAATTTTGTTTACAACCCCTACATACGTCCAAATCAAACACATTTTTCACTTCTTCTATCAGGGGTTCATACAATTCATCTTCGTAAAAGTTATGTTTAATTATATGAACTATGCATCTTTAAATTGAGCGGAAAAAAAAGAAAAAAAAACTATACACCTTTAAATAATTAAAAAAAAATGTGACGATTGCACATCGCATTTCAATGCAAATGAGTGGAACTCAATTATTGATATCTCAATAAATTTCGCACGGAATTGACTTATTAGGTAAAGTCATGAATTTGCTCGAATCTTTCTATCTTACATGATGCACATGTTTATGAGCTATTTAATCTATCCAGATTTTCTACACTAATCTTGGATTCCTCATCAAAATATTAAAATAAATATTGTATTATCATGAAATTGGTTTTGAAGATAAACACAGGACTTGGCATCCATGATCATCAGGCACCTAGAAAGGCAGTGGGAAGAGTCCTTCATCAATCCCTTATCCCTCTCACTATCCCAATCCATTATGGGGCCCATTTAAAACCTTTAACAACACATCCATCAAACCCCAAACAACAACATCATCATCATCATCTACTGATTGAAACTAAAAAAAAACAAAGAAGAACCCCTCAAACCTCTGTCTTCATTTCTCCAAAAAGAAAGAAAAGAAAAGAAAAGAAAAGATAGCCTCAGAAAACGAGGCTTCATTGTATCTCTAAAGAAGAAAAAACAAAGAAGAACAAACTCAACAAGATCAACCAACAAAAAGAACTATATACAAAACAAGAACAGAAACTGATCAACATTTGGGTGGGTTGAGATCCGAAGCAGAGACGAAGTAATTGATATCCTCCCAACTCCAACAGTTCAAGTCGAGAAGATTGGACGTCCATGGATCCGCAGAGGATGTTGTGGAGGAAAACGAGGCCTCACTGTTGTTGTTGGAGGACTGGTTCATTGGGGGTGGAAGAGGTGGTAAGAATGGATCAAACAGAGGAGACTGTATTGATTGAAACAGAGCATTTGAAATAATGGGTTGTTGTTGTTGTTGTTGTTGTTCATCAATCAATGCAAAAGCCACTTGTTCTTGTTGTTGCTGCTCAAGAGAGGTTGTGGTACTGGAGGAGCTAGTCTTCTTATGGCGTTTGTTGGGCTTGTTGGGGTTGGTCGTGGCCTTGCGAGTGCCTCCGACGGGGATGTTGCGGAGGGTGCCACCGTTGGTCCAGTGTCTCCGGCAGGCTTTACAGAAGTGCCGGGGCTGAGACCTGTTGTAGTTGTTGTAGTAGCAGAACTTTGTGTTGGTGGATTCGCATCTTGGGCACTTCATGGGAGTCATCTGTTGTTGGGTTTGCTGAGTTTGAATGGATACAATCAACACAAAACATGTTAGATTATGAAAAACAAAGATGAATCCAACAAAACTTAATGAAGTTTGGGGAAGATTTATCAAACCCAATCATGAATGGTACCCATCAGCGTTTGGGGAAGAGGAGGAGATTGAATTGGAAGAGGAGATGGTGTTGCTTTGGATTTGAATGAATGGTGAGTGTGATTGAGATTGCTGGGATAAGAGAGGTTGGAGGAGGAAGAGGAGGTGAGAGCATGTTCTTTAGAGGAGGGGTTTGGTGGGGGGAATCAACAACCAAGCAGTAATGGCAGAGGGGGTGAGTGTATGTTATAGGGATATTTGGTGGGGATGATTTGTGTTGTGAATTGATTTGTAGAGAAAACAACACTATTGGGTTTTTGTATTGCATTTATATGTCTTGATGGGATCTATTTATCGAGAGAGGAGATTGGATGGAATTTTGCTTGGGAGATTTTGGTACACTCAGTCATTTTTATATCTTTAAATACAGTTTTATATATCTCATTAGTCATCTTCATTTATTATGATGAGATGTATATTATGTTAAAAAAATTTATTTTTTTATATTTAATTCATTAGAGTATATATATAAATACATATTTCATTAAATAAGATATATGATTTAAAAAAAAATAAAAATGCATGTGGTATGTGTTTTTGGTGTTTTTGAACTGCAAAACGGTGTAACATTTTCCTTTGCTTAGTGTTGAAGGCGAAAATGGGGGGATCATGGGTTGGTTGGGCAGTCAAAATTTGAAGCCTGTTGGAGACACGTGCATGTGATTTTAATTAAAGTTGATGAAGTTTCTGATGGAATTGTTGTCTCTGGTGAACAGTTTGCTGCAAGTGGGGTGTGTGTGTAGGAAATGTGGTGTGTCAGATTTGGGGTTATAAAGATAGTTAACAAATTAATATTTGCATGATTTGTCACTGTCATATTTAGGATGTTTTGTTGTTGGAATAGAAGATCTAACCTATGCAGAGAGAAGTTCTTGTACAGCCTCTTCAACATGAGTCCTGTTGGAGTGGTACTAACTCGAGGGGAAAAGATTCAATCATGGAAATAAAAAATTAAACAATTATATGAGACCTGAAGGGGTTGTCCAACGAATGATAAGGTGATGAGCAGCTGATAATATGCATCAATTTGAATGAACTAATATGAAACGTGCTTTGTCACTCGAAATATTTATATGCAACCACACTTGTGTCTCAATTTTTAATTAATATATATCTCCCCATGCTTTTTTTTTTTTTATACGTAAATACACATAGTTATTATAAAAAAATGTTTATTCTTAAAATTAAAATTACATGTGATAGGATAAAACTTTAAAAGAGATTGTATATAATGTCAAAATACAATGTAAAGTCTCACCGAGTTTAACAAGTAAGATAAAATTTGATCCTAAAATATAAAGACTGATATTAACCTTAAAAAAACACAAATATGATTTAACAATCTTAAATTTGAACGATTTTTTTTACCCAAACTTAAATAAACAACACCACCCTCCGAAAAATGACATCTGAATTTGATTAAAAATAAATCAAAAGATTAAAATACCCAATGAAAACACTTGACGAGAGAGAGAGAGAATCACGTGAGCTTGACATAGCTTTTCTGATGAACAGTAATAACACAAGGTACAGTTGCAATGGATGAAGTAGTAGTACATCCAAAATGAAAGTGGCGCAGTCAGAGAAGAAAGTGGGCTACAGAAAGGAAGGAATCTGGACAAAGAAAGAGAGAAAGAGATGTATGAAATCGAAATCGAGTCAGCAGAACAGATGGTCGGTGGGATGATGGGACGTGGAGGGTCTTGTCGACCGATCTTTGTCGCCGCCCCCTCCTTTTGCCTCCATAACTTCCCTTTATTTTTATTTTTTACAAAGAGGCCCTCAACGAGGCGACATCTACATCAGCTGAAACCCAACCGAGCTTTCTTTTTTTTCTTTCTCACCATTGACGAGATTGATAGAGTCCCAGGACTCCCGTGTCCTTGTACCACCGGCTCAAAGCGGTGGGGACTCCATCACTTCCGTTTTACTTACATTACATGCCCCTTTTTTGTATCTCGCCATGGGTGGCCAAACTTTCAGTCATTTCTAAGCTACACTCTTTAGAGTCCGGATCCAGTCAAAACGGACTTCGATTAATCTTGTCAGTATCGAATCGTATAATTTGTTAATTAAGCTACACAATCTATGTATCGAATTATACAGTTAATTGTTGGGTGCATATTCTACTCTCTACCGATGATATTTAGAAATCTATATTTAATACAATATGAGAGTAAAATATGTACTCAACAATTAAATGTGAAGTTTAATTCATAAACTGTGTAGTTCAATTGATGTGGAACAGATTTGAAAAGAAATCATTTCAGAATATTTGATTGCATATCAGTCTACAAAATAAATTTTTATGAGATTTTATCATGAATGAACAAATCTCATTATTTAAAGTCTTATTAATCACATTTTATTGGTGAATTAGGAATTTATGATTTTTATGATCTTATATATTATTTCATTAAATTTTAATAATTGGCATTGTAATTATGTTTCATCTGAATTTGAATCCCAGCTCATTCTTTGAAGATATTTGTTAATTCAAATTCAGATACACCTGTATTTGAATTTGAATTCCACCCCATTTTTCGAAGGTATTTGTTAATTAAAATCCAGAGACACATGTATCTGAATTTGAATTCCAACTCATTTTTTTTAAGATATTTATTAATTCAAATCTAGATACACCTGTATTTAAATTTGAATTCAAATTCTATTTTTATGGGAAGAAATCTATCATTTTTCGTTCATATGGTTTCACCCAAATCAAAACCCTAAAATTCAAAGTTTTTAGAAATAAGTTAGGTCAGAGAGAAGATTTAATAGTGCCCACCTTTTGTGGGATTCGGTTATGAGGTTTAATTTGAATATTAGTTAGTTAGAATTTATTTTTAAAATTATAAGAAGGGTAGTCTTGTCATTGTCATTTTGATAGTTAAAAAAAGTCAAATAGAAAACCAATAGGAGAGTGCCACCTATTGGGACTCACAAATAGGGCTTAATTTCTGAGGCCTAGGTAGCAGCACCCATAAAAATATAAAAATTTGATGTATTCTAATCTAGTAGAAATTCACGCAAAAACTTATATATGTTGGGTCTAAAGGAGGACGATAGGAACTAATTTTTTAAATTAATTACTAAGAATATAATAAATCAACAGAACCAAAAAAATACGTGAATCCTTAAAATACTATTAGATGAATAGAGATTTATTTGATATGTGAAATTGGAAATAATATGTGACTATGATCAGAGCAAGCAAATATAGTAGGCTGGTTTTGGTGATTTTTGGAAGAAGGGAATGATGGGATTTTAAAAAAAAAAAAAAGATAAATCTTGCTATCAACATTTTTATAAAATAAAAGTGAGGTTACAAGACGAAATAAGTATGAGAGGGACCAACCAAATAGACACCAATGTTTATTCAGTTTTTTTATTCATGATATCAAATTTTGAATAAGTAAAAACGGCATATTTTTCTTTCCATCCATAATAGAATATATGGCCAACCAAATACAATGCTAAAACAACTAAAACTAGGCCTAAATAAAGTAGAGAACCGTGAAAATGAGGCTCAATGTGGCCAGGACAAGGTAAGGATATTCAGTGATGACCCAGAGAATAAAATTGGACCTTGATGGGATGTTAGTTAGAATTCCATTTCCTTTTGGCCATCAAAGAATTGTCATGCAAAGGAAAGGTTTATATTTGACCATCCATAAAGTTTTTGTGTTTTTGAAATATATAAGAGAGCTATTATGTCATGTCATTAAATACTATATAATATCAGCATGTATTCTATTGCAAAAAAAAAATGTCATTTAATTCACTGGAGTGACCACATGAATATGAAAGTTTCCTCATTGCAGAGGAAAAAAGGGCAACAAACCCCTAACAGTATTTTGTTTGGCCATGCCCTACAACACCAGTCTTCTATCAACAAAGGTTTAACAACCAACCATGTTAGGTAACCCATATCCTGGTCAAAACTAGATCACTCATGGGTTTCTACCAAAAAAAAAAAAACTAAATCACTGGGCAATGAATTCAATTTTGACCAGATCACATCAAACACAACCTCATGCCACATTGAACAAGCATCCACTGCACGTGCTCTGATTTCTTTCTTACATGTATGTATAAAGCTTGTTTTTGCATATAGATATGTATGTATGATCATGCATGTCTGGGTGTATTTTTTTTTTAATTATTTGATGATATAAATTATAATATTTATATTTATATTAAATAAATTATATTTTATACCCATTATCCCGCTTTTATCTTTAAATATTTCTTTGAAAAATGTCACATTTTATTTGCAATCATTTGTTTTAATTTTTATTAAAGCATATATATTTGACTCATAAAAAAAAATTAAAATAATTCTTCTTATTTTTCTAGTCTTCCTATTTTTATGCAAATTTAAATTATAAAATTTGTTAATATACCTAAACATTTTTATTCTTACAATACATTTCATATTTTTTCTTTTCTTCACATGAATTGCCTGCATATTTATGTTCTCGGAATAAACTGACACGATAAAATATGTATTGGGCCAAATGATTTTATGTGTAACATTAACAACGTTGTGATTGTATAAAGTTATAAAATAGATTGAGTATATTATTACTCAAGTTTTTTTTGTATGAGAATATATAGGATATTTTTGTTGTGTTCTCAATCATTTATTTATTTCAATTCTTTTTGGTAATGGAATATATACCATTCATTAAAAATTTCTATATATATATTTTTCTATAAAATGTCCATGTTTGGGTATGTATGCATCTCAAAACTTCAAAATCCGCAAGACTGATAAGGACATATATACTTTAAATTATTGAGGGGGGGGGGGGGGGGGGGGGGGGAGGGGGCAGGTATGTTCAAGTGTGGGGGAGAAGAGAATGTGTAATGTTACATGTAAATCATTTTACATTTTGTCTTTACATTTCAAAGAGAATAACAAAAGCCCGCATCTGTCTCATATAAGGACTCCCCCTAAGCCGACCACAAAACTCTTATTAGCCTCCCAAATGGACCCAAAAAAAAAATTGTCCACCCCATTTGATACTAAGGGCGTATTTGGTTGTGTGATTGTAAAATTAATTTTTACAGAAATCTAGGTTTTAAAACTATTTTGCAGGAAGCTCAACCCCCCCCCCCCCCCCACCCTCAACTTTTGAAAATCATAGTTTTTTAGTATTATTTGTTTAAAATTTGTCTACAAGAAACTGTTACAGATAAAATGTTTAATTACACAATTACAGAAATAGTTTTTTACCAACACAAAAATTGTTTAGTATACAATCAAACATTGTGTAAGTATTTAAAAAATAAATAAATAAAACCCAAGCAGCTGCACATGTTCTGAACTCGTGAAAGGCAATAAACAAATATAAAAAACAGGCGCATCAAATTATAGTTTTCCCTGCTGTCTTAAGCTGGCTTCTGTCCACACAAACATTCCATAATGCACCTGGCCAGAACCACATAATTATCATATAATTGTTTGATATGTGTTAGAGTATGAGACACGTTAGGAATCCTTAGATGCAAGAGCGTTAGAGAAAAAAATGTGCATGTGGAGATCAAAACAATCATAGTAGCATCGCAAGATAAACGCAAATTTATATTATAAATCTATATCGTATCCACAAGTCAAATGTCTAAAAATTATATAGCATTGGTGATATTTAATTTTATAGGTAAGATATAAAACTTACAAGAAAATCATCATCTAAACTACCAATCTCAAAACTATCCATGGATATTATCTCTAATATGCATTGCCACACATTGAAATTTTTTTGAAATATTACATTGTTTTAGAAGATTTTTGAAACATTAAAAATTTAACAAGAAAATACATATATGAGTAAGTTTGAAATGGTTAATGTTGAAATATGTTTGAATCTGCGTTTAACTTTTGAATTGCAAAAATCCATGACCTTATATTTATAAAAAGTATCCCAATAACATGTACTCACAAACTTTTACAATCAATCAAACTTAAACCCAGCCATTTGTTACTCAAATATATAACTTCATTAAAGTCAATGATGGAAGTACATTGGATTTGAGATCCCAAAAAAAAAAAACCATTATAAGAAAACCCTAGTGGCTACTTTGGTCTATCTCTATCAAACCCCACTCATGCCACACTAACAAGAACAATATATGTACGGGTGAACATATACATTTCTTAATGGTCAAACTACACCAACTCACCATGTTCCACTTGATTCTGTCAAAATGTGATGGTGGATTGTTGAAGAGTAAGTGGGGAGGGGGGCCTCCATCAAAGTCATGTGAAAGATTTGGACCATTTGGTTAGGTCGCAGGCTGATTTGATTTAACAGCCACTGAAAGTGTCATGCACGAGTTTGATGGAACATGCATTTCACGATGTGTGTTTGTGTGATTGAGACACACAGACACAGTAGTTAGTGCTCGTTTGTTAGGGCAGATATACATTGTGGATCTCATGGCATCAGCAAATTAATTCTCTCCTTGAAAGAATAAAGGATACTGAGATTATTATCCGGCCAGCAGATAATTTGTATATCTTTGTAGAGAATTATATAATGTCATTTAATTCGTTACAAATTTTTCACATCTCGTAAATGGTTTAATTTCATTTATCATAAAAGTATTTATATTTACATTATTAAATGACATTTACTATTTAAAAAAAATCAAAACATGTGTAGACTGTATGCGAGATTGTGCCTATCATTTTTATATCATCTGGGTGTGAAATAAATGGGTCTTTTATTTATGAATTTATCTACTTCCAAAATGGGCCCAAGTTTTTTATCGGATTTGTGTTCACCATGAATCTCTCATATATTAATATTAGAATATTTTTTATACTAGAAGTGGATATTAATAATTTCAAATAATTGAAATGCTTAAAAAAAAAATTGAATATTGAATTAGTAAGAGCTTCAAGACTTGTCATCTCATTCAAGGTCATAGAATACAATAATTACTTATGAGGAATATGATTAAGCATACAAAATAATTGAATTGAAACAACATATATATTTAATTATAAATACATATAATATTATAATATATCTCGAATTCATCTGTTTGTAAATTTTCTTGTTAATAATTGAATCACGGATGCAAGCCCCACTCAAGAAATTATTGTCAACCATGGGACTCACAGTGCGAGAATTCCAATGGACATCCTTATCATGGGTTTGTAATTCTAGCCAGGCAGCAATACCCAAATATACAATGAGTCTTCCTATGTAGGTCAGCAGGAAGCAGCAGAACTGAATATATATAGGAGTGATGGATCAACAGACAATATCTATAGAAATCTGCACCCACTAGGCCACTACAATCAAATCCACCATTGAAAGCTCCTAGGCATATGCACCTACACCTTACATAGATCCCACCAATGCATTTCCAGAGATATTTGGAATACTTAGGTTCTTACTTACACTCAGCGTCACAACTCACAAGTTCCCCCAACTTTTCTAAATGTTCAGAGAAATTCCACGACGATTTGTTACCCACCCTAACCATCAATCAAACAAACTTCTCTTTGTCGAACTGGGAAAGGGATCCTTTGTGTTTTGAGAAATTTTGTGTCGATCAACCAGAGAGTACCACGTAGATGGTTCAAAAAAAATTAAGTCTACATACAGTAGTAAATAATAACATTACAAATGATGACATTTTCTTAGAGTTGTTGTTTCACGTCTACCTGACAGGTTTTCATTGGACAACACAAAAACTCACACAGAGGATCCATAGGAATGTGTTTAGCATATACATGATCGGAATATGTATCCATTTAGTAATGATGGTTTATATATATCTTTCGTAAGTTAAAAGATGTATTTAGTTCAAATGGTGGTGTATTATATTTGTCATCGCTGAATCTTTCCTTCACTCAAAGCATCGAAGTGTTCACACATATTTTTATCATATTTCATCTAGAGAATTGTTTAAGCTATCCATATCACGTATATCAATACATATATGTACACATACTATCTCCAATGGAACCTATATGGATTCAACACTGGACAGGACACCAAACTATATATGTATATATGCCACTCAATTGCGTAACCACGGCGTCACAGTGCACTCGGGCCAAAGCATGTATATCAAAAGTAAAATGAGCAGAGTAAAAGCAAGTCATATATGAGTCAGTAGTTGTCATCACAGGCTAGCTAGCAGCTAGATGGGGACCATGAATTGATGTTGAAGCTGTTTCAGAACAGAACCAAGACAGGGCCATCAATGCATCAATGTCAAGAGAGGATATGCTTGAATGGCCTGTTAGAGATCTTGAATATACTTGATGGAACACAATTCCCAGGGTATTAAGCTATGGTTCTTTCTTTTTTTCCTTATAAAAAAAATGGTTGGACTAGCCAGGAGCCAATTTGCTGATTTTCCTACATAAAGCCTCAGTCATAACATATTCCTTGAGCTAATGTCCAACAAGTCATGGACCATGGAGGCCCATACCTAAAGAACCCAACGGGCCAAACAACAAAAATTGAATTTTTCCTCCCATGTAGAGACAGACATTTTATTCTAGGCACGGTTACATCTTTTTTACAATCACAAATACAATCTCATATATCTTGAAAGTCATCATTCAATGAAGTATACACCTTCTTAGACAAGGTATCTACAATCATAAATACAATCTCATATATCTCGTAAGCCATCATTCAATGAAATATACGTCTTCTTAGACAAGGTATATTATCTCGTTAATTTTCTTCTTACATTATTAAAAATAAGTTCATTTAACTCGAAATCGAGTGATATACACATTTCATTAATCTACATATCTCATTAAATGATATTTACTATTTAAAAAAATTAAAACACGTGTGATCTGTTTTTTTTACTATAAAAATGACTGTGTGTAACATTTTTTTTCCCACTCAGTTTGTTTTATAACCCCATCTGAAGCTTAAAACCATTCATCGACCACTATACACACCATTATTGAAGTATATATTGTGATAGTGCAACATATATTTTACTAGCGCATTTGTATAAAAAAAATATTTCATTTTTTTTAAAGAAAAAAAATATGTTAGTTTATCTAAATATATATTCATTTGTTATAACAGAATGTAGTTTATAACATTTTACTTGAACTATAATGCCCCAAAATTATGAAAATTGATACATTCAAACCCGTTTGCACCTCCAATTATTTTGATTTTTTTTTAAAATATATACCCGTCTAATTAAAGACATATTATTATGAAAAATAAAAATTCAAAATAAATTAGATTTCACTATCCTTTTTTTTGTTGGGTTTTTTATTTTTAAGTCTCCATAAACTAGATGATTTAGTGATCGATCCATCACTTCTTCATATTTTGGTTTAAATTTCCAGATTTAAAGAATATGTTCCTTTTAGTCCCTCACAGAGACTAAAAAGAAAATTAAATAATTTTGGGATAGGTTCCTCTCAGGGACTAATAAGAAACATACCATTTATATCTAGAGACTTAAACCAAAATATAAAGAAGTGGGAGATCAATCGCTAAATCATATAGTTTACAGGGATATAAAAATAAAAAACCCATTTTTGTTTATTTTTTTTCATAGCATTCAAATTCTTCGGAACACAGGATTATAGATATATCATATAACATATATTCTTCTAGGCGAATATATAATCGATTTAAAAAAATAACATATGCATTAAATTTATTTGCACTTTTTTTTTCAAAGAAAAACGTTTAGAATTTTATTTTTCAGGAAAAAAAGTAGAATGTGTTGAAGAGTAAAATTGACTGTACTTAACATTTTATCATAGGAAAATGATATCAGAAGTCCACATAAAAAAAAAATTATCGTATATTTATTATTGAAATACAAACTATTATATGAAATAAAATATATATTGAGATACAATAATATTTTTCATTTTAAAAAATAGATTAACACTTTACACTGTAATAGATGCAATGAAACTTACAGTCACGCATCAGGCTTACACAGCAAGAAATTGTCTGTTTTGCCCCTAAATGAGCTCAAGGGTTTAAAACGCGTATTGGTGTATAAGAGCTGTGCTCACATATAAACACAGTCTATCTCCTCCCATTAGGCGATGCGGGACTAAACACCCCCACCCCCACTCAATCCATGGGCCTTTTGAGACTCTTGGTCCTGGGCCAGACGTCAAAATCACCCCCCTAATGGGGCCACATGTTCTCGTGTGGGGCCACTCATACCCATCATCGCGAAATGGATAGGCTCTGAAACCAATTGTCACGCCTCAGGCTTATACAGTAAGAAATTGTCCCATTTGCCCCTAAATGGGCTCACGGGTTTAAAACGCGTATTGGTTTGTAAGAGCTGTGCTCACATATAAACACAGACTATCTCCTCTCATTAGACGATGCAAGACTAAACATTCTCACCCTCACTCAATTCATGCGCCTCTTGGGACTCTTGGGCCGGGGCCAGGCATCACACTTACTGAGTGTATCAACGTTCTTTTCTTATATCAGGCCAAGGTCATCTACACTCACCCACGTGTAACCTTATAAGTCTCACAATAAAGGATCCATTTGGCAACTTATTTTGGGTTATTATTAAGTTCTTTAAAAGTTAAAAGTCTTAAACAAATTACTAAATAAATCCACTTAATTGAATAGTTGTTATCATTATTACAACAACAAAAATGTTTTGAAAATTGCATTTATTTTAACAAAAGCAGTTTTTATTATCAGCAACAAACATGATTCCTTGATTAATTAAAAAAACAGTCCTGATGACTAAATCTTAAAAAACTGTGTATAAAGCTCAGTTTTTTTCAAACTATGTTTCCAAACGCAACTTTAGTTGCATGATTATAAAACTGATTTTAGACAAAAATTGAGTTTATAATTAATTTTACACAAAGCTTTCTCTGCACAGTTTCTAAAAAACTCAAGTTGTGAACACTTTTTTACGTAAATCTGTTTACAGCTTTTGATCCTAATTTTTCTGTTTGAAAACATGTTTAAAAAAAACAGCTTCCTATAAATCAAAAGCTACTCAAACCCGTTTTTAAACGGCCCCATGTATCGATTACGTCCATTCTCGTGGATGGATTACACCAAGGTGGGTTCACGAGATGGAGTTCCCGACTGCCTCACTCCCAATCCCAAAATACGTTTTGTTTTGGGGGGGTTATATACCCACCCCATACAATGAGGAAATCACCCCGTGCTTAATAGTTTTTGTGCACCCGAAATCAAAGGAAAATCATCCCTACCTACGACACCCCATTTTGAAACAAACTCACCCCCTATACTGTTCAAGAAACTTAATGTCGACTGATGTTACATTTGAAGATACTTCTAGTGTCGAATTGAAAGGTTACACAAAAAAAATTTCATGTTATAAAATCGACACATGTACTATCGATATGTGTTTAATATGTCGTTAAACGGAGTATCGATACTAGCAGATTATGAAAAAATAAAAAGATAAGTATCAATCGACACCTGAGATGTCGATAAAAGTGTCAATGGCCGAGAGTGACAGTGTCGATACCAACAGATAATCGCAAGTTACTTCTTATGGATCTGCATTATAAAAAATTAAGTAAATACTCAATCATATTTAAGAAATTTAAAGTAAATATTTATAATTAGAAAATGAATCAAAATCATTTATCAACTAGAGTTTCATATGACAAAATATAACACAAACAAGATCAACAACAAGAAGAAGAAGATGAAAAAGAAGATGGATGAAGTATAAATAACAAGGAGCGACGACCAATGGGTGGAACAATATCAATATCGAACAAAGGACGGTGTCGATATCGAACAAAGGACGGTGACCGACAGGTAAAACAATATCGGAGCGGCGAAGGAAAGAGAGGAAAGGCGAGTGGAGCAGGGGACGGTGACCGACAAGTGTCGTGGTCGGTGATCAAAATGGCTTACGGATAGAGATGGGTCGAAGAGAAAGAAATAGTTTTGTTAAATGGGTTGGGTGGTTTAACAAAATAGTATTTATAGGGGTGGTTTTCCACTAAATGGGGGTTTAAATAACCGTCCCCTTTGTTTTGATGTGGTGAGTAGTATTGCCTTTTTGTAAGATTGAGACCATTTACTCTAGCAAGATGTAAGGATATTTTTGTTATTTTTTATATTTTTATTTTTATTTATATTCTTCTATGTTTGAGTTTTAAAAAAAAATATTTTGAGGATGATGCTGAATAAACAAAGATTCATTTTATAATTCGAATGTTTTTTATTCTCAATAGACTGAGATCAAAACCAGAAGAAAAAAAGTCAAATAACTTCTTGTAAATTGTCCAAGATACATATAACCCCATGATTTTTCATATAGTCCATTTAATTTTAAAAAACATTTATATAAATCCAAATAACCCTCCAGAAAATATTTATATAAATCCAAATAACTCTATGGGTTAAACTTTCATTGATAGATGAGAATATGAATCCAAATAGCCCCTTGAGTTAAACTTTCATTAAAAGATAAGTGAATATTCGTTTTGATTAATTCTGCCTGAAAACACCTATCAAAAACCACTTACAATGTATTAAAAATACAAAAAACTCTCTATAAATGATGATTTTACCCCTCTAAAATCCTATCCGAAAAAATAAAATCATTATTTATAGAGGATTTTTTTACAATTTTAAAATATTGTATAAGTTTTTGATATATTGTGTTTTCAATCATAGTTAACCAAACATAATATTTTTCATTTGTCAATTGAAATTTAACTTTTAGAGAATTATTTTGACTTAAATGGTTGTTTTTAGAAAAATGTACGGACTTTTAAGAAAAATGAAGGGGCATACAGATTTTGGATAGTTTACGAGGGTTATGGAAATTTTTCTCAAAAGACGAAATCCAAAAGGGAAAACCCATTGGCCAATCACATACACACGTGGCACCTTGGAATCATCCATTATCTCCTTATCCTCCTCTTCCACAACTTCTCATAGACCATAGTTTTTTTTTCTCTAGTCTCTATTTTCAGTTTCTCCTGTAAAACACACATTTCCATCCTTGCAAGGCTTTTCTCCAACTGCGACAACACAAACAAAACAGTTCCCCGCCAAACAGAGCTTCCTTTTGTTCTTCAATGGCTCTCCAGGCTTCCTCTTTCCTTCCTTCGGCTGTCACAGTCCACAAGGAGGTCAGGTTTCTTCTCACATTCCAAGTGATTTTCTTTTTCTTTTCTTTTTTTGGTTTGGGTGGGACTAAATTGGGCTGAAAACAGGGGAAATCAACTGGAGTGAAGGATTCTGCTTTCCTTGGGATTTCTATCTCCGACCATCACAAATCTGACTTCAGTTTTGTATCTCTTCGGAGCAAGGTATGTGACATATGTATGTCTTTGCATTTACTATTGTCTCCTGTGATTTAGTGTAACAATGTGACTAGTGATACTCCTTACATTTGACGCTTCCGGGGATCCGGATATCCATTTAGTTAGATGATTTAACACATTTTATACGAATAAAAAAAGCGTAGTTAGAAACAGTCCTTTTTAACCCCATTTTCAATTTTATATGCCTCTTAGCATCATGTATTCACATTTACAAATTGCATACTGAGTAAAAACATATACACCGTTTGATAAGATTTTCTATTTTTTTAAAAATTAAAGGGGGAATTGTCCAGATATCCCTTGATCAGGAGTTTTTTTTTTTTACCCCTAGACTTTTTTTATTTTTTATTTACCTCTGAAATCTGGTCTTTTTTTTTGTCCCTGACCAGTTACATAAATATTATATTTATGTAATTGATTGTTAAATATATGTAATTGGTTATTATATTCTATAATTTATATGTGATACCCGAACTGCCCCTTACAGACAGTTACATAAATACAGAAATATAATGTGATACATACAGAAATTATACAAATAATTACAGATATTTAATAGTTTACAAAAAAATATTAAAAATATGTAAATATGTTTAAACACAAAATGGTCATATATACATTTTCAATGTCATTACAATATTATCTGTAAGTGCATTCAATGTACGCAGAATTGTTATAGATACAATCCTAAAGTTTCATTAAAATATATACATCAATTGTTTGAATTATATATTTTCTTCATATCTTAATGATGAGTTGTAGTCTCCCCCTTAATCCTCTTCATTTCCTTTTGGATGAAATGAAACCCACTGATATATCATTGAACTAGAAATTCAATGTATTTCATAACGAAAAACGGGCTTTCCAAACAACATAAAAAATACAACAAACAGTCAAACACCTAAATAAATTTATGACCAATTGTAATATTTTAGTAGAATTACTTCTTGATCCATGTACTAAACAATTATAGAAACTAACATTTATATAACAACTACAACAAAACTATAAATGTAATACCCAACGACATAATCTACCATTTACAGATAATTACAAATTACAGAAATGTAATAACCAATTACATATATTTAACAATCAAATACAGAAATGTAATATTAATATACGCATGAGAATCGTGGCATTGGTCAGGGGCAAAAAAAAATAGGACCAGATTTCAGCAGTAAATAAAAAATAAAAAAAAATCCAGGGGTAAAAAAAAATTAAACCCCTGGTCAAGGGGCTTCTGGACAATTCCTCTAAAATTAAAACATGTACAAATTGAAATTGAGGACTAAAAAGGGAATTTATGTAACATTTTCCATTAAAAAAACAACCCCAATTGTGATTGCCGCCTTCAAAAATAACATTGAAGTTTTCTCATGTATTTCTCATGCTAAGAATCAAAATGCACTTGCAAAACAAGTTTAGATATCTTTGAATTATAATCATTTATGAATGTACACTCACTTAAGTCTCCTTTGAGGAACATTTGTGATGCTTAGTTCTTGGTACTACATTGAGACTTCAAAACAAAACTTTGAAAATCTATTCTCATTCGCTGCATGATTTTCAAAAGGGCGTTGTTATAATTAGTCATTTTTACAACATAAATTACAATCTTATATACATCGTTAAAAGTTCAGTAAAACATATGAATCAATACACGAAATATATGCATCGTTAATGTTTTTTTAGATTAACTAAAAATATATTCATTTAATTAGTAATGAAAATGATACACATTTTTTTATCAAACCATATACACCGTTCGATGATTTATACTAAACATTTTCCTTGTCAAAACCATTCCCAACTGATTCCGCAGAGGAGCCTTGCCAAGAAGAGCAACCCATGCACGGTACTCACCCGAGCCCAAACCACCTCGATCACAACCCCCTCAATCACCCGCTCCACTACCGGCGGAAAGAAGACCCTCAGCAAGGGAACCGTCGTGATCACCGGCGCCTCCTCGGGCCTGGGCCTGGCCACCGCCAAGTCCTTAGCCGAGACGGGCAAGTGGCATATCGTGATGGCGTGCCGCAACTTCCTTAAGGCGGAGAAGGCGGCCAAGTCGGTGGGAATGGCCAAGGACAGTTACACTGTGATGCACCTCGACTTGGCCTCGCTCGACAGCGTTCGCCAGTTCGTCGACAACTTCCGCAGGTCGGAGATGCCCCTTGATGTGTTGGTATGCAATGCTGCGGTTTATCTCCCCACAGCAAAAGAGCCTACATTCACTGCTGAGGGGTTCGAGCTCAGCGTGGGCACGAACCACCTCGGTCACTTCCTCCTCGCCCGCCTCCTCGTTGATGATCTCAAGAAGTCGGATTACCCTTCCAAGCGTCTCATCATCGTCGGATCAATCACGGGTAAGGGATTCAATTTTTAATCATGTGATGATCAGAGAGACGTAGGCTGCATTTGGAAATGAGATTGGATAATCATGTTTTTAGTCCAAAACTACTATTAAAACGCCCTTACTTTTGAAACACATTCTCTCACTTAAATCATATTTTTGTTAAATTTATGAAAAATATTATATTATTGAGAGTTTTTTTTTTTTTTTCGAAATTTGAGATCAAAGTTGTAGGCATTTGAAAACGGGATTCGACAGTTCGTTTATAAGTTTTGGTTTTTAGGAAATCATGTTCTATTCCAGAATGCTTGTACAACACCCTCACATCCCAACTTTTGACTTCAACAGCTTTTAAAAATATCTTTTCAGAGATCACACTTTTATTAAATTTCTATAAAACTGTTTAATATTACTAAAAGTTATTTCTTTTTATCTTAAAAAATTGGAATCATTGGGGATGTTTGAAACCGGTATGGATTAAGAATAAATTTGTAAAAGCAAAAAGCTTTTTGAACTCGTTTTCAAATGCTGCTTAACTAAAATATATTTCCTAAAAAGTTATTTTTCAAACTCATTTCCAAAAACAATCATGATTTGAATTGAATTGATCGCCACCAAGTATGCTCAACTGATGGGTCTTTTTTTGTGTGTCCAATGCAGGGAACACAAACACATTGGCAGGGAATGTGCCTCCCAAGGCAAACCTTGGTGACCTGAGGGGACTTGCAGGAGGACTGAATGGGCTGAACAGCTCTGCCATGATAGATGGAAACGAGTTCGATGGGGCGAAGGCCTACAAGGACAGCAAGGTCTGCAACATGCTGATGATGCAGGAGTTCACAGGCGATACCACGAGGAGACCGGCATCGCCTTCAGTTCTCTCTACCCGGGCTGCATCGCCACCACCGGACTCTTCAGGGAGCACATCCCATTGTTCAGGCTCCTCTTCCCTCCCTTCCAGAAGTACATCACAAAGGGCTATGTCTCTGAAACCGAAGCTGGCCAGAGGCTCGCACAGGTATTGAATTAGACCTCACAGTATTTAACTATCTTGATATTTATGTTTACTGTAATTGGGTCATGATTATTTGGTTGGATTCAGGTGGTGAGTGATCCGAGCCTGTTGAAGTCGGGAGTGTACTGGAGCTGGAACAAGAACTCAGCGTCGTTTGAGAATCAGCTGTCACAGGAAGCCAGTGATGCTGAGAAGGCTAGGAAGGTGTGGGAGATCAGTGAGAAGCTTGTTGGATTGGCTTAGTAGGTTTGTGTGATCTTTGATTGAATGATGGGGTTTGCTGTATGAGAGTGATGTGGGAAAATCTAGATCCAACTGTGTGCCAACGAATGGTGTTGTATTGGGGTTTCCCCTGTTAAAAATTTTGAGTAGATGAAACAATAAGACTGGGCACCCTTAAAACAGTGTCACTCATCTTGGAAATGTAGATCAACCATCTTTAAGTACTACACAGTTCCACTTGGCAATGTGATAATACTAGATTTTATCATCAATTACATTTGTTAAAACCAGAATAAGGACCTAAACATGAATCAAACAATATCCCAATTTCTACTTTAAATTGGGAGAATTGTTCGCACTTCACCCTAAACCTATCAATTTTGCCCTTACCAAACTAGCGTCCCTGAAAGGTAGGGCCGAAAGGTTCACCTCTATTCCTAAACAGTAAAACTATTCTGGAGTTTATACATAGTCCAGGAATAAATAAATTTATCAATGGAATAAGTGATTTTCTATTTTATTGTATTTTTTGTTATTCTCATTGAAAAACGTAATAATAAATGTTGAATTGTTTGGTTAATGAAAAATAAAATGTAAATAAGGTGAAAAAGATTGATTTAACATATCAACCCCATTAATATATAAGAGATGATAACAGATAATTTGATGTACTGACATGTTATTTTACAGGTGAGTCTCCTTATATCAGTGAAAGAATAACACAATTCCAAAGGAGACCTAGAATACAAATATCAACTTATTCTCACCTAATTCAGAATAACTATATCAACTTATTCTCCCTACCCAAACACATTTTTTCATCTATCCCACCTATTCCATGCCTTATTCCCCATCCAAACGGGGTAGAGAGAGCATCACCATATAAGCGAAGTTAAGCCTAAAATGATGTTTGCTGGAGGCATATCAAATTTTATGTAGACAAGCATCTCATGTAGGTCCCAATTAAATTTCAAAAAACAAATGTAGGTCCCAATTATTTTAAGACACAACAGTATGTTAAACACAAGCCTTCAAAAACTGGGTAGCATCAATATGTGTAAGATAGACGACAGCAGACTTTATATCAATGTTTCTAGTTGGATAGGCACCATAACAAAGCGACAACTGATTGCGTAATGTAAACTCATATTACATAAATTGATGAAATGTTTGTCATGCCAACACAAGAAACACAATACTTCAGCAGCTCTCTTGAGCAGTCAGTGAGCTGTAGGATATTAGCAAAAGAAATCACTGATCCAACATTTATAATAGATTATGGGATCAGGTTTACTCAGAAGAAGGTATTTCAAAGATATGTGACTCGCATAACAGAGTTCACATAAGGAGAATATAATAGAAAGAACTCCTAAAACTTGAAATCCTTCTGTTTCTTTGATTTCCCCTCTTTTTCCTGCATCTTCCTCTTCCGTTTCTTTTCCGCCTGCACCAACTCCACCTTGTTAGAGTTGTTCTATACAAACAAATGGAAAAATATGAAACATATTTTCATGAAATTACCTCCGCAACCATGTCACTGAAATCTTCACGCTGGTTCCGCATCCTATCCTCCTCCCTCGCTTCTTCATACCTGTATTAATAAAATATAAATAGAATAAAATTAACAACTGTTCCTGTGAAGTATCAAAGAAATGCAAATTGCACAGCCACGAAACCATCATGTGCATTTTTAGTTGTCACTCTTAATTGAAATTTTTCTTACTTGGCAGGCAAAACATTTTCCAAACTTTCCAACTCCTCCGGTAGAAGAGTGACATCAACCTTGTCCGTTTTCTGTCCCCGCAGCAGATCAACCTGCAAAGACATTAATGGAAATGATGATTATTCCGCACGTGGGGATAACCATATGTATTGTTTACTGAACAAGCAAATAATGGCCACCAGTTTTATAACAGTTTCATTTAAATCTTTGAACAGTTTTAAAGAACTCATATCATCCTGGTTACTAATGAGATCGATCAAGTAACTTGAAATAGTAGAGCAACAAAACTGAGATTATTTTGTGTTTGTCTTACCCTTTTAGCACCCGGCTTGTCTTGTGTGCCAACCACATACCTAATTACAATAGAACAAAATCAATCATTCAGAATACAGCGGAGTAATATCAATGCATAACCAACAGAAGAACAAGATGCAGAAAACTACTAAAAGCCTAAACAAGCCTCAACTGGCAACTCAATACATACGTGTGTGTTGTTCCAAGCAAGGTCCCCGGAGCAATTTTTTCTTCTTTCTCTTCAAGAACCTTCAGTTAAGGGGAAAAGTAAAAGGGAGATCAGTAACAGACAGCCGAAAAACCATATGATTGCAAAGCATAATAACAGAAAGAATGAACACATGAATATTGAAACGTATAGTACTTGATATAGCGGTTTCTCAGGCTCCTTCCTCTGCTGCTTTCGGAGGTCAATCACATCAGGTGTCTCCACACCAGTGGGAGTGCTGAATTATTTAACAAAACAAAATGTTAATAAATGCACACTACATATAAAGAAACATTAACTTTTGAAAATATATATCACCTTGAGAGACTGTCTACAGACTGGATGCCATCCTCCAGCTCCTCTTCTTCCATCTGTTCCTCCTCTTCCTCTTCTTCCTCCTCTTCTTCCTCCAAATCACCCCAATGTTTGGTCCTATCAACAGGTTCTTCCTGTAAATGCAAGGAAAAACAAACAGTTAACCACTGTGAAATATAAAAGCAACACACAATTAAAAGGATACCTCAAGATTAATGCAATGATGAAAATTCTTAAAATTGAGTTCAACTCCTGGATTTGTGTAGTTTATGTTATCATTTAGTGATTTTTTTGAAGATGTCGGTTCAAAACTCCCAATCAGTAGAATATTTTTGGTGGCAAAGAACACCAAAATTAGTGCGGGGGAGAATTGGGATGCACAGAATTACCCACAAACCATGTGCATCAATTAAACCCAGGTGATTCAAACTCAAGACCTTTTTTGTTTTCTGTTTTTTGAATAAGGTAGCTTAATCATAAAAAGCCCCCGAAAATTAGGAGACGATGGATCTCCAAACAATGGTTACAAAAAAAAAATTCAATAATATGAAATAATGGCAGTTTTTAATAATGGAAAACAACCTCCAATCGAAATCGAAACCTACGGGGAGCAAGCAAAACCATGGCTCTAGCCATAGAGCCAAACTCATGTGGGTTTCAATCATTAAAATTACATAACAGATCTAAATTAAATGAAACTAAAAAGATCACCACTACTTTAATATCTGTAACATCGAATTATTGTGCAGATTTCAAAACAACATAGTCTAGACAAACTGAAACTCTTTCAATTATAGCATTCATACTTACAAACATATTGTATCTTATTTAATTAAGAATATCAATGTCCAACAACTTTTCCTCTCTTCTACAAACAAAATGCAAAAGCAAAGTTTTCCTTACATCATAGTTGAGTTGTTCTTGTTGCTGAACTCCAAAGACATCACCATATAAAGGGCGTCCATACTGTTAAAAAGGAGCACAAAAAAGATGTCAGGGATATAATGTAATTAATACAATTAATTTATGCAGAGAACTATATTACAAAATATCTACTAGCTAAAACATCAACTTACTTCATCAACAGGTGGTTTCCCCCAGCCACCAGGATGATATCCAAAGCTAGCACCAGGAGGGATGGGAGCATTCAAGCCAGGGATTTTAAGATGCGGATATGATGGTGGAGGACCATACCTCTGGAAAAGACAGTTTCAGACTGTCACTTCTTCAAAAGGACAAATCTAAGAAATTAATAAAATGAACCAGATGCTACATTGGCTAACCTGCATGTTAATCAGCCAAGGCGGTGGGGAACCATCCGGCATGCCAAGAGCTTCTTTTAGTTCATGTGACAGCATACCCGGCTTCATTTCCCTGAGCTTAACCTGCACATAATAAAAAAAAATGTAAGTTTTTTATGCTCTCTCACTAGCTATGGACCACTACAGGAACATGAGTTCATAGATCACAAAATTAATTTAGAAAAATGATTTTTACATGCATTAAATATTATATATACAAGATGGCTCAGATGTGTCGATTTGGCCTGACTATCACCAAACATTATTGAAAACACTGAAACTCAATGAAATGGAAACAAGAGGAAAGAATTCTGATATCAGAATTGCTTCGTTTGCAGAGAAACCCTAGGTACTTCAAGTGGTCCACTTTAAATTAAATATAAAATCATTCATGAGGACTTGCAAGATCATAGCCTCAGGGGCCAAAAAAGCACATGATATATCAATTCAAGAACCATTCATAAAAAAATAGTAACATTGAGCGACAAATGAACTTCTTTCATCAAAATGGGTGATATCATCTTAAAAATGGTTCAAGAGTACAAACTCCACATACTGATTTATTAAAATTATGGCAAAACACTAAGAAAAAGACCAAGTTCACAGTACTTGCTGTGTTATACCACAATATCTTTCATACAAAACATTTTAATGCGTGTGCATGTGAATTTTTATATGCATATGTAACAATGAATTGGACATGATGATTTCTTTTCATCACCGCACTAATAAAAGTTCAATCAATTCAAACTTATATTTAAATAAATAAAGGGAGACCTAACTTTACTGCATATATAAATATATAATGGGTTAGTTAACACATTCCATATTGATGCTGCATGTTCATAAATATCAATATATCATACATAACAATCAAAAACAGAAACCATACCTCAAACTCTTTCCCTTCATGATACAAATCTCCAAAAGTAGTCAGTTTGGGTTTAGTTTGATATTTAAAAAAGGCATCATGGAGAACCTGCAAAAGAGAGACCACATATACGAGCATCATTGAGCAATGCCAAGGATCAAATGTATAACTAAACGATCATACAATTATATTCATAACCACTGCAAGAAGAATCTCTCAGCTGACAGAGAGAATTCACACCAAGTATGATGACTAAAAAAAATTAAAATTTTGCGTAACTTCAAATGAGATTGAAGCATATGTAATAGACCTGATAATCGATGTCCATCTTTCCCATCTTTGGCTGCATACGCTCTCGCTGCTTTTGCTTCAATTTCTTACTATCCTCTTTTTCTATATACGCCTGTATTTAGAGACATGAGCACAGATTACACCAAATGACTTCAGGAACAAGTGAGCTAAAGACGATTTTAATTTATTTCTAAACTAAGGAAGAACATATGGAGCATTACAGAAAACATTTTTTTTATTTGAATGAAATGATAGGCAACCTACCCCAATTTTATTAAAGTAAAGTAAGAGCCCAACAACAAAGGAACACAAAAACAAAAACCAAGGCTAAGGCTCAGCAACGTCCCAGCCCACACCACAAAAACAATTCATCAATCACAATATGACCCCCCGAATACAACACACGAGTCATGACTAGCCCCAACACAGAATCTCCCCAATCTTTAATGAACCAGATGACCAACTCCCAAATATTCTCCACATACAGAACTTCACCCTTTAAACAGTTAAGTTAAATTGAACATGATTCTTTCTTTTTTGAGTTTTTTCATCATACTTAGAAATATTTTCGAGATAGCATCCCCGAGATTTCACTATCCCAAGATTTACCTGTCTGATTTTCTCGATTCCAGTTGCAGCAATGAAATCTGGAAGTTGAAAAGGCTGTTTTTCAATTCCCCGTTTTCCCTGAACAAAAATAGAAACAATAACAAAAAAATTGTGAGATACAAATTTATTGATGTAAAATGTATTTCTTCAAGTAATCTCCTAAATACACTAATTGAGCAAGTGAGAATTTTTAAGCGCTGTAACAGCCCAGAACATCTGCAATTTCAAACAATAAAAAGATTCAGTCCCAGCAGCATGCATATTGATTTAGCTTCAAAACAAAGATCCATCAACCAGCTTTGTTTATAATTTATTGTAACATGCTGATATTTCAGCAAACCTCCTTCTATATGCTGACTAGACCATCTAATCTATTTTCCACGGAACATGGCAACAGCATCCAACCACACCCAAGACACAACCCACCCTAACAGTATATTAAGAAAAATAAAATAAAAAGGCCCCTTTTGTCAACCACCAACCTTGCCCGGCTCCATGATTGTTACATCCAGATTCCTGCAAGAACCACATATACATGCATAAGAGGGGTGAAATACGTAGGGGTGAAACTTTATCAATTTTTTATTCCCTCACCCCCAAGTGAGGACACCACCCCCAAAAGTATAACTCACTGTCTAAAATGCAAGCCTCATATAATTCTTAACACATACAGATGTATAAGGGTGAGATATAGATGAATGAATCTTAATATTTATTCACTCGTATCCTTAGTCCTTACATAAACCCCCTCCAATATAATTCATCAGCAGTATATAATTCTTAACATAAACATCTTCCATCACTCACCTGCAAAAATTTTCTTTTCTGACACCAATGCCTTGGAACAGGAACAGTGTTCCGGTAAGCTTTCAGAAACACAAGCAGTTTAGGATCTGCTGCAGTTGCATCCCACACCTAAAAGAAAGAAACCGTACCAGATCAGAAAGTGTTAAAACAAATCAATTACTACAAGATTACGACAATTGACCTTAAATACAAACAATGATGCGCACATGTGAATGCTCAGGGGAACTTACAAATGAAAGAGCCTCAAATGCGGGTTGAAATTAATAACATCAAAACCTTATAGATATAAAACTGTTTCAATTCAGTAATTACATGAAAAATCCCTCCATCCAAAACAGCAAATGACATAAAAGGCAGTCTTGGAGCTACACATCAATATACTCATTTTTAAAGATTGACTTGGAAAAAAAAACAGATGGAGAGACAAAGGAAGCTGACATTTAGACACATCATCTCAGAAATCAAAAAAAAAAGCGGACAAAATTGCAAAGCATATAGAAAATGCCAAACAACAAAAGGCTATTAAAGAAGGGGAAAAATACAATTAAAACAAAGACTATCTCAAAACACTTATCTTGAAATAGGTATCTATTTAAATTACATAAGGTGTCGGCTGTTGAAAAATATAAAGTTCAATGATACCAAATTACCTATGTCTCAAGCACCGATGAAACAAATCTAGAATTAAAGCAGTGGCAATAATGCACCACACTGACTTATAAATTGCATCACTCAACCAACAGCATATGCCACAAACCAGTTGCTGCTAGGAAGTCTAAGACTACTGGAAAGAAGGGATATGTAGGGCACGTTTGGATACAGTGATTATTTGTACGTGTTTTTTTGCACAGGCAAATTTTACATTGCACGTGCAAGGAAACTTTGTACACTGTTTGCACGTGTTTATCTGTTTTCATGTTGTGCTATCATTTACACACATATTCTTATTTATAGTTATTTGTCTCACATATGTGAAACTGTTTGTAAATGCGCCAATTTATTATGTTAAACGATAATAATATTATAAATAGATAAAATATTTTTTTCAAATGATTATCAAATATATTATTTTCTTAAAACTCAAAAAATTTATGAAAAATATATTATATATAAAAAATTTAAATTTAAATATTGCATATATTAGTTTTTTAAATTTATATATAAGTCAATGTGGTTAAAAAAAAGTTCCAATATAATAGAATATAAACAAAAAATAATCTGATTTCAACTAACAAATCATCCTACATGGTTTTTTTTATATTTTATAAATAATAATTTTATTGGATAATATACATGATAGTTAGTTAAGATTTCTTGATATATTTTAATATTTTCATGCCACATTAATATTTATTATCCACACAATTATATTATTGTAAGTTATATAAATTTATAAAATATAATTATCTATCTTATTACTTAAGATAAGATTAGGAAATGAAATATTTGTTTTGGATAATATGGACTTTAATAAATTTGTTAGGGGGTAAAATGTAAAATTGCTTTACATACATTTGAGAGGTGTGAAAATAAAATCTGTTACAAATGAAAACACATGGGTTGGTTGGGATTTTGTTTACCCCATTTAATGGGGCAAATGAAAACCCTGAGATTTTATTTGTTACACTTTAAATATCATAACCAAACAAAATATTATGTTTCACCATGTGCAAATGAAAACCTACCCCCATTTGCACAGTATCCAAACATACCCGTAATGATTTTTGGTTTTTATGGGGCCATTGTAGGGGAGTTGTTTCCCCCGCTGTGGGGGGGGGGGGGGGGGGTCCCTCTTTTTCATTTTATCTTTTCTTATCATTGTTTTGTTCAGGAGATCCCTCGTCTCCACATGTTCAAGGGGTAACACTTTCTAATATGATTGCTCCAATCAGTCCTTCAAAAAAAAAGAAATTAAATTACATACTCAAAACAGATTCTAGACAACTATGCACATGGAACATCAGATATGTACAAACTAAATGCATGGAATGGAATCACAAGACTCAAAAACAAGGATAGAAACAAGGGATACACACCTCAACCACATCAGGCCTCGAGCAAATCTGTTTCAGCTCTGCGATCTTCATCCGTCTCTGGAGCTGGAATCACAAATAAAAAAGTACAGTAATTACAGTTGAAAAGAAACAAAGCCACTCACATTAAGTAGTGATTGATTTACAAAGATACCTTCTTCTTCTTATTAGAAACCCCCTTCTCTTTCTGTTGGGCATCCTCCTCTTCATCTTCCGAGTCCGAGTCATCGCTTTTCTTTTTGGCCACAGCAGCTGGGGCTACCTCAACCTGATCAACATTTTCCTGCAAGAGAACAAAAAAAAACCCTAAAGAGTCACAAACATAACCACGCATCAAATCAAAACATTCTAAACAACAGTATCTCTTTCAAATTACCTCGGCAGCCAAAGAAGCATCAATAAATTTAAACCTCTCAAGGACTTTCTTGAACTCTTCAGCAAGACTGTCATCCAGGTCCACCTCCTCCACCGCCAACACTATCTCCGGGGGCGCCCCAACCTTCAACCTCGTAAGAGTCACAGAAAGTCAGAAACCAAAATCAAACATTTCAACTACAAAACGAGTACAGGTTCATCCTGCACTTATGATACGAAAAAAAACCCTAGGAGAGAGAGGAAAAAAAAAACGTACAGGAGCGTCTCCATCGTCAGCTTTGTCTTCTCCTTCGGAGGGGGGCTCCCCTTCCCCGCCATCGGCGTGTTTGTTGTTGTTCTTCTTCTGCTTCCGCCTGCGGCGGCGGCGATCGACCTCCTTCTCTTTTTTCTTGTTCGAGACGGCCTTCTTTTCGCCTCCGCCATTAACGACGACCGCTTCCACTCCTTCAACGGTCCCGTTTAGGTTCCCCTCGCTCGGATCGACCGTCATCTTCGGAGGTGAAACCAAGTAGAATGAAATTGATACGAAAAACAATGGCGTTAGCGATTTTTAGAGGAGGTGAAAATGCCCTAATAAGTCGGTTTTATTTCTCTCCCCTCTTGTCACGATCGGAGGGGATAATTTTTCGGTCGAGTCATGTAGAACCGTTTGATTTTCGGTTGTTAAGAATTTTAAGGATCACCGTTCATTTGGTAGATTATTAAGATTCACTCATCTGACGGTCATGAGAGCTCCGTTTGGGTTGATTAACTGTGGTTTGGCTGTGTGTATGGGTTTAAAGGGGCTGATTTGGGTTAAGGGGTAATACGGTTATGGGTGAGTTTGTTATTATTACGAAGTTACAAATGAAAGAAATATATTACATCTAAAAATGAGTTTTTTTTTTTTAATGTTCCCCTCAACCACTCTATGGGTGCGTTTGGTTGCGCGACTGCGCAGCGTTTACGATTGCAGAAAACTGCGTTTATAATCGTACAACCGAACAGTTTTACAATCGTAATTATAAACCCAGCGATTCCAGGCAAATAGTGTCCAAAAGCTGCGATTTCAAAAAGTTGAGAAAATGAGCTTCCTGCGGAATCAGTTTTACAATCGCAGATTCCTACATAATGTATTTTACAATCGTGGAACCAAACGCACCCTATGTTGTCGATCGAAGTCCCCCGTTTGAAAATAGTAAATTGCATTAGATATTCTAAAGTCTTTGAAACTCCGAGAAACATCACGAAAAACAATCTTTGAAGTTATAAAACAGGCATTTACATCATTACTGTTAGATATTTTTTGTTAAGATGGAACAGAAGTATGTTTTATCCTTTTAATTAAATCATTTATTTGTTATCACCTTTAATTAATTGTTGTGTGAGTTAATTCTTATAAAAAAATGTATCCTTATATATTTGAAAAGTTTATTATTGCATTAAATATTCACAAAGCATATCTAAAGTTAATTCATTTACTCTTTTTTTTATTTAAAAAATTAGTTAAATAATAAAATAGTAATTTGAAGTATTTTTGTTCTATCCTAACGGAAAATCTAACAGTATAAAATATAACAGCATGTTTTTAAACTTTAAGAGTGTTTTTGCAGGTTTCAAAAACTTCAAGGGCTCCAAATGCATTTTACTCCATTCTAAAACTATCAATATCCCACAAATATGTAAAATTAAGGCATTCATACACAATTTAAACTTTGTAGAGGGTATTGTTAGAAATAACAAATCTCGGGAATACTTTACCAAAAAGTGATTTTTTTAATAGTATATATGCGAAAAAACAATTACGCGAATATTGAGATCAAGTGGATATGAATATGATATTATCCGATTTAGATAAATTCACATATATAGATAGATAATTTGTTTCATCATTATCCTAATATAAACCAATAAAAATGATGATGTGACATGATCAGCATCATTCATCTCTTCTAAAAATTTCGGATATTCAAAATTACATTTTATGAATATCTCACATTATCCTTTAAATTTTTTCTTAGCCTTAATGTAAAATCAAAGAACATAAATAAATTAGGGTAAAATTGAAAATAAAAATGTTACAAAGAAGAGAATGATCTTCAAAAGCTTAAACACTTCTGGATAATACATAGATAGATGAGTGCGTATAATTTGAAATGCATCCATGCGTGGACCATAAGTTTGGTGTGCTAACATGCATGTTTGTTGTGATAGTCAATATTAATATATGATTTTTCAAGTTTGAGGGGGGGGGGGGGAATTTTGCTCACATTACACTGATGAGTTTTTTTTAAGATTGGTTTTTCCGAGGATTTGATCATTACTCATCATTTACAGAAAGGGAGAACACCAACTTTTTCAAAACTCGGTTCGCGCTCACATTGCATTGATGACATTATCTACCAAAACTCAGTTCGCCCTAGCAGCATTTGCCTTTTTTTGTGGAACCACGCCCATGAAATGGGTTTCGAAATTCGAAAAGAAATGGCGTCATTTCTAATTTGAGAATTCAGTCTCTTATTTTGTGTGGTGTCTTTATTATTCCAAACCCATTAAAAATGAAACTTAGCCCTATTTGGATAGAGAGTTAAGTTATTATGATATTTATGACTATTCTTATTAATATGGTCCGTATAGGGTGTGACAAGCTTATTTGCCTATGATAGTTATACCGGGATAAATAACAATCCATGTTGAATAAGTAATTTTTTGCTTGTTTACATTTTATGTTGATTTCATTGGGAAACATAGAAGTTAGTTTTTTGTTAGTTAGTTTACCTTTGATAAAGTAATGATAAGTGGTGGATAAGGGATGGATAAGAATTTATGCATTTTTAAATGACAATTATACCCTTGAATAAGTGTAAGAGATGCGTAACTGATTTGATAGATGTGACACTTTTGAAAAATGATTCACAGGCCCCATTTTCATAGGCCCCATGTAAGCCCCATGAAGTGGCATTGATGACATTACCCATAATACCCTTTTATACTATCTTAAATCATCTACTACTTTAAAAAATCATTTCGGTTTGTCTGTTTATCTCTGGTGACCAACGTCACCATCTCTGGATTCCTCTCGTCGTCCTCTATCATATGAGAGATGGTTTGACTATCTTTCAAGCCTTCCTCCAGCCTCCACCTCCCTCAACTTCCATTTCTACCGTTTTTTTTGAAATTCAGATACATTTCAAATGTGTCTGACAAACCAATTGCATTAGTTTATATGATATTTTTCACATGTTTTTGTGATCTGGTGTTTTTATGTTAAAGTTTGAATCTCGAATGTTATTGTTAATATTTAAAGTCAGTTACATATTCATAATTTTATTGGACTTATATGCATCAATTTTCTAAAGATAATTACATTACAAACTAATTTGTAGATTTATACACTTTTTATAAATAGTTACATTTATGAATGTAACTGCTTTGTTATATGAATATATTGTAAAAGTTAGTTATATTCACAAATGTAATTAGTTTTTTTGTAATTGATCGATTTGACTATCGTTTTCAATGTCCATTGATTCATGTATAACATTTCTTTTTGTTTTTTTTTACATTTATTACAATTTTTTCTTGAATTTGGTGTTTCATATTAATTATGGTAGCCTTTGATATGGCTTTTGGTTATAATTTTTTCTTTGAATCTGGTGTTTTATGTTAAATATGTGTTTTGAAAGATTTGATAGAGTTTTGATGTTATATTAGCATATAGTTGTATTACATTTTCATACTAATATGAACATTTATGCGTTATATTTTGTAAGCCAGTTATTTATTTGAAATATAACAAATGTTTATATGCCTTAAATAATAAAATTCAGTCAACCGAACTATTTGTGTAATATATTTTGAAACTAAGTTATATGCACGAAATGTAATTGACTTTTTTATATGATCTTAATGTTTTATCAAAAGTTAATTACATTAATAAAAAAGTGGATATGAAAGTTGAAAAATGTGGAATCTGGAGGAGGACAAAAAAAGGTAGTAAAACCACATCTCATATGATAGAGAGCGACGAAAGGAATCCAAAGGTGGTGACGCCGTTCGACGATGATGAGTAGGTTGGCCGGAATAATTTTTTTAACTGGTGGATATATATTAGAAAAAACGGTTAGAAATAGGGGTAGTTCTGTACTTTGATTTTTTTCCTTTTATAAATGAAAACTAGACATCCAATAAAAATTTGACACGTCATGGGGCCTATGATTGTGGCTTATATAATGGGGCCTATGTAGCAGAGCTCGACAATTTTTTATGTGTGTGAAACTGTTCCATGGGATTTTTTTTTTAAAATGGCAGAAAATTATATTTTTTATCCATTGACTTAATAAAGTCTGATGAGCAATTCCACAATTTCTGTAGAATAGTTATCAGGTTTTATCCTAGCTTTATCGAAACATAGCTATCATGGTTTATTTGAGGAAAACAAATAGCGAATAAGGGTTATTATCCAGTATTCATACCCATTCTATGTTACTTCTCCACCACAAACGGGGAGGGGGGGGGTATAGATAAGGAATAAATAATTTTTTTTTCATTGTGCTTTTTAATTATTCTCGTTGGAAAATATAATAATAAAGTTTTTTTTGTTATTTAGTTGATCATGGATAAAATATGAATAAAGTATTAATAAAGATTTATAAAAGTAAAAAAATGTTTTCACATGTGGGTGAGTCCCCTAATTTATAAGAGGTGATGACAGCTGATTTACAAACATAAAGTGTGGATAAGGATTTGACAGTGTGACTCATATAATCAAATGAGTTGAATAATCTAAAATAACTAGCAGGAATAATTATACCGTTTTATATAAGTTAATTTTAACATACAGTCTTTTACACATCCATTTTATTACTATTTCACCTTATCCCTATTTATTTCATCCCCAATTCCTCAATCAAACATGGCCAAGTGTCCATATCTTTTAACCTGTCCAACGTGTAAAAGAATTCCACAAATAAACCATCAAACATGTGTAGAAGAGCTTAACAAATAAATTGTCGAACATGTGTAAAAGAGTTTGATAGAGCATGTGTTGAACATGGAGTAGCTACAAACTATTGGGAGAACAACCCTATAAAAGTTTGACATTGCCCCTACCGAGCCCTCTACATTGTTATGTCAATCATTTACACCGAGCCCTCTACATTGTTATTCACTACATTGTTATGTCAATCAATCATTTACTCTGTTAAATCCTTCTCTCTCTCTCCTCTCTTTTCCCTCTCATTCAACACCCCCCACCCTCAAAGAATAATGTTACATACAACCTTGTTTTCAATCTCAATTCTAATCTATAACACACTTTTTATATTTTTTAAAAATAATATACCTTATTTAATGAAATACATGTTATTATAAAAAATAAGTTCATGCTTAAATGAATTATATGTATGTATATATAAAAAATATTAAAATTTTTTTTATTAATACATATACATTGTTATTGTGAATATATATTTTATTAATATTTTATCGATAGAATTATGACAGAAAAAAAATGTAACAACATTAAAGAAAAAAAATTTCGGGGTGGGATACATAAATGAAGGGGTGAGTGGAAAAACCCCTTCAATAGTTTCAGTCAAACTCAAAGCTTCATATGGGAAAATGAACAAAAGTCCCTCAACTACGGTCAACCTTTTACAACAACACGAGAATTTTTTTCCACAAAGTCCTCCAATTAATCTAATCCTTGGATTATTTTTTTTATTTGTATATATTTTCTTGGATTACTTAAACAAATACAGGTTTAACCCATCCAATCAGTAAACAACACAGTATAATCCCCTCAACCATGTTGATCTAACCTTTGATGCTCACCCATTAAACTATGTTGATAAATATAAAAACTTCTACCCCCGTATGTCATGAAGAATTATGCCAGAATAAGGAAGAATACAGGAGAATAGTAAAAAAAAGTTGTTTGTTTTGACAGAATAAACCCCGAATTATGTCTGGAATTGATAAGGCCTGAATTTCTAAGAAGTTGGAATTGCATAACCAAGCAAATGAAAAAATACCCTTCTCTGCATTTTAAAAAATTTATCTCACTTAACAGCCACACAGATTTCAAAAACTGTCACACCAAATCAATCGTATATTTCACACTATTCCCAGGGGTATTTGTCATAAAAAGTTATAAATTCTTATTCATCCCTTATCAACCATTTATCATTTTATCCAAGATTAACCAAACAACAAAAAAAACATTTTTACGTCCAATGAGAATAACAAAAAATAACCAAACAAAAAATTGATTCAGTCTGATTGTTATCTATCCTAGTATAGCTATCAGAAAACTTTCACACCCCATCGGGGGGCTAGTTCCCAAAGAGGTCAGGAATTGAATTGATAAAATTGAAGTCTCCAAGGAAAGCGCCTCTTTGATTATAGTCACCCCCTCATTGGTCTCTAGATTGAGGAAAACTTTTCAAATCCTCTCTTTCAGAGAGAGAGAAGGAGAGAGAGGGTGAATTAATGGATCTCCAAGAAAATGGGAGCAGCCATGAGAATGGCTTCTCAAAGATCTCAAAACCCAAGTATCAGAGAATGGATTCCCAGCTGACCCATTTAGAAGAAGAAGAAGATGGTGATGGTGGTGGAGGCACCCATAATCGGAATAGAGAGACCCATAAGAGCAACAGCCGCAAATACGTCTTTGCCTGCGCTGTCTTTGCCTCCCTCAATTCCGTCCTCCTCGGCTATGGTAACTATTAATAAAATACACTTCTTTTTTTTGTTGTCCCGATTGTTTTTTCATGGAAATTAATCAAACCTTCTATTTGATTTCTGGGTTTTTTCTTTTTGTCGTGTTGGTTTTAATTTTATTGTTGATTGGATTGGGGGTCATTGTGAGATTGGGTTTTCTCTGTGAAGGGTTTCACTTCCACCAATTGTGGCTAATTAGCGAAATATCGATTTGGGGATTGATTGGTGATGATAAAATAACCAACTTTTGTGCTGCACAATTGTATTGTGTTCTTCTTTCTAATCAGGATGTCAATTTGTGGCTTGTCCGGTGTCTACCGATCATAAATACTAGAGAGCATATTACTTTTTTGGTGATGAGGAACCCCAACATTGGTTGGGGAAAATCTCTGATGCACAGAACACCAACAAATCTTGTGCATAGATAAGCCTGGGGGAATTCGTACTTAGGTCCTATGGGGAGAAAACCTATGACTGGTACAAGAGCTAACCTTATGTGGGTTTATTAGTGATGATGTCAATGCTACAAAATATTTATTTCATTTATATTCAGATGCTAGATTAGAGTGGATAAAGAATCTAGGAGATGATTTCATTGTTGTAAAACATGATACAGTGGTATTGTTATTGCAAGATACTTTTACCTTAGTAACAAGTGTTTAATAAAACTTGCTCATAAAAAAGATAGCATTGATATGACAACAATAAAGCCTTTATCTTAAAAACTTGGGGATTGCTACATCAAAACGATAAGTGTTATAATGCAAAATTTTGTCAATATATAATTATTCAAGTTATGTGCTTCCTTGTTACCCATTAAGCCAGTATATTTTATTTTCATTGGAAAGTATTTAAACATTATTGAGCTTGTAGAAGCTTCATGTTGGCCATTGATATGCTTTGTAGTGGCTTGTACGGCCAGATTGATCCGTGTCTAGAGAGTAATCTTACCTGAAAATAAAGTAGTTTCTGAGAGATTGCTACATCAAAACGATAAGTGTGGTAATGCAAAATTTTTCAATTCATGTGCTTCCTTGTTACCCATTAAGCCAGTATATTTTCTTTTCATTAGAAAGTATTTATAAATTATTGAACTTGTAGAAGCTTCATGTTGGCCATTTGATATGCTTTGTAGTGGCTTGTACTGCCAGATTGATCAATGTGTCCAGAGAGTAATCTTACCTGAAAATAACAGTAGTTTCTGAGAAATTGCGCAATCAATTTCTATCATCAAATGAAGTGCATGTGCTCTTGAGTGCGATATGTCTTGTGGGTTTTGGTGTATGCATCAAACAATGAAGTTGCAAGTCCAATAATTTGTTCTCATCTTAATCATATTTTTCACTGGTGTCAGTGGCATTTATTCTTTGTAATAATTGTTGAAGCTTGTGTCATGTTTCACTAAATCAATAGTGTCTGCATTGTTCTTCGTTTGATATATAAGTAAATAAAATGAACAAAAGGGTGATCCAGATCTCTTGCTTGATGCGTGGGCTCCATATTTTCAGATGTGGGTGTCATGAGTGGAGCTATCATATTCATCCGGGACGATCTTCACATATCAGAAGTACAAGAAGAAGTCCTTGTTGGGTGTTTGAGCGTTGTCTCACTATTGGGCAGTTTAGGAGGTGGACGAACCTCTGATGCAATTGGAAGAAAATGGACCATGGGAATTGCTGCCATCATCTTCCAGACTGGTGCAGCCATAATGACTTTCGCTCCTTCTTTCAAAGTCTTGATGATCGGGAGACTCTTGGCCGGAGTTGGCATAGGATTTGGGGTCATGATCGCTCCAGTTTACATTGCCGAGATATCCCCTTCTGCCGCCAGGGGAGCTCTCACTTCATTCCCAGAGATCTTCATAAATCTGGGCATCCTTCTTGGCTATGTCTCCAACTACGCATTCTCAGGCTTATCAGGACATATCAACTGGAGGGTCATGCTCGCTGTGGGGATCCTCCCGTCAGTGTTCATTGGATTCGCGCTGTTTATCATCCCAGAGTCTCCAAGGTGGTTGGTGTTGCAGAATCGGGTTGATGAAGCAAGGTCCGTTCTGTTGAAAACCAATGATAACGAGGCAGAGGCAGAGGAGAGATTGTCGGAGATAGAAAAAGCCGCCCAGCTCACCAAAGAAGAAAAAGACGCAGAGAAGGCCGTATGGCGAGAACTCCTAACTCCCTCCCCTGGTTTGCGTCGCATGCTTATAACAGGATTTGGGATCCAGTGCTTCCAACAAATAACAGGTATCGATGCGACTGTCTACTATAGCCCAACGATATTATCTGTAGCTGGTATCAAAGACAAAACTTCGCTTCTTGCTGCGACTGTCGCTGTTGGATTTGCAAAAACTATTTTCATCTTGGTTGCGATACTGCTTATTGATAGAGTGGGAAGAAAGCCATTGCTTTATGTGAGCACGATTGGGATGACGACTTGCTTGTTTGGATTAGCGTTTGGACTTACCGTATTTAAACAAGGTTTTGAGGAAATCAGGATAGGACTAGCTGTTTTGATGGTTTGTGGAAATGTTGCGTTCTTCTCGGTGGGGATTGGACCGATATGTTGGGTATTGACTTCGGAGATCTTCCCTCTAAGATTGCGTGCTCAGGCAGCTGCGCTTGGCGCGGTGGGAAACCGAGTTTGTAGTGGTCTGGTTGCCATGTCCTTCCTTTCTGTTTCCAATGCCATTACTGTTCAGGGGACTTTCTATGTATTCTCTGTGATTTCTGCAATCTCTGTGGTCTTTGTTTATAAATTTGTTCCTGAAACAAAAGGAAAGTCATTGGAACAAATTGAGATGTTGTTTCAGAACGATAGGGAGTGGCGGGGCGGTGAAGTGGAGCTTGGTGATATGGAGCGTTTGGTTCAGAAAGAACAATCATCGAATGGGTTGGTTTGATGAATCCATTGAAAGAAAAGCATGATATCTGTTAGGGACATTGGAAGAATGTCATCATCGATGAAATCGAACCGGGGAAAACCCAGTGATAATACAGTCTAGTTCTAGTCGGCGAGATTGTAGTCTGCGATCATTTTTTACAAAAACGAAGACTTATAGTATACATTGGTACTTGAAAACCTGGAAGATATTGGATTCAGATTTGTACGTCTCATATTGGAATTCAGTTAAATCGAAATGATGAGGCTTATTCTGTTTCATCATTTATGTTGTTTTAACTTTTATCCTTACCAACTATCCATATCTGCTCAATTGCTTTATACGATATGACTATCTGCCTCCAAAATTTTACTAGGCTCAGGCCTCAGGGGCTGTGTGCCCTGTAACTGCACTATGGTTCAGATTAATGATAAGTTTTTATACAATATGATTATACTGAAGTTTTGATTATAAACTTACAATGGCCTATCAATGTATGGAACAATTCTTTGGATGTCTTTGGATTGAAGGAATTGACTGTGAATTGGAATTGTAGTTTCAAATGTCATCCGATTTATGTTTTTGGGTTTTATAAAACTTGGAATTGGAGGGAAATTAAACTAAACAAGTAAACATTGCAAACAAATTCCAATTCGAACATCTTTATTTCAAGCTCATCATATTTATGATAATACATACCGGAACATCTTCAATCTTATACCCAAACTTTTATTCAAACTTAAATTTGAATAAAAAAACACCTAAAACCCTCTCCAACCATTTACCCATACTCATATCAAATTAAGTTTTTACTCAAATCTTTATCCAAATCAAGGGAGACTCAAATCTTTATCCAATTTTTTTCCTTTATCTCCATATTTTCTTCCAATGTGACATTTTTTCCCCTTCAACTCACCTTTAATTTAATTATATTAGATGTATTCCTTTCCCCCCAAAATTTTCACCATCTCTTGAAATAATTAAAAAAAAGTTTTATTTATTAAGTCTTCATCTTTATTTTTTTAATTTCTTATTTTTACTTGAGTAAAAAAATATATTACTTTTACCTTTTTTAAAAAAAATTGGATGATAATAATTTTTAATATTTTAATATTTTGAAGGAAAGAAAAATTAAGTATTAAAAATGTTTGGGGAAAAGACTTTGAAAATGTTTATAGAAAATAATTAGAAGAAGACGTGAAATTTTTAAAAGATTTGAATAAAACACAAAATGATGGTTGAAGACATTAAATCAAATCAAACTTTTACTCAAATTTTAAGTAGAATTTCGGTATAGGTTTGAGTAAGGGTTAGAGATGACTTAACATCATTTATTTTTTATCCATCACTTTTTCTTACTTTATTCAATGTGAATTAAATAATAAAAAAAGTTTATCCCCGAAGCTAATAACTCTATGTCACACCACGGCATAGAAAAAAATTCATAAGAATTTTCATTGAACAGGTAAACAAAAAAGTTAAATCTCATATTTGTTTCATTCAGTGGAGAGTGGGGACCCCTTCTAATTGTTTACTCATTATGAATATAATAATGGACAATTAGCAAAAATAGCATTATTTAAACTAATATTGATAAAAATAGCACTGGATTGAGAATATTTATAAAAAGTAGCACTGGTCACCGCTGATTTTTTTTTTACACTGTAGGCGCTATATATATGACGTTTCTAGTGATTTTGCGTTGTAAGAGAGGCGCTGTATAATTACAGTGTCTCCTTTGTTTTTATGTTAGATTATTATTCTTCTCATTTGATTAAATATTAAAAATTTATTTATATATTAATCGATTAAATTTTTTAATTAAATTTGAGTGGCTAAAAAAATAACCACTTTTCATATATTTTTCCACCAAATCAAAAGTGATATCCATAAAAATCTTCAATGATTTTCTTCTTCAATCTGAGCCATTAAATTTAATTCATAAACAAATCTTTCATGATTATCTTATCAATTAGATATATATTTTTAAAAACAACTTAGTCCATGATCTTCCATGACTTTCTCTTATATGTTAAAAAAATCTCAACCATTAAAATTTAATTAAATAAAAATCTCAACCGTTTAATTAAAAGAGAATAATTAATGATATTAAAGAAAAAATAAAGGAGACGTTATATATACAACGCCTCCCTTTAAAACTCAAAATCACTGGAGGCGCTCTAGTATAAAAAAGAAACTGATTAGCTGATCAGTGCTAGTTTTTGTAAATATTTATTATCTGATGCTATTTTTGTCAATATTAAATTAAATAATGTTATTTTTGTTAATCGCATGACAAGTGAAATTCAACCACCAAAAAGAGTGCATACATTTCAATTGAATTGACCAGTACACAAATAATTGTACTTGAACCCCACAGAACCATTTATCTTCCTCTTCATCAAACACTCCCTTTCATCCTAAAATCTCACTTGAGGAAAACTCACTTTGGCATGGAGAAAATACAGCACCTGTATTTGGACATCAATGGACTCAAACTCCACCTCGCCCAGCTCGGAAATGGTATTTTTTGTTTTACATCAACTGTTGTTTAATTGATTGTGTTAACTGTGTTTCATGGTCCGGTGAACCGCAGTTGAAGCGGTGCCGGTGGTGTTCCTGCACGGATTCCCGGAGATATGGTACACGTGGCGGCACCAGATGATCGCCGTCGCCGATGCAGGTTATCGAGCCATAGCTCCTGATTCCAGGGGTTACGGACTGTCACAGGCGCCGCCCGAGGAGGAGCGGGCCTCATGGAGCAGTCTGGTGGCTGATCTGCTCGGCATCCTCGACTCGCTCTCACTCTCCAAGGTTAGGTCTTGTTTGGAATCAATTATCAAACTGATCACTGAACCTTCTCTTAGTAGGATGGTAGAGATACCATCTCTTTAGTGAGGAGACTTCAATTCGAGTCTTGTACCCTGACATGGAAGATTTGACCGAGACATTTTTTTTACCAATAATAATAATAATCAAACTGATCTTGCTTTCATAAAATCGGTTTTTAGACAATCGATTCTAAATGGACGTTTTACAACTTCAGCTTTTGATTTTTAGATTGTTGGTTTTTATTAAGACAACCTGTTGTAACTTGTAAGATGTTTTATTCTAGCATAAAAGATTAATAAAAGGCGTGTTTGTGAAAAAAAATACTCCACCCGAATTTGTAGGGTATTTTTGTTATTTTTTCTCATTTTTTTTGGGAGAGACGGTCATGTTGGGGTTTTCTTTGAAAGAAAGGGGTGGTGATGGGGAAGAGAAGTTGAGATATTGTAATCCGATTACTTGTATGACTAATTGTTTTCTTCTCTCTCTGTAGATGTAGGCAAATTTTGTCGAACCACGTAACCATGCTTGTTCTATTGTGTGGTTTTTGTTCTCTTTTTTGTTCTACATGTGTTGAAATCTAATACTAAAGACGTTGTTGCATCAACACAACCAAACAACTTATATAAATAAGTTGAATTGAATGTAGTTTTTTCCTGAATCAATTGTTTTAATCACTTTAGAGCATAAGTTGTTTTTAAAAAATTAGTTTTTTTGAGCTATATAAACAGATGTTCCAAGTCTGACTGGATTTCCATGGCTGGATCTGTCATTTTTTTCTTCTCTAGTGATATCAAAAGGTGACACATTGACATTGAAATTGTTATGATGGTATTGTGTGGAAGGTTTATGTTGTGGGAAAGGACTGGGGAGCTTCCACTGCATACCATTTTGCACTCGTCCACCCGGATAGGACGCTGGGGGTGGTGACGCTTGGCATACCTTTCATTTCACAGCCGGTCCCCTTTCAACTCTTACCCGGAGGTTTCTACATTTTGAGGTGGCAGGTAATGTAATACATATCTAACATTGAATTACACAACTCGAAAGTTCAGTGGTAGTAATAGTAGTAGTCGTAGTGATAATAGAGTATCAGCAGCAGTAGACAGGACTCAGGAGTAAAAGATTCAATATAACCAGGATAAGCATCCACTAAAAGCTGGGTATAAGTAATTACAAGATGACAATGATCCTAAAATTATTGCCACATCTTTTAACTTATGCAACCATAAAAAACTCAGTGCAGTAAATCGATAATTACCTTTTATCAATGACAGAGTGCTGTGACCATCTCTTTAAATTAGTCCATCTGATATTTTCATTATCTATACAAATTCATGACTTTTCATCTTATCTAGTCCTTAGCCTACTTAATGTAAACAAGATATTCAGATGTGAAACACCAATTTATGTTTTGTTTATGAGTTTTGAATCTTGTCCTTCATAGTTCTTACATTTTTATCATATTCAACAGGAACCTGGTCGAGCTGAAGCAGATTTTGGTCGCTTTGATGTGAGGACTGTGGTGCGCAACATATACATTATGTTCTCTGGTAGTGAACTTCCAGTTGCAAAGGAGGATCAGGAGATCATGGATACAGTTGATCCATCAACTCATCTACCCCAGTGGTTCACTGAGGAAGATCTCACCGCCTACGCAACCTTATATGAGAAATCAAAATTTACTTATCCTCTGAAGAAATACAGGTAAGCTAGCTGTGAGTCTCTCATTGAATATTGATAGTTGGGTTATGTTCTGAATTTGACAATCATAATGGGACATGATATTGATTCATAATGTTTGTCTAGGACGATGATGAGCGAAGAATTGAATCTGACTAACAAAAAAGTTGAAGTCCCTTCACTACTGATCATGGGGGAGAAAGACTATGTTCGCTTATTTCCAGGAATGGACAACTACATAAGGAGTGGAGATGTGAAGAACTACGTTCCTGATCTGGAGATCACGTTCATCCCTGAAGGTTCGCATTTTGTTCACGAGCAGTTCCCAGGTCAGGTGAATGAGCTCATCATCAACTTCCTGAAAAAGCATACCTGATGAGTCCAACTTCTTCTCCACAATTTATCTTTCAAGGCGGTGATACTGGAAGGCTTCATGTATTTCTTGCTAGCTTTTGTTTCCCAGTCATTGAGTCTGTGTTGCTCAGATATCCTACAAAATAATGCACCAGAATGGACCTCTGTTTCTAAAAAAAACTCATAAAGTTAAGGGGGGAAAGGATTAAAACTATACCATAACTTCATTTTTATTGTATCAAAATCATACAAAAATACACATAAAAGCATTTATCCCAAGAACTTGTTATGAGATATATGAGGGGTCACATTATCTATCCTCCAATAAAATGCAGTCAATATGGGTGACATTCAAATTGATCTTGGCCTATCTCGTGTGAGGAGCCCTTTTCATCTCTGCATTACCAAACTATTTCGAACATATTTTCTTCTCTTGTTTAGTGGTCTTAACTTTACTTAAAAATACTACATTGGTGGAAAAAATCATTTTCTATCTTTTAAACTTTCTAGTTGGGAGACTTAATAATGAAATTTTGTTGTTTAATTGACTATTGATATAATTATATATAGAAAAATTGTGAGTAAAATATGGATAAATATTTATAAAAAATTAAAAATAAATTGATATGTAGTATCTGATTTATAAGAAAGTATCACAAATAGACATGTGACCCCCCTTATACTAGTAAAAGAGATTGGTTGTAATAACACACTTTAAGGGGATTCTGAATATCAATATCAGCTTGTTTCAATCTATTCTAATATAATTATATCCATTTGCTCCTTACCAATGAACATGTTTTTCAGGTTTATTCACGTGCATTCTACCATATTGCAGAGGGGTTTTGAATTTTAAAGATGTAAGCCTATCATATTGGAGATGTACAGTACTAATCAAAATGTTGGTTAGGTATCTACGTCATAAAACGTCATTGACCTTATTATGAAATGAATCCAAATCTGTCATTTTCAATCAATCACGCAAGATTAATAAGAATAATTCTATCAAACAAATAATAAGAATATTTATTGTGGGGCCAGAGAAGGTGAAGAAATTGCTAAAAATAGCCTGTACTGGGACACCGGCACCTTCAAAAAAGTTTCCAACCACTGGTGGATAAAAAATGGATGAGAATTTTTTTTTTTTTTTTTTTTTTTTTTTTTTTTTTTTTTTTTTTTTATAAAATGAGAGTGCTACCCTATTTATACAGTGTGAAGACCACTGATAATTTATCATCTATCGTTTTTTCAAACCGCTTGGGGGTCACCTGAAATCGAGTGTGACCTGCGAATGATGGTATTTTTAAGGAGTCACCTACTGGTTGGTTAGCATAAATTTTTTTTTTTGTTTGTCACATATAAGATCTAAATTTTCAATACAAACTTAAAATATGAAAGATGCCTGGAATCAAAACATGAATATAATCCGAAAAAGTCCCAAGACGGCCAATGTTCAGACCCATCAAATACTAACAAATGGTCAAGGACCTACCATACGTAGACTCAACTGAAAAGATGCTTTTATCTCCTCCAGAATCAATACATCAATATAAATCCAAGCCTCAGATTGCAAATTTTTTTTTTTTCAGACTTGCAACCCGCCTTGACATGGAGAAAATACAGCACCTGCACTTAGGCATCAACGGTCTCAAACTCAACCTCGCCCAGCTCGGGAACGGTATATTATATGTTTTTTTTAGCCGATACACTCAATTCATTTTGTAGCTCATATGCAATTTAAAAGCAGTACGCAAACCACTTATGCACTGTATCTAAAAAAATTAAATTTTTTTCATTTTTTATAAAAGAAAAAGATTTCATTCTTTTTGTAGTAGTGTTTACTTCAATGGACGGGTGTGGTTTTTTTTTTAAATAAAAAAAAGGGATTGCAAGGCTGGACGTATCATTTTTTTAAGAACGACATGCATGTGAACTACAGGGATGCAGGGACAGTGGTGTTCCTGCATGGCTTCCCGGAGATATGGTACACGTGGCATCACCAGATGATCGCCGTCGCCGACGCTGGTTACCAAGCTATAGCTCTGGACTTTAGGGGGTACGGTTTATCACAGCCGCCTCCAGAGGAGGAGGTGGCATCGTGGACCCATCTGATCTCCGATATGATCTCCATGCTGGACTCATTCTCCATATCCAAGGTTTGATCTTTGGTCATCTCCTTCAAGAATTTGAAGACACGTATGTCTAGTTTTGTATTGTTACTAGTGTTGTGTGTGTTTTTGGAAGATTTATGTTGTGCGGAAGGACTTCGGAGCTCGAGTTGCTTATCATTTCGCAATGGCTCAGCCGAAGAGGACGCTGGCGGTGATGCATGCCAATGGGCATCCCTTTCCTCTTCAAACCGTTCCCTCGCGATCTCCTACCGGAAGGTTTCTACATTTTGAGGTGGCAGGTAATGTAAAAACAACTTTTCACTTAAAACTACTTTCGAAATTATATTTCCTGGAAGCATTTATTTGTTAAATTTGTAAAAGCTTATTTATATACTATCTATAACAAGTGTTGTTTTTAACTTTCTTAAAAAGTTATCAATTTTGTGCATTTTAAAACACTTGAGTCAAAGTTGATTCTTGCAAAAGGAGAATAAAAAAAATGCCTTTCAACCACAACAGTGTTGTCACTTGTCCCCTGTGACTTCCTCTTACCATCTTTTGAGATAGTCCAATCTGTTTTTTCATCCATTCAACAATTTTGGATTCTCAATCTCACAACAAGATTATATTACCTCAATGTTATCAATCTACAACCTGGTCGAGCCGAAGTAGATTTTGGTCGCCTAGATGTGAAGACTGTGGTGCGAAACATCTACATTATGTTCTCTGGTAGTGAACTTCCTGTTGCAAAGGAGGATCAGGAGATCATGGATATAGTTGATCTATCAACTCCTCTACCCCAGTGGTTCACTATGGAAGATCTCACCACCTACGCAACCTTATACGAGAAATCTGGATTTTGTTATCCACTGAAGATCCCTTATAGGTAAACTACGCGTCATTCATGTGAAGTTTATATTTGAAACCATTCTCACACTTGCTCATGATACATTCAATTAATTCTGTTCATGCGTAGGTCATGGAACGAAGAGTTGGGAATATCTGACCCAAAAGTCGAAGTCCCTGTGCATTTGATAATGGGGGAGAACCGGAGAAGGACTATATTATCAAGATTCCAGGACTTGAGAACTACATAAAGAATGGAGAAATGAAGAATGATGTACCAGATCTGGAGGACACATTCATTCCCCAAGGCACACATTTTGTTAATGAGCAATTCCCAGATCAGGTGAATGAGATGCTCATCAAATTCCTGGCAAAACATATCTAGTGAATTCTTGATGTGTTTCATGTTCGTTTCTCTAGTTATGCACTGTGTTACTCAAAGACTAGTATTGAATGATGCAACAAATCAAAGAGACCTCAATTTGTTGTGCTGTAGTATACTAGTCCACCTCCACAGCCAAAATTAACTCTGGAATTTTGTATTACTTTTGTTGTGGGCAGTAAAGTATAAACATGGCAATACAGCAGATCAATTAAGAATAAAACATTAGTACCAAGTTTATCAATCTAAGCATGGATCAAAATAAGCGCAAATTAAAAAGCATTCTATCAATTAAAATTCAAAAATCGAACGGTGATCGTTCATTCAGGCTCGATGTTGATGGAACTCCAAAAGAGGTAACAATATGGTGGAGAAGGTGCTCCTATGTAAAGAGACAAGACTGTAGGCCTGGCAATGGAACAGGCTGGATTGAATTCAAGTGCAATTCTTAAATCTGGGTCAAGAACACTTTTAGCTTACGCGGAATTTTATAAAAAATTTGTTTAGAACATAAATACCCTCAATCCACTTCGGGGACATTTGGGTAAAGGAGTAGGCAAAGAATATGAGGAAAAATGGGGGAATAAGCTAAAAAAATTGTTTGTTTTAAAGAAATAGATGAATATAGCTATGCTAAAATATATGGGAATAAGATGGTATTCGTATTTCAAGTCTCTCGTGGAATTATATTATTACACCTAATTTATTCCATTGATGTAAGGGGTCTATATGTCAAATCAACTATTATCACCTCTTATAAAACATATGACACACAGGTCTAATCATTTTTTTCACATATTATAAATTCTTATCCACATTTTATTCATATTTTATCAACAAACTAAAAACACAATCAAACAAAAATCATGTGTTCCACTGATATAATTATATGTTCTTATAATAGTCATAAATTTCAAAATAACTTATTTCTCTATCTAAATGATACCTTCAAGAATAACAATCACGGTAAAACTTCAATTTCACTTCCAAAGTCTAAAAATGTATTTTTGTTAATTACACGGTAAAAACTGTTTTACGGATTATTTTGACAAACATTGGCTGCAATTTATTTGTTGATTTACATGATGTAATTCATAATATGTAAATCAAAACCGCAGCAAATGTTTCTTGTATCCTTTTTGAGGGAAATTATTGGTTGAAAAACCCTCTCACACATGCCTGTGCATTGTTTTCACACCATACAATGAGAGAAATAGAATCCAAATAAATGTGATTCCCACTTAAGGATCCTCATTTGGCCCGAGGAACGAAAACCGGTCCATCTAGTCTAGGCCCGTTTTCAGGGCAGGCCCGAATTGGGCTGTTCGGGACGACGGAACGTAGGCCCGTGGGGGTTGATACAATGAATGAGTCACACATAATTTTATGTAATTTTTATTTGAATTGTTGTTGAGTTATACAAATTATTGACATTTATGTAAGTGCCAACTCAGTTAGATTCATTTTTTCAAGTAATTAATTCAATTTATATTTTATTTTTAAAAATTCAATAAATATAAATATTTTCTCTTAATATTATACTAATTTTATGTTATTTTGATATTTATATAGAAATGAACCTCTTAAAATTAAAAAGAAAAAATAACATGTTAAAATCTGGGTCGTAGGCCCGCCCGTGGGTCCGAAGCCCGGGCCTGGTCTGGCAGGCCCGTAGGTAGTGTCTGAACCTGTTTATTTGGCCGGAGCCTGGCCCGAGCCCGCTCTCTTTCACATCAACTGTTTTTTCTTCTTATTTTTTTTTCTTAAGATTTCACATCAACTTCTTTAGGATTAACTTCATTCATCCCAACCGTCCATGCTTTGAGATTAGCGTCCCATTAGAAATCATCACATAATTCAGGACCCATTGTGCATGGATTTCAATTAATATCAAATACATTGATTCTTGGAGTCACTTTGTTTTAAATGATAAAAATGATAAAACATAAATTTTAAGTATACTCAATATCCAACAGAAGACTAAATATGTACAAATGTATAATAATTAGATTAATAGACTGTGTAATTCCATAAATTAAAGTGAGTCCTGACTGCATCCACGCGCCAATCAGTGTAATTTAAATCCTCAAGTCTCAAGTCTCTCAAACCTATCAACACAAATCCCCATAACAGTCACAGCCGGGAACCCACTTCGGCATGATGGAGAAGATAGAGCACCTCTACTTACAAATCAACGGTCTCAAACTCCACCTCGCCCAGCTCGGAAAAGGTATATACGTTTTTGTACATCAAATTCTTTTGATTACGACATACATGTTTGTGTGTGTGTTTGATCCAGTGAACTGACAGGGGATGCGGGGACGGTGGTGTTCCTGCACGGCTTCCCCGAGATATGGTACACATGGCGTCACCAGATGATCGCCGTCACCGACGCCGGTTACCGAGCCTTTGCTCCGGACTTCAGGGGATACGGTTTGTCGCAGCCGCCTCCCGAGGAGGAGGCGGCGCCATGGACCCACCTGATCTCCGATTCGGTGTCCATGTTGGACTCGTTCTCCATATCCAAGGTTTGGTCAAATTGGCCAATCTCTCCCCCCCATCCCACTATTTGGATAGGAGAATAAAAGTGGAATTGCAACTTGGAGGGGTTGAATCCTACGCAACCCTATCCAACCTGACATTTGATCGGGCTTGGATTGGGCTCTAGCAGGAGGATAAAAAGGATTACCAAACTAGTACCAAGTTTGTATAGCATTTTTGTTCATTCAATCAAATGTAGGGCAATTAGCACTTTTAACCCCTGAAATTTGAAAAATTACAAAAATAGCTCTGCCCGTCGAATATTAGCAAAAACTAGCCCCGGTGAGAGATTATACTGGCGACAGATTCCAGTGTGTATTTTTTAAAAAAAACCAAGACTCCGAGAGAGGAAAAATGCACAGGAAACGGCATGTATATATGCCGTTTTCAGGATACGGCATATATACATGCTGTCTCCTGTGCATTTTTTCCTCCTGGGATCTCAGTTTTTTTTTTTAAAATACACTTACAGGAGACGGCATGTATATATACCGTCTCCAATTTATAATTTTATCATTGAATGTTTGCTTTATATTGAATCGAGTCTCCTTTGCACAGACGGTGGAGAATGTCTTTGCTTTGTCATTTCTTGTAAAAGATTGTCGTGTTGAAATTAAAGTTGAGAATGCAAGCATCATAACCATACAGTATATAGACGGCCGAGATCAAATGGAATAAAAAGAAGAAAATTGATCGATTGAGAGCACCGTAACTTCAAACGGCCATAACTTTTGAACCGTAGATCAGAATCGCTATTATAATATGTCCACATGTTCATATCGATGAGCCCTACAGGAGTAGTCGCTATGCCATTTTGTAATTTTTCAGAGCATTCTGAAATCGTCTTGGAGGTCAAATCGATGGTTGAAAGTTATTTTTACTATTTTTAGGTTGTTTTGAGTTTGTTAGGAGCCTACGAATTCGTTACTTAGATCGAATTAGTTTCGTACATAAATAATGAGTAGTTGATAATTCACCAGAAAATGATCGAGTCTTTGAAAAATGTTCACCCAGAAAGTTGAGAAGGCATGACTACTAAATCAGTTATGTAATGAAATATAGTGATTGAACATATATGAAAATTATATATGAATTTCAGTTAAATTATTAAAGCAGAATCTATGATGTATTGAAACAAAAAAGAAAAAAAAATTCCAAGTTGAAGACGGCATGTATATATGCCGTTTTCAGGAGATGGCATATATACATGCCGTCACCTGTCCATTTTTCCCATCATGGGATCTTGATTTTTTTAAAAAAATAAACATTGGAGACGGCATGTATATATGCCGTTTCCTGTATAATCTCTCACCGGGGCTAGTTTTTGCTAATATTCAACGAGCGGGACTATTTTTGTAAATATTCAATTTTCATGGGTTAAAAATGCTAATTACCCTCAAATGTATTGCACGTTGTGGTATCTTTGGATCAACTGAAACTATCATTTTTTATTGTCTAACTATCATGCCATTTATGAACAGATTTAATTCTATGCATCAGGAGCTAAGTGCGATAATGGTTTCAAGCATAAAATACATAGTATATATAATGTTTTTGTGTGTATATATGTATATCTAATACATTTATAAGATTTTTGTGTGTATAATAATAAGAAAGTATAATTTAGAATTTAAAAAATTTAAAAATCTATTTTTAAAAAAATCATGGGCTGACCCGCTAGGCCTATGGGCGGTCGTGGGCCCGGCAGGCCAGGCATGGCACGACCCGTCAAAGTTAATGGGTTAGCACGGCCTGTTAGCCCATTAGCCCGTTTATTAAATGGGCCGGACCGACACAGTAAGACCCGTTTTACACCTTCTGAACCCATGACCTGGTCGTTGCAAATTCACTTTTAAACCACTTAGATAAGGACCAAGCCACTCATTGAAAATAATTGTTCTTCTATTAAAGTATGTATTTTACAAAAGATAAAATGTATATACTCTAATAAATTATATAGAGTAGGGTATGTAAAAAATCCTAGTAAATATATATCTTGTAACAATAAGTGTAGAGGACTAACGAGATATATAAAACTATAAAATGACATAAACGTAATATGACACTCATCAATAGTTTCATTGACCATACAAGATAAATATGTTCCCAAATCCAAAAGAACGATGATACGTTCAACCTTTTTTGAAGTCTACTCATGTTATGAGTTTTTTTTGTTTTTTTTAATATATATTTAACTACCGAAGTACATTTTTTATATATAAAAAATATACATATTCATACAAATTGAATGCATTTTTATGTTTTTTTTATACACTACGTTAATGACCGTGTATAAAACTATAAAAAAACAGAGTTTATCAATGTCCAAAAAAGAAAGTTCTTGATGCGAATCATCAAAATTCAATGGATGTACAATGAAAGCGCATATAGGATGAAAGCTCTTGATGCGAATCATCAATAGTCGTCGAGGAGAAATAGAAAATAATAATAGAGAGATTTATACATTTACTGACTTGTTTTGCCATGAGGAAAACGATATAGTTTCAACAACCACAACCATAAGAAGAGTTGGACGAACAGATAAAGTGGGAATTGGTGGGTGAGCAGAGAAGATGTCTCCTGAATGCCAATGATTTTGAGTGAAAGCAGATGGTGGAATGTCAAAGATGAGCAGAGCAACAAACCCATCATTTGGCCATGGCTCCCATGGTGATCATCTCTACAAGTCACGTCACATTGGACATAAAAATCAACCTGAATGTAGACTCGCGTCACATTGGACATAAAAATCAACCTGAATGTAGACTCGCGTCACATTGGACATAAAAATCAACCTGAAAATTCTTTACTAGTATCTTTGAAATATACAACCCCAACCCTTTTCATGCTCAAATGGAAAGGCAGAACCTTAAGAAGTTAAACATATTGATGACCATCCCAAATACTATTAGCTGCCAATGAGACGGGCAAAACTTAAGTGAAGCCTCAACAACTTTGCACAACTAGTACCATAACTTGCATCTATTCCATAATTAGTTCCACCACAACTTTGCACCAAACAAACCTACTTCTTTTTCATTACTTACATCTGCTACTTACTGCTAAATAGTATTTAGTAACATACAAATTGTTTTTCTTCTTTTTCTGAAGGACATGGCTTTACCCTAGCAACCCACATCTTCGTCGATTTGAGGCCACACTCTTCTTCCTCTGCAGCATACAAATTCTCACCCTACAAAACATGTCAAGTGTGCTACTTAACGAAGCGTAAGAAACATTAGATTGTTTATAATTTGAGACAAACACTAAGCATATACAAATAAGAAGAAAAAAACATAGGATACATGTATTAGAAACCTGGGAATGCTATAATACAAAAAGAAATGCATCGAATAGATAAATCAGCACCAAAGCATAACAGTACCAAGTTTAAGAAAGTAATTAAAAAAAGGAATCGTCAATCTCACTAATGCCCTTCCTATGTAAGATTCAGTCAAAATTAATATAGTACAGAACTACTTGCTCTACAAACATGACTTCACTGCATAGGCATGGAATATGAATACACAACTCTGATACTAATATTTTAGTTGTTAACATGGACATCTCTGATTATGGTATTGTCTTCTATCAGATCAAAATTTTTCTTTAATATTCCTAAATTTGAATTTCTGGCATTTATTTCAATAACAACTAGTAATTCCATTCTAAGAAAAAGAGTCGATTGCCTACAACCTAATCACAATAAAACCATCTGAGATTCACCAAGGGTTGGTTCATCAAGAAAGAGGATGGAAGCATTAAGGAATGGTCAGCCAAATTATCCAACATGTGCTTGCTATGGGTACTTCATTTAAAAGAATCGATGACCATTTAAAAGGAAAACCATGCCATGCTGAAAACATTTGACAATGTGCCTTGCCTGTTAAGAGTGTGCACATCAACGGGCCCTATTTTGGTTATATATCATAGTTGCCTAGGCAGTGCCAATGCACATAGGCGGATTTTGGTTATATATCATAGTTGCCTAGGCAGTGCCAATGCACATAGGCGGGTCTGGGCGTCGCTTAATTACACATGCATTTTTTAAGATAATTCTATTAATGTTAATTCTCTAAACCCTCATTTGGATGGAGGTATGAGGCAGGTATAAGGTAGAATAAGCATAAGAGGGCATAAGCGAGTAAAAAAATTTCAAGGTCCCCTTGGTATAGGCTTATACCACCTTATCTATGCCTCTAAAATGGCATTTAGAAAGTATAAACTCCATATCCACCACTTATCATTCATTTATTCTTAATCCATTCTAGGTCAAACAAACAACAAAAACTACTTTATCACATTTTTCAACGAGAATAATTGAAAACACAAACAAACAAAACATCTCTTCTTCTTGTGGAATTACTATGTATACCGGTATAATATCTAATCTAAAATAACTCAATTCATCCATCCAAACAGGGGCTAATTTATTTGTGCTTTATCTTTTTTACGAGTGAATGTGAATGAGAATGTTATGTTAATAAATGAAAAGGATAAAGTTGAAATACAAAGTTGCCCTCTATACATTTGGGAGATGGTGGTGTCTTGTCAGAGATTGGGGTGTTCACTGTATGAGTGCTTGTCAGGTGATGTATTCTAGGGGTAGACTATCTGTTAAGGGGTAGAGAGGTGCGGGGTGGGTTCTCTCGCCCACTATACATTTGGGAGATGGTGGTGTCTTGTCAGAGATTGGGGTGTTCACTGTATGAGTGCTTGTCGGGTGATGTATTCTAGGGGTAGACTATATGTTAAGGGGTAGAGAGGTGTGGGGTGGGTTCTCTCGAAAAAGTAAAAATGTAAAGTGGGTTGAAGGAAGGGGAGACAAACCTACCATCGACCTACTACGTCTACATGATGTTTACTTCTTCTATTTGCTGTGGCTTGTTGGATAGCAAAAAACTAGTTTTACGCACGTGCAAAAGCGTTTGATACAATATTTCAAGTTATATATTTACGTATATAATAATGATATATGCAAATTACAAAAAATTAATAATCTTAAATTAATCAATAATTAACATAACATAATTTATATACGACAAACATAATAATCATTCAATTAGATATTAACCAACAGTTTATATAAGATGATTTGTATAAGATAAAAACTCTAAGGGGTTTATACAAGATAAATCACACAAACAATCACACAACTTTATGGAAGTTTACATAAGATAAAACAATTACAAAATATATCTATAATAACTCTATAACAACAAAATCTTATCATTAACAATTTATAGATTTGGTTGGACCTGCCAAAAAGATATAAGATATCAAGAGATATACATTATCGAAACAATTAAAACTAGATCTTTATTAAATGTCAACTAACAAGTAGATGTGCGTTCCATCTTTTTTTGAATAAAAATTGCTCAATTATAAAAATAAAAAAACAAACGCATGATGATGTTTTTGATTAATAATATAGACAAATGAGAAAATTAATACTCTATTGGTCATGAACCACATGCTATTAAAATTGTTTGATCAATATATTTTAAATGGATATTTTGATGTTCATTGTTTTGAATCACTGAATTATATATTGAATTTTTTTTTAACTAGGTTAGTTTTTAATCAAAACAATTAGGTTAACGATCAATTTGGTTGTTCTAATTAAATCCTAAGTATTTATTTGTTTCAATCTTAACCATTCATAATAAATAAACCACGTCCATTAAGCCACTGGCCAACCGATTTATTATGCCTAGGTGGGACATACAATGAACAGGCATGTGGATCGTCCAGCCGCCTAAGCATGGACTTTATTGTTGTCTAGATAACTATGTTACCTACGTGTGAATTCTTTTTTTCTTGATTTTTTGTTTTTGTGTGGGGTTGTTGAGGGACGGGGAAGGCTTGGGGCAAAAACGTTAAATCACATGCATAGGTAGAGGAATGAGTTTACCTATTCATTAGATGAATGATGCATATTGGTCTTGAATTCAGTTCCACAAAATAAGAAAAAAAAAAAAAGAACTGTGTATTGTGTGAGTGCATAACAAAAAGAGTAACTGATGAGATATATGCACCACTTGAACAATATGATATTCATTGCACAAGAGGTGACAGATATAATCTAAATATAAACCTGCAAGAAGTACCTCATGGCATATAAACACCATTATACACTTGTAAAATAACTTCATCCTCCTCAGAATCCTCATACGTAATTATACGCCTATACCACTGTATTAATGGCATAAAAAAAATCATTACACAATTAAGGTGCATAAGGTACACAATGAAAATTTACAAAAAGAAATACAGAGAAAATATTCCCCACACCTCCTTAACATCATGAAGTGATTTATCCCTATCTTCTTTGAGTAGAGTTAATTTCTCCTCTTTTGACTTGAACTGTCAATTACCATTAAGCGTCAGATAGAAAAATAAAAAAATATGATATCACATTAAAAAGTCTAAAATACTGATCTCCAACAAATTCCTAAAATAGCAAAAAGACAAAAAGGTTACCTTGGAGCCTTCATTGATAACCTCGAAAAAGTGCTGAAAAAAATACCCAGTTATCAAAAGGGAAAGCATGCAATACACTTAAATATGGAGAAGAGAATGAAAGAAGAACAATTGTTGTTTACCCAAGATGTGGAGTCTAGATGAGGATCTGTCCGAAACCAAGAGCGCTGAACAAAAAAAAAAAACAGTTATCAAAAGGGAAAACAAGTGAAACACTTGAACATGGAGAAGAGAATGAAAGAACAATTGTAATTTACAATGTTTTTGTCATTGGTATAAGTAATAATCTCAGAAAGAATCTGATCCAACTCTGCCCTATGTTTCTCCAGCCACTCGGCCTCCTCATTCCATCCCTGGCTTACAAAAAAATGATAGATTACTCTTATGAAAGCTTGGTTGAAGTATCACAAAACAAAGGCATAATGACATGATGCACCTCTTCATAATCATTTTCAAGCAAGAACTCCATCAACTTATGACGTGTTTCAATATCCTTGCACAGTTGAAACAAAAGGATACGGTCCTGCGCATATGAGTGAATTGTTATAACCATAAAATCTTTACACTTAACAGATCATGCTAATGAGTAAATAGGTATACTACTTGCCCCAAGAAGATTCTTGTAATCAGATTCCGTGATAAGCGGATATTTATGCTTTAGCTCCTCCAAGTCCAGCTTAGGAAGAAGCTGATAAGACTCGCTATCAACCTGTGCAATCAATCGAATAAAAAAATCCCGATCAAATTCTAATACACATTTATCCAGTGATTTGGTATTGCATTATAGCTGAACCACTTCCAACAAGAAACCATGTTTGGGACTTACCCTTAAAAAGTCTTCTCCCTCGGCTTCAATTTTGCTCTCCAAAATCTGGTTGAAAAGCGCATACTGCAGAAAACTTGCCACCATCAAAAGCACATCCATGTGAAAAGTGCAAGGTGCATGGATGTTGAACTTAGCCATGGCTAGTAACATTGTGCATCAAGATCTATGACGTATTTTGCATGACATTGCATTGTAGCTAATCCTGACCAGATCATATTCATCTACAACCACATATATGAATGGTTCTCCATCTGTCATTTTATACATTACCCACCACGCAATTTGAACCGAAAGAAGTAGAGATTGCTCGATAATGCACTATGCAAATCAAAATTATAAGGTTTTAGGTGTTTAAACTGAAATTGGTGGTGGTTAGCATGTCCTTATTTAATAGAAAATAAAAGTCAAATAAAACTGATTTTTAGATCCCTTTTCAAAGAAGGATTTTGGCACCTTGGTTTCAATATATATATATATTTTTTGAGGTGTTAATAGGGAGAAATCAGGAAAAAGAAAACATGGTACACATATGTGTATGTGCACAAGAAGAATTATCATTTCATTAGTGTGTTTTTTTTAAGGTGTTAGAAACCCACCCTAAGTATTAAGGTCTGTTGATGGAATTAGTACACCTATTTGATTACATAACATTTTTAAGAGTCCTACATGGAATATAAGAAGGCTTTTAAGATGGTTTTGAGTCACTATAATATAAACTGAGTATGGGTCTTTCAAAGTACTAAAGATAAATTACCAGAAATTGCAACAAATAGAAAACTGCTACAAGAGTTGAAGATTTTTTAAGATTGATTCAAAAAGCATACCGCTTCTTTGACAATTTTGCGGGGAACAAACTCATGATCAGTGTCCATATACAAAGTACCCTAAGGAATTACAAGAGATCACCAAGAGTTAGAGTTTGTAGAAAGAAAACAAAGACTGGCAAAATATGAACAACTAAATGGAAAATACAAGCACAAGAAGAGGAAAAGAATGAGAGAGGAAAACATCTTACAGGACGAATATCTTTCGGCTTGAAAAGCTCACTCTTAAGATTCTCAATCTCTTTTTCTAATGCTTTGATCTTCAAACTGTTAAGCAAACATATAACAACACATAGTGAAACTGTGAAAGGAATGAAACCTTATCACTACAAATTAATAGACATAACAATTAAAAAATCATATTCAGAGCTATGGCTTGAAGATTAAAAAAAAATGGACATGTGGAGAGAGGTAAATTAAATATATAGGATAAAAAAAAGACTACAAGGAAAACAACATGTTCTAAAATTATATAAAGAGATGTGTGGGTGGACTCAACGAACCTTGAATCATCATTCTTAAAAATGTTTAAGTTGGGCAAATAGACATTCTCCTTTGCACTCCACCCAAACGCGCTTGTGAGGATGCCTCTCATTGAAGGGTAACGCTCCTTCGATAGGGTTTTCACTAGCCTTCTGTGCAGGATAAAAAAAAAATACATGGATATAAACAGATGAAGATCCTGAAACACACAAACAACGTATAGAAAAAATGAGAAAGGGAAAAAAAGCAGAACCTCCACATGATGGATGATCTTCTGACGACCCACAAAAATCGATCTCGAAGAAGTCTAATAACGAGTCTGAGTTTTTCACTTTCGAAGTGTCATCGCAAGAGCCGGCTAGGGTTTTCATTTAGGACCGTTTGGATAGAAACATAAGCTATTCTGGGGTTTATACTTATTTTAGAAATTGTTGACTTTATCAGTAGAATAAGTGATTTTCTGTTTGGTTGTGTTTTAAATTATTCTCATTGGGAAACGTAATAATAAAGTGAATATGTTTGGTTGATGAGAATAAAATGTGAATAAAGTGTAAAAAGTTGATTTGACATGTAGGTCCCATTGATGTATAAGAGGTGTTGACAAGTGATTTGAAATGAAAAAAAAAAAAAAAAACAGTGGGACCCACTTATGATTGTTGTTGGAATAGACTAATTCCATGGAAAATGAAGGATTACTATACCCCTTTATTATTTGTTATTCCAACATCCAAATACCACCTTATTCCCCTCACACAAACACATTTTTTTCCCTATTCTCTGCCTATTCCCACCTATTCCTTCCCTAACCCTCTACCCAAATAGGGCCTTAGGGCAGTGCTATTCTCACTACCAAACTAATTTTTGCCACTATCCCCAAATTACCAAAAAATCAAGTTTTTGGTTTTTTTTTAAACTTCATTAATCCCACTATCCTAACACTTCCCACTACTCTAAAATAACTTATTAATCAATCACACTACCCAACATTTTCCACCACCCCATCACAAATAAACTAACAAATGCCACCACCCAAATCAAATGAAACTTTTTTACATAACTTGTAGATTCATATAAGTGAGATCGTTGTTATGGATATATTATGCATTGGTTGTGGGTTATAATGGTTAGTTTTTGTTATAACATTTTTAATTCATAGGAAAAAAATAATGACAGGTCAATGTATATTAAACAGTCCAGATCGACTATATCTCGTCAAACACATCCAACAAACATCGACACACACATGTCCATTGAAAGTTTTAAAATAGGTAAAGGAGGACTTCAACAGGCCATTGTCTGTTTTTCCAATCCAGTTCGACTCATGATTGTCGAAATTACTAATACAAATGCGACATGATACCGTCGAGCACTACTATGAGGAACTAACCTGGAGTTTTGGGGCATTCGACGATCATTGGTCGTCCACAGAATCCCAGTTCGACGAAGCTATGTCGAACACATCGCATACACATCGACAAACACATGTCGATTGGAAGTTTTAAAATAACTAATAATTGACTTCGACAAGCAATTGTCTGTTTTGCCAATCCAATTTGACTGAAGGTTGTCGAAGTTACTATATGCATGCGACATGATATTGTCGAACCCTACTATGAGGAACTAACCTACAGTTTTGGGGCCATTCGACGATCATTGGTCGTCCATGATATCCCAGTTCGACGAAGCTATGTCGAACAGGGAATGTAACATATGACGCTCCTCTGTTAAGCTCTTTTTGCGTGGTTGACAAAGCATTGTCGTATATCCTCTCTCGGGTTGACAATGACAGGCTGAACCGAGCCTAAGCCATGTATTAACATGCTAATAATGAATGCATGTTTTTACTCATTTAACATCCATTTTAGTTTTTCTAAGTGAAATCAAAGCAAACACTGTATAATTTACTAAATTGTAGTATTATTTGGCTCAAGCAATTCACACTCAAATCAAAATGTTAATCAACCTATCAAACTCAAGCCCATACAATCAAACTCAATTTAATTCAAATGTGGATTCCAATTCATTGAACACTTATCGACCACTTCAAGATATACAAGAACACAATTGTAATTAAAATAAACAGTATTTGATTACATAATACCACAAGGGGATTATTGTTCCGTCTTCTAAACATGCAGAGCCCAAATGTTAAAAATAAAGTTAAACACATGAAACAATTCATTCATCCCTGGCGACTGTGTCGTTGCTTGGACCTACGTATCACGAGCGTTGGGTCGGGAAGAGGTGTTCCATCTTTTAGGTAGTGAATGACATCTCGAACGGCTTTTTCATAAGTGGAAGCATTGGTCCTCTTATCCAAATATGCTTCAAGGTAGCTTATTGTAGCTGCAAAACGCTACAAGACAAAACAATATCCATCAAACTAATGTATCAAACACAAGATAGCTTTTGAATTCAGAAGGAATTTAAAAAAAATAATAATCTAGTCACCCTTTTTAATTTTAATTTGGAATGTAGTGATGCTGTGTTGTCATAGTGAAATCAAAGTTAAAGCGGCATGATAAGGCAATAGCACTGAGAGATGTAATGGGAAATATGGAAAACAGTGAAATAAGATGGATCTCAATTGTCACCACATCTCAAAGAGCAGACACAAGAACTATATATGTGACATCTCCATTTTATCAAGGAGCAAAGTCTTGTGATTGGATGTAAATTTTATGAAACTTTGTGTGAACTTTCTTATTATATAAAAAATAAAGTTTAGTAAGATAATCTTATATGAAAATTGTGCATACAGAAATTACATTTGGCATAAAAATTCTATCATGGTACATTTACAATAGTAATACACCATTTGACCAAACAAAACTTGATTATCTCAAAATACAAAAATATGATAGATACATTAAGTCTGCAAAATATGTAAAATGACTCATCAACATATTGATTATTAATTATAATCAAATCAATTTCTTGCAATTCCTTTTGATTTTAAGGGAATTAAAAAAAATACATCATATACCCAATGCCCAATCCAAAACCCTAGATTTCTAAAAAAAAAAATTATATCACACCATATACATCATTAACGAATTATACATCACATATAACTTTGATTTCAAAAGGAATTTTAAAAAAATAAGAAAGAACACATAAACAATACAGGCCTAATGTACCCAATCACTATCTTTTGGGTTTCGACTTGATGACGCGGCAAAGGGTTTCTTCTGCGTCGTTCCAGCGGCAGGGAATCGTTCAACGTCATCGTCTTCTCTGGCTTCCTCACGACGTCCGCATGAGAACACAGGGGAGAGGGAGGAGAACGGAAAAAAAAATGAGAGAAGAGAGGGGTTTAATTGATTTCAATAGGTAAGTGGTGGGTATGGTTGCTCAATTTAGGGGCATTTATAAGGTAGGGGGTTTAGGAAAATTTAAAATGATGGGAGATGATTTTAAGAGGGTTGTGGTTAAAATAAACTAGATAGTGGGTCTCTCTCATGAGCGTTCTTCTTTTCTCAATCTTGCACTCGTGTGATCCGAAAATGCGTTCGTTCGTAAACCCACATATATAGAGAATTAAGTTATTATTACGAGGATATTTTGTGTTTGTTTATTTTTGAATTATTTTTGTAAAAAAAATCGTAATAATAACGTTTTTGTTGTTTAAATAAAATGAGAATAAGATCTTGATAAGAATTTATAAAAGATGAAAAAAATGATTTAATAGTTAACAAACATATTCTTTTGGGTTGAATAACATGGCTTAATTCTAGGGATCGATTGGAATACATATATTATTTTATTCTAACATATTGTATTTATTCCAACCATTCAAACAGTTTTAAATCTTTTATTCCACATTATACCCATTTATTGTACCTTCTATTCCCAATCTAAGAATGGGCATTGAGTTGCATTTCAAAAATATATAAAAATAGTTTTTACATAAAACGTAAATGAAAGGGAAATAAGATGTCCAGTCCCGTGTATATCATCATCTATAATATCTAATTGTTTTGAGTTTTTTTTCAAAATATATACCCAATTAATGAAACATGAATATATTATAATCAAATGTGAATTATATATACCGAAGTAAATCAATACTTATTTTTTGCTTGAGATAAAGAAAATTTTTTTTTATTTCATACATTGTATTAATATACACTCTTGAAGTGTGTGGTCAACTAAGGACCACCTCCGGTTTCACATTGTATTTAGAAAGTTTAATTTATCCTTAGTGTATTTATACTTTCAACATAGTTTTTTACTTTTTAACCTTTTTACATAATATAATATAATACACTTTAAGGATAAATTAAACTTTCTAAATTATATGAAGGGATGCATATACCTACCCCCCCCCCCCCCCCCCCCCGAGTTTACTAATATTCATATCCTGCCTTTTTTTTTTCCTGAAAATCTATATAAGCCCGGAAAGTTTCCTTGGTTAAGCAAAAAAAAAAAAAAAACCCTGAAAAGAAAAGATATTTGTAGAATATTTTGTTTCTTAACGTTAGCTAAAAAATATATATTCATATAACCTCCTGAAATATTGTGAATATACATATTGTCCCTCATTTTTCTAAATATCTGTATTATCACCTAAAATTAAGCATTTAATTCATATCACCTCTTACTATTATCGAGATAAAACTTATGTGTGTCTTTGTGGTTAATTTAACAATATACAATAATTTCTTATCAATACATTGTAGAAGAACACACGAGGGTAATTTTTTTAATGGAGGACATTTTGATCATTTAAAGAAATCATATTGATTTTATTTTTAAAATCTGATGAGGTTATTTGGATAAACGCATTTATAGCACCATTAGATAGATAAATATCCATAATATTTCTTAAAATTTAACAAAAAATTAATTTAATGCCCCGTTTGGAATGAGTATAACCCCCTAGATAACCCCGGATAAGTATTTTGGGGTGTTTGTTTACCCTGGATAACCCCAGATAAATTATGCCAGAATAAACCTTGATAAAGTGGTATAGGGATTCCAATCAACCCCTAGAATAAAAGTTATCATAGGTTATTCCACCTAAAGAATATGTGGGCCCACTGTCAAATCAACTGTCATCACCTCTTATAAATCATCTGTCAAATCAACTATCATTATTTTTTTAGCTTATATAAATCTTTATCCATATTTTATTCACATTTTACCCAAATAACAAAACATTTATTCTTACATTTACCAACGAGAATAATTCAAATTACAACCAAACACAAAATCACTTTATCATTATTTATACTCATTTATGCTTTGATAAATCTATACCCATGTTTGGTTCGAGAATTAAATTTTCTGATGTTTATGATTATTCTAGTATAAATAATGATAAAGTGATTTTGCGTTTGGTTGTGTTTTGAATTATTCTCGTAGAAAAATGTAAGAATAAATTTTTTGTTGTTTGGATAAAATGTGAATAAAGTATGGATAAGAATTTATAAAAGGTAAAAAAATAATGATAGCTGATTTGACAGGTGATTTATAAGAAGTGATGACAGTTGATTTGACAGTGAAGCCACTTATTCTTTGGGTGGAATAACCTAGAATAACTTTAATTGCAGAAATTGGTTGGAATCTCTATACCACTTTATACTAGTTTATTCTGACATACCTATACCATGTTATACCACTCATCCAAACACATTTTTTTACTTTATTCTTCCCTATACCACTTTATACCCATTTTATTCCCCAACCAAAAATAAAATCTATCCCCGTTTCAAATGAGGGATAAAATAAAAGTTATCCTAGGTTATTCCACCCAAAGAATAAGTGGGTCCACTGTCAAATCAACTGTCACCACCTCTTATAAATCACCTGTCAAATCAACTATCATTACTTTTTTATCTTTTATAAATTCTTATCCATACTTTATTCACATTTTACCCAAACAACAAAACATTTATTCTTACGATTCCCAACGAGAATAATTCAAAAAACAACCAAACAAAATCACTTTATCTTTATTTATACTCACTTATACTCGGATAAATAAATATCCAATAATAAATCATATCCTGTATCAAAACGGGAGCTAAGAGAATAAATATGGGCCCGTCTAGCCCCACCCACCTATTTTCTTACCCCACCAATCAATAATAATAAAAAAAACCGGTGTTTTGCTATCCCCACCGATCCGACCAGTTCGACCGGATTTGGTCGCCATTTCAGGTTTCGCGCGACCGAATCTGGTCGAACAGAATTTGTAATAAAGTTTATAATTTTTTTTTTGAAAACATAATCTCACGACGTGTATCCTCCTTGAATCTTTCATATCACTCCAAGTCTGAGTTGTAATGTAGGGAGAATAAATCATTATTCTTAAATGTAGAATATAAGAACAATTTTTTTTACATAAGTTACAGACAAATTTCAAAAGCCAAATATAAAATGTGTTTGAATCAACTGGTACGTTTTTTTGTTTTCAAACAAAAATTCATCTTAACTACGAATTCAAACGAAGCTTAAAAATGATATATATTTGTCTAATAGGATATTTTTCTATAAAACTTTGAATTAATTGAAAGTATATCTACTTACATTTTTTTTAATCCCTTAGTTGTTGTTTGGATGAAAGAATAAATGTAGAATATGATGGATAAATCCAAAAATTTATTTGTTTACAAAAAATAAGTAAATATAATTTTGAACCCTGTTCGACCCATTCCGGTCGCCCAAAACCTGAAATGACGACCTATTACGGTCGCCCAAAACTTGAAATGGCGACCGAATTCGATCGAACTGAATCGGTGGGAACAGACAAATACCGTTTTTTTTTTTTTTTTGATCGGTGGGATTGGAAAATTATTTGGTGGGGATAGACGGGCCCAATAAATATTATCCATGAAAAAAATTCAAGGTGAAGTCGGAAGACCTACATATTATAAATAGATTTCAACATCTATTTATAAAAAATAAAATCTATTTATAAAAATAATACGCAAACTACCCCTCCCAAAGCATTGAAATACCCAAAAAAATCGTCCATTGACAGTGATTCAGTTGTCACCCCGTCATTCAAATCAACAGTTCCCCATGATTGTTATCAAAAAAAAAATATAAAATATATATTCCCCATGGTTTGATATGAAAGAGCATTAATAAAATTCTATCCCAAGAAGCTCCCATTTTCTCCCTTGAATCGTCACATCTCAAGCTCCTCAAAAAAGCACGACCAAATCTTTTTTGACCTTCCCAAAATTAAAAAATTCCATTACATTTATGTAAAATACAAATTTTTATAATATAAAATAGTAGAAATCCATTTCAATAAATAAAACACATAAATTATATTATTTTTTACCCACAAGATATAACTTCATTTTAATATTATTATTTATAGTCCAGTGGGTACGTATACATCTACATGGTCTTTCATTCATTACACACATGTTTTTCGTTAAAAAAATCTAAAAATTTGATTCTAAATTAATCATTTTTTAAAATTATATTCATATAAATTTCATTTCAGAATTTTAAAAATTAAAAAAAGTAACATATCTTTATATAATTTTTAAACTCTTTCATCATATTTAAAACTTTTCATAACAATCATCTAATTAAAAAATAATATCAATATAATAAATAATTTGTATTTCAGAGTCATTTTACATATTATTAAAATTTTTTAATATACTATAAAAAATGTTAAAATTGTAATTCATAAATTTACAAGATATATCTGGATTTTTAAAACTTTTTAATTTTTTTTTTTGTTAAATTTTATATATGTCTTTTCTAAAGTATTTTTTTTTGATATAGTATTAAACATATATAAGTGTTAAGAGACTTTAAAAAGTTTAGAATGTTTTAAAAAATATTTTATATTCAAAATTTTCAAATTTTTTACTATTTAACTATTAATGATGTATTTATATATACAAAAATAATAACAAAATGCATAAATTAAAAAATATTAGATATTAAAATTTCCTCTAATTGGAATTGGTTGAAGGATGAAATAAATAAATAAATGAAAGGCCCATCGGAGATCCTCAGATCACGAGAGAGTGACTCCATCACATCAATCACTATCGCTGCGTTCGTCCGTGTTCGCTCTCTCTTCTCTGGCGCGCGCTTGCTCTCATAGTCTAACAAAACTCAGACGAGTCCAGTCATTCATATAGGGTCCGTTTGAAAACACATATTGAAAAGTAGATTTTAGAATAAAGCTGCTTTTAAAGATGATTTTAGACCTTTGACTTTTTTGGGATGCTTTTTTTTTAATTCAGGAATCAATATTTAGAAAGAATTTAATGTTTGGTAGAAAAAATTGTTTTTCAATTCAAAAAATCGATTCCAACCAAAAAGCGTTCTTTTTGAGATTTTAAAAATACGGATTTCGAGAGAGAAATTAAAAGGAATCCAGCTTTTGATTCCGCCAGAATCCAACCCGTTTGGTTGCGCGTTTGGGCGGAATCCGCTTTTTAAAAAGCGGAATCGTCTCCAAACGCGCTACCAAACGGACCCATAGTCTAACAAAACACTCTTTCACTCTCACAAAACTGATACCAAACGAAGTCCAGTCTTTTTCAATCTCCCAGGCCTTATATATCAAATTAAATCGACAATCTCTGATCATCTTATTTTCTCAATCTCCCTAACTATTTTAGTTATGATTCCTTTTTTTCAAACGTCTTTCAATTCTTTCCAAAACAAGAAAAAAAGAGGCGCCAGTTCACACTTCTGCAGAGTTCATCATGGCACAAACGCATCACCAAAAACAAACACACAAAAGAGAAGAAAAAAAAAAGAAAAAAAGAGAAACTCAAAAGCCCTCAAACACGAGTCATCTTTTTCGAAACCCCTTTTCATAAACCCTAACACACTTCAAAAACACATACCATTCGGCGGTGCTCGGCGGCAAGACGAGAAGCTCTTCGATTGGTATGCGCTCTCTCTCTCTCTCTCTATCTATCTCTCATTCAGTCTCTCTATCTATCTCTCATTCAGCCTCTATATCTCTCATCCAGTCTCTTTATCTATCAGTCTCTCTATATTTCCCAGTCCCCCCGGCCCCCTTACTCTCTCCCTCTCCCTGGTTATCTCCCTGCCTACGTACTTGAAAATGACCAAAATGCCCCCGTCTTCAACCATCCACCGAAATACTATGCATATGTACTGATTTTGGAGAGCTTGGACTTGTGGTTGCATCTGGACTGTTTAGGAATTCAATCTGTTACAACACAAACTCACAATATATGTCCATAAACTTCCAACTTTGACAACTCTGACTTACATGTCACAGAGATTAGACACACATAAAAAAATGGTCGTGGCGGTGGTAGATGGTGGTTCTTCTATATACATCACTCTAAGAAGGAATGCAATGCAATTACAAAAATAGACTTACCTGTAAAGCAGAGAGGATGCTAAAATCTCTATTTTCAGAAGACACGTGCTTTCTCTATTTTCAGAAGGTTCATTGGTTTTCGATGATTATATATATTTTATATTAAGAATGCATAATACATTTAATCCCGCGTAGTTGGTGAGTTTATTTTCAGTTCCCTAGATGCTATTAATCTAGTTGGGAAATCTAGTTTCATTGAATACCGATAATTTTTAGTATTTGTATGATGTTTCTTGTTTTTTGGGTTTCTTCTTTTTAAGTTAAGTTGATAAAGAGAAATTAAAATCTGTATATATAATCTGCAACAATATTCCTGCTAATACCAAGCGGTGGGTGTTAATGACAGTTCATGTGATATGAAAATAACTTTATTTTATTTGGGGAAATTAATTCTAAGTATTTTTTTAACTTCTTATTATTTTAGATTCCTTAACTTTTTTAGCATACCAAAACAACCCTAACTTTTTTTAAAGTCTTTCTAACTCATTTTCTATTGTTACCCTGTGAAATACCATTTGTACATTGTTGACTCGCACACTATTATCCATACCATGTACATTATTGTGCATCCTATGTACACTATTAAATCTTGTACACTATTAATCATCAATGTAAATTGTTAACTAACCTATACATATTGGTGGGGTTAAGCCTGGAAAAAATATAACCCCTAACATGGGGGTGTTTTGATATGTTAAAAAAAAGAGCTGATAGACCTAAAAAATAAGGGGTTGAAAAAATACTTGGAATTCATTTTTCGTTTTTATAATGGTTATTTTAATCAGTTTTTTTTATTGGAATATGCAGGAATGAGTCTTTATCATGTTGAGGCTTTCTTGTGATTATTTTGATTGCAATATAGATCAATTTGTCGTGCATTGATTTAGTGTTTTTTAATATCTATTTCAGACCGCTTTTTAATTAATATATGTATATAAATTCAGAATTGTTAAGTTTGAGTTGCTTGCTGGTTTAGGATTTTACATAAATCACAGGCACACAATTGATTGGTTTGAGGTCGTGGACCAACATTTTGATGTGTGTTGCTTGAAGTATTTTGATATTTTTATTTTCCTTGTACTTGTGAATATTGATAAATCAATTTTTTCATGCAATAAGATTTTAGAATGCTCAATGTGTTGAATAGAATTTCATAGTGTTTCAGATTTATTTCAGATCAATTCCTAAAAAATGTTGCTGTTTAGACGTCATGTTGGCTTCTTCATGTCTATCTTGCGCTCTCGATTTTTACACAATGAGACTCAGCCACACGATCAAACTGAACCAGAAAAATGCAACCGAAGTAAGACGAAATTTTTTTTTTGAAAAATAAGATTTTTTTTTATTGTTAATTCCTCTCTAACTGAATTCTTCACAATGTATAATAGGTTTGCAAGTACAAAGATTACTTCGTTATAAAAGAAATGCTGGACATCCTCCAATTCTGGGTAAAATCTTTTATTTCTTTTTTTTTATAATTTTATTTATTATTATCGTTTAATTCACGAGTGAATTCATTGCTTATTCTCTTCTTTCTAGTTTTTCTCTTCTTTCTAGTTTTTCTCTTCTTTCTAGTCTTGCCACTCGGTCATTTAAACATTTACCATCTCAGCTACACTTTCTTTAGACATAGTTTCTTAATATTGACTATTAAATCATTGCTGAGATTATGTCAACTTTATATAAATTTTCATAGACGTCCTATAATATTACAGGAGCACTCTTCCACTCTAATATTCCTCCCTAAATTCTATAAATGGCATGCTGTTTAATCTCATATTGCTCATGAATGTTGCATTGTGAGACCGCTAATACTTAGATATCTATTGTCCAATAATATTGACTAATCCATCATTTATGTTTTTTTTTATTGCCAAAATTACATTTCATATAGATCTTACCCAACTTTTTTTTGTCAAAAAAAAAAAATTCCATATGTTTTATATTTGCCTTAATTATTTTTTATCCTTTGTCAATCTTTCTATTTTAGTGATAAATTTTTTTTAGTGTCATCAAGTAAGTAAACATCATCAGCAAACAACATACAGCAAGAAACCACCTCCTGGGCCACCTCCTGGGCATGCATGCCTAGAAAACTAATGGAAGCAATTATTCTTTCATTTCCTAGACATTTTCAAATTTCATTAGGAATATCATCAGTTTTAATAACTTTTCCATTTTCATATCGATATAATTATGGGATACTTGTTTTTCTCAAAAGCTTGACATAATCTCATTGGGAACCTGATCATATGCATTCTCTGGATCGATGAAAACCATATGAAGATCTCTTTTCTTCTCCCTAAACTTTATGCTCCTTAATGAGTAAATATTTTAGGTCAACTGGCATAAAATGAAAGATCACTAGCTGTTATTCTTGTTTATGTCTGAGTCGATGATGCGTGACCCCTCCCTTCTTAAGTTTTATAGTATGCCTGATTAATTTTGTCCCACCGTAATTTTTACAATCTTGTACATCCCATTGTTCTTATATATAGGAATTAAAATGCCTATTTTCCAATTCATTAAGCACCTTTTTTGTTCTTAGGATCATATTAAACAAAATTTGGTCATGTTATTTCTAGACATTTTCAAATTTCATTAGGAATATAATCATTTTTAATAACTTTTCCATTTTCATATTCTTTAAAGCCTCTTCAATTTAATAAACTTAATTCTTCAACAATACCTAGTATTTTCAAAATATATAACATTGTTCAGCTCTCAATATTAAAGTTTCCTGTGTGGTCCTCTTTATATAATTTGCTAAAGTAGTTTTTAGCTTTTCTTTAAGTGTGTCCTCTGTAACTGGAACTGATTGATCCCGACCTTTAATTCACTTAAAGGGGTGGTTATCTTTTCTTTGGCTTTAATCTTTTTACTCCCTCAACCACATGGTTATCTTTTCCTAAATGATATGCAATTAACAAATTATAGTATCTTAGGATTCGTGGAATGATGTGAAATTATCTCATTGACAAACTAAATGGGTGGGTGGGTCAGGAATGGTGTAATAACAATGTTAAGTTAGCCTTTGAAATCTTCGCCTACCTTCATTTTTTTTAGACAAGTACATTTCATGAGGTACAATATCATATCTATGTTTTATTTTTATATTTTACCACATGATATAGAGAACTTAGGATGCAATCTAAGTCTTTAGTTTAACACGTTTGGATATTTGTTTTCTAATATTTATGTTTTTGTTCTTTTTTTAGAGCAATTTCCCAAAAATGGAAACGTGATGTTTTGTGTATATGCACAAGAGCTGATTATTGGTGGAGGGGGATTTTTGAGAGGATGGCTGAAGTTGAATAGCCAAACATGCTGCATTCCAAAGAGAGTGCTTGTACGAAAAGAGAGAAACTGTTTTCCTGTATGTGTAACACAGAATCTGTGTCATCCAAACATCATGCGTCCAATACACGTGGAAAATAGCTCTTGTTCGCAAGAAGTTTTTGTTGCATATGACGATGATGTCATATGTGACATGCATGATCTTTTAACGCGTCATAAAAAATATTGCATTGAACAATATCTAGAAGTGGATTTTGATCTATCACCGTCATTGAAAGAATTAATGAGGTTTGTCTTTCATTTTTAAAGTTATTTATTTCTTAGTATAACAAATTTATCATTATAAGAACTTATAACTTTTTTTTAATTTTAATTATACAGACAACTGATGATTGGATTACAGTATTTGCACGACAATCATATTGCACATGGAAATCTGAAAATTGAGCACTTGTACATTGTGTCTAAAGATCCTCCACATGCAAAGATCGGAGGCCATATCATTGGAGGTAAATCTTTTGTAACTAATATTCATTTCTATTGTTTCACTGAAGTTTACTAACAGATTTGTGTTTTGTAGGTAATCGAAAGGCTAATATGCACGATATGGCAATACATGACTTGAACCATATTGGATGCTTGTTTCATGATATTGCAACGAAGTTGGGCATTCCTGAAAGCAACGAATGTTATCACTTCTTCGACACTTTGAAGTTCTTAAATTCCTATGTTCGGTGAGCATCTATTACTGGTGTATACAATATGTAGTTAAGCCTCTCACGTACCGCACTTTTTATGAATTGCTATAATTCAACAAAATTGAATAATGTGGATTAGTAGTTTTCGTACTCTTAAGCCATCGACCCAAGGGACGGCATTGCTTCTTTTAGAAGGGACACATTCACGGTCCATTTGATCACTCTATCAGTAACATTGAATAGCAATATAGCATGCATTTTCCATGAAACCCATAAAATACAATCTATAAGGTGTTAAAACATACACCTCAATCTTATAGTAGTAATACATAATCTCCCATAAAAAACAATCTATAAGGTATTTAATCAATGCATTTGGTATTGGAATTTGTATCTCGAAGTTGTTGGACTTGTTGTGGTAGTAGTAGGTGATGTTATAATTTCAGATAAGTAATTTGTATTAGGTTTTGTTGTTATATTAGGTTCAGATCAAAGGGTTCAATGGAAGGCCCATGTGGTGTTGTATGAAAAATAGAAACAAAATGAATAAGAACGTGAAAGGAATAACCATAAAAAACAACACATAATCATTGATTCACAATGCATGAAAGAAGGATTGGTTGGGGTTTAAAGCATCCAAATCCCAATGGTGGAAAAATTGACTGTTGGAAGGAGGAAGAAGAAGAAGCTAAATTTGACATATTTGGGTGGAGGGGTACTTTGGTGGTAATTTTTAGGGATCATATTGAATTTTGTATAAATCTCTGGGGATTTTTTGGATATACAAATTTGTAGCACAGTTAAGTGAACGCAATATTTCTTAAAAATGGATGGAAAAGTAACCCAAAGATCTAAATGCTTAACCATGATAAATTTGAGAGGGTTATATGGATATTCAGAAAAAAGTGGGGTCTCTTTGGATTTTCACAAACTTTGAGGATGTTATATGCAATTTTTTCCTTCGACTTGATGTAATTCAAGAGACTTGAAAATCACTACCAAATTAACCAACTTTCTTGCTTTATATATTCTGCACACATGCTATTAGTTTTCATACATTTCATCCCTGTACATGTCATTGCAATCATCTCTGTATTCTTCCTCAAACGATTTTTTAGATATGATATATACTTTATTATTTTATTATGAACAGGGCAAATGTATTTTTTGAGAATGAGCCTTTCTTCTGGTCTGTTGAGAGAAAGATATATGGCATACAAAATTGCACTGAAGCCATGAATATGAAAAAAACTCTCACATTGGGAATGCTGTATAAGAAAATGTTATATCATGGGGTTCACAAGGATTATTATGGAAAGCCTTGGATGGAATTGGTTGATGAGGACATCCTAAAACATTATGAAACCAAAACTGGTCATAAGTATGATCGTCGGTTGTCTTCTCAGATTTTTTTCTTCCGGAACATTCTTACGCATCATCATTCAAATGAATCAGATGAGGCTTTGAAGGTATGCTTTCAGACAGTTATGTTGTAGAAACTATTTTAATGTGATTTAAATTAATTATATATATTTTTTGTCTTCAGAAATTTCTTGGTAAGCCTGTTGCTGATAGAAAATCTGGTGATAAGTACATCAGATACAACCACCCACGGTTCTTCATCGCTCTTCATCATGCAACTCCAAAGATATATCAACCAAGCAGGTTAGTTATTTAAGATTTACTTTTTAACATCATGTAGTGACGAGTGGATTTGTTATTTAAGCTAACATTTTAATGGGATGAATGGTTTGATTATTTTTATGGTATCAACAATAATCTTTAATTGAACATGCTAAAAAATCTTTGCAAATGGTCCCATATATAGCATGACTCACAAAACTAGAAATAAATTCACAACCACTAAATAGTGCACTTAAGCCAACCAAAGTCATATAGTCTCAGTAAATCATACATCATGATTTCCCTTGATTTCCATTGTTTATTTAATCGAAGCCTCATGAACCAAATTTGTTGTGAAAAAATGAAGAATGTTGTTCCAAACTTCCAATAGTATAACATGTTATATAGCTCTATACATTATGAGAGAAACTGACAATATTTTCGAGGCATGTCTACCCATAAAACATCAAGTTGTGGCATCATGCATTTGAACTACCCCTTGTTGTTCTTTCATTTCATGCCCTCTAAAATTCAGTAAGTTCCTAAAAATAATATCAGTGAAGTTTGCATTTGGTGATATGGATTTGAAGCAATCCACGTTTTTCATTCTTTATTTGATTTGCCTATGTTGTAAGTTGTACAAGTTTATGCTTGTGGATGGTTTTTTTTTATATTATTTCTATTCATTCTTTCTTGATGGCCTCATCATCTTCATTTAAAATATCAACCATGGGTCATCAAATACAAAGAATTCGAGTCAAGTGGAACATTGTATAGAGCATTTTGGTGGGAGGTTTACAATAAATACACAATCACATGTGGAGTAATTTATTTAAGCACATCAAATCATTTTAGTCATGCACAAACACACAGTATTGAAGTATTTGTTTTTATTGTCTTTATTTATAACTGCTGTAAATTATACAAGTTTGTGATTAATGATAGTTTTTCATTTTTATTCGATCTTCTTCATTTGTAAATTAGGTATTAATTCATACCAACTTATATATGTCATCGTTCAATCAACAAACTTCCATCGTTCTATCTAGGTATCTTTTCGGAGTTTTTTTTTTGAAGAAAAGGTAGATATTTGTTACCCGATTTCATTTACTGAATTCGAATTACAACTCTGAAATGAGGAAAATAAAATTATAAAAATAAGAGTAAAGATAAGGCTAGGATAATCAAAGGTACCCTTCCTCCGGGTTAGAAGAGTCATCTAACCGACAGGAGGAGCTCGCCCCTGATCACCCCTCGATATGCAGGCTCCCTTGGAGTTGAAGCTGTCACTTTCCTTGGAGTTGAAGCTGGATTTTTTTTTTGTTTTGTTTTTGAAGATGCAACTATGCAAACAGTGCCTGACCAAGTATTTCGGTGTATGTTTTATATTCAGGTAGTTTGAAAGGGCAACGAAGCATCAAAGTTCTTTATCTTGAGGACACTGAAGTTTGCTATGTTACAAAAACAAGCATCAAAGTTCTTTATCTTGAGGACACTGAAGTTCGCTATGTTATAAAAACAATGTGTCAACTTGTGTTTTATATGTTTCTTATCCATAAAACTATGTTTGACATTTATACTTTATCATTGATCCTTTTTTGTGTTATTAACATGCGCACATCTACGCATGCACCTATGGTACTAGTAGTATTCATGTGGGTTGTTGGTTGTCGATCATGTTTTTCTTAAAAGACAATTCATATTTCTTGTACGCATGTCCATGGCATGTATTCTCACTTTCCATTGTGTGTTGAGCATCTATCTCCAAAGCATTGAAGACTCTATTTGTATTGTATAGTTAACAGATCTTTATTCTCTCCTCCAGCTCTAAACAATATCGAGTACAACTTCCCAGTTCGACCTCAAACTGGTCTTGAAATTTTGACATTCTCTACGTCGAATGATAAATTCACTGTTAGGGTTTTTCGGATCTTGGGATGTAATCAATCAAAGGAAAAACAAACAAATCAAAATAAAAAACACAAAATTTACGTGGTTCGGCAAAGCTTGCCTACGTCCACGGAGCACACCAGAGATCAATCCACTATTTCTGAGAAGTCAAAATACACCGTAGATGAAAACCCTAGAACCTAATGAAAAATATGAGATGCCCTTTTATACTGACATCTCATTAAGGGTAAAAAAGTCAATACACGAAAGACATCCCGTCCGCCCCTGCGTAGCGCCAACAATCCTCTGCGCACATCATCAGGCTCCACAACATATAACAATCTCCCACTTGGAGACTGAACCAAGAGTAAATAACTTCTATCAAATGATTGATCTATAATCTGGTGTGCTCATCTCTGTCCTCAAGCTAGAAGATCAACTGAAGCTGCGCACAGCTCCAGTTTCTCTGTAGTCACTGTCTTAGTCAACATGTCGGCTGGATTCTTGCTTCCCTGGATCTTCTCAAGCAATAGACTCCCATCATCCAAAAGCGTCCTGATGAAATGATAACGAAGTCCTATGTGCTTAGTCCTCGAATGAAATGTTGAATTTTTCGCCAAATGTATAGCGCTCTGACTATCACTGTGCAAAACATTCTTCGTCTGTCTGAATCCCAACTCTATTAACAGGCCCTGTAACCATATCATCTCTTTGCTAGCTTCTATCACAGCTATATACTCTGCCTCTGTAGTGGATAAAGCAACAATCTTCTGTATTTGTGAAATCCAACTAACAGCAGTAGTACCTACTGTAAAGACATAACCAGTGGTGCTCCTCCTCTGATCAACCTCGCCAGCAAAGTCTGCATCCACAAAAACCTGTAGCCTCAACTCGCCCCTGCTGAAGTATAAGCATCTGTCAGTAGTACCTCGCAAGTATCTAAGTATCCACTTCACTGCTTCCCAGTGTTGCTTGCCTGGATCTGACATGAATCTGCTCACAGCTCCCACTGCATAGGCTATATCCGGTCTCGTGCTAACCATGGCATACATCAAACTTCCAATTGCTGAGGCATATGGAACATTCGTCGTGAACTTTCTCTCCTCCTCAGTCTTGGGGCTTTGATCTTTGGACAGTTTGAAATGACTAGTCAATGATGTGCTAACTAAGACATGCTAAACCTCTGCAAAACACGATCAATGTAATCAGCTTGAGACAACTGCAAAATACCTCTCTGCTTGTCCCTCGAAATCCTCATTCCAAGGATCTTCTTTGCTGAACCCAGATCTTTCATATCAAACTCTGTTGATAATTGCTTCTTCAAATTCCTGATTTCATCCATATCTGAACCAGCCACTAACATGTCATCAACATAAAGTAGCAAAATAATATAACTGGAATCAAACCTCTTGAAGTAGCAACAATGATCAGCGTTGCACTTGTGGTAGCCAGTTCTCTGCATGAAGCCATCGAATTTCTTGTACCACTGTCTTGGAGCCTGTTTTAAGCCATATAAGCTCCTCTTCAACCTGCACACAAGTTTCTCCTTATCCTTTACTATGAAACCCTCTGGTTGCTGCATGTATATCTCCTCCTCTAAGTCACCATGCAGAAAAGCAGTTTTGACATCTAACTGCTCAAGATGTAGGTCCTCGGATGCAACTATGCTCAAAACTGATCGAATAGTAGTCAGTTTCACAACCGGTGAGAAAATGTCGGTGTAGTCAATCCCCTCTTTCTGCTGAAAGCCTTTGACCACCAATCTCGCCTTGTATCGCTTGGAGCCATCCTGCTCCTCTTTGACTCGATACACCCATTTGTTGTGAAGAGCCTTCTTCTCCATGGGTAACTCAGCTAGCTCCCATGTCTCGTTGGAAATGAGTGACTTCATCTCATCTTCCATAGCAAGCTCCCACTTGCTAGCATCCTCTCCTTGACATGCCTCAAAATAGCATTCAGGTTCACCTGCATCAGTCAGTAATAAGTAATTCATATACCTCCTGTTCGGAACATGCGGACGGGTGGATCTCCTGAGTGGAGGAGGCTCAGGAGCTGGGGCCTGTGGCATATCAACCTGCTGTTGATTATTCTGTGGAGTAGTTTCCTCTCTCTGAGATCTGTCAACTGTTTGCCGTGACACTCTAACCACTGCAGTATTATCAGGCTCAAAATAAACAGGATCAAAGTTCTTCGGATCACTAGACTGTGTTGCATTTCTATCCTTGTACATCAGTTTTTCATTGAATATGACATCTCTACTTCTTATAACCTTTTTCTTTTGGTCATCCCAGAAACGATAACCAAAATCATCACCACCATATCCAATAAAAGTGCATTTTAGTGATTTAGAGTCAAGCTTACTCCTAGCATTATCACTAATGTGTACATATGAAACACAACCGAAGACTTTCAAATGAGAAAGGTTTACCTCTTTGCCGCTCCATACCTCCTCTGGTATCTTGTGGTCCAAAGGTACTGAGGGTCCACGGTTGATCAAGTAGGATGCTGTGTTGACTGCTTCTGCCCAGAACTGCTTTGGTAGACCTGACTGTATACGCATGCTTCTAGCTCTCTCAGTCAATGTTCGATTCATCCGTTCAGCTATCCCATTCTGTTGTGGAGTCCCTTGCACAGTTCTCTCTAATCTGATTCCACTATCATAACAGAACTTCTTGAAATTGGTGTCTTCATACTCACCACCATTATCGGACCTCAGCCTCTTGATTCTCAAGCCTGTTTCATTTTCCACCATTGCCTTCCACTTCTTGAACACCTCAAACACCTCTGATTTCTGTCTCAAGAAGTAAACCCATACCTTCCTGGAATGGTCATCAATGAAAGTCACAAAGTATGACTTTCCGCTGATGGATGAGACCGCAGCTGGTCCCCAGACATCTGTGTGAATCAACTCAAGCTTGTTCTGCTTTGGAGTTCTGCCACACGTCTTGAAACTGATCCTCTTCTGCTTTCCAAAGATACAACTCTCACACAAGTCGATATCAACTGACTGCAATCCTGGCAATCTTCCCATCGAGTGCATGACTTTAAGTCCCTTTTGACTCATGTGACCAAGTCTCTGATGCCATATGTTAGGATCGTCCTTACTATTAGCAACTGCAATAGAACCACAAGCATCAGTTGTCACATAAAGAGTACCAGTCATTTTACCTCGTGCAACGATCAATGAGCCTCTCGAAACCTTCCAGCTGTCACTGTTGAAGGTTGTCATATAGCCTTCCTTTGCTAATTGTCCAACTGAAATCAGGTTCTTTCTTAGGTCAGGAATGTGTCTGACATCATTCAATTCCCATACAGAGCCATTCAGCTTGATCTGCACTTTACCCTTGCCGACCACATCGCAGGGTTGATCATCACCAAGGTACACCTTTCCAAAACTGCCTGGGACATAATTTTGAGAAGATCTTTGTTGGAGGTCGCGTGAAACGATGCACCAGAATCCATCACCCAAGAATCGGACTTGTTCTCCATGGAACAAATCAATGCGTCATCTGATTCTTCTGAAAGAACATTAGATTCATTCTTGTTGTATGCTTCTTTCTTCTCTGACCTGCACTGATTTCTGTAATGTCCCGTTTTACCACAATTCCAGCACTCAATAATCTTCTTCGCATTCTGATTTTGATTATTGTTGGAATTTCTTGGATTTTTAGATTTGGATCTGCCGTTTCTCGATTTTGATCTGCCACGCCCATTACCTTTGTTTGAACTTCTGCCTCTGCTATCAACATTCAACGCTGATCCGGAAGTGGAACCACCATCTGCTTGTCGCCTGATCTCCTCTGTCATAATCAGATTCACCACATTATCGAACTTCAATTTCTTCTTTCCTGTAGAGGAACTGATCGCGGTAACAGTGCCGTTCCAGCTCTCGGGTAACTGCCCGAGGATCAATAAAGCACGGATCTCATCATCGAAAACGAGATCGACTGAATTTAATTGATCCGTAACTTCATTAAATTCGTTGAGATGTTCCTTGAAATTGCAATCTTCGCTCATCTTCATATTGAATAGCTTTTTAATGAGTCGTACCTTATTTGCCGCAGAAGGCTGTTCATACATCTTGGACAATCTGGCCATGAGAGCAATCGTGGATGTCTCTTTCTTGACATTGAAGGCAATATGCTTGGACAGCGTCTTCCTCACTGCGCCGAAAGCCTTCCGATCTAACAGATCCCACGCCTCTTGCTCCATCTCTGTTGGTTTCTCTTTCAACGGTTGATAGAGATCTTTCTCGTACAGATGATCCTCCACCTGCATCTTCCAGTAGCCAAAGTTTGTGCCATCAAACTTCTCGATCTTCGATAAATCCTTATCTGAATCCATTGCTCCCACTCGAATAGACACCTCCCGTGCCCTAGATCTTCAGATCAAGCGAATGGACACCTCCTGTGCCCTAGATCTACAGATCTCGCGAATGGACACCTCCTGTGCCCTAGATCTACAGATCTCGCGAATGGACACCTCCTGTGCCCTAGATCTTCAGATCTCGCGAATGGACACCTCCTGTGCCCTAGATCTACAGATCTCGCGAATGGACACCTCCTGTGCCCTAGATCTACAGATCTCGCGAATGGACACCTCCTGTGCCCTAGATCTTCAGATCTCGCGAATGGACACCTCCATTGCCGTGGATTCGTGAAACCGAAGCTCTGATACCAATTATTAGGCTTTTTCGGATCTTGGGATGCAATCAATCAAAGGATAAACAAACAAATCGAAATCAAAGACACAAAATTTACGTGGTTCGGCAAAGCTTGCCTACGTCCACGGAGCACACCAGAGATCAATCCACTATTTCTGAGAAGTCAAAATACACCGTAGATGAAAACCCTAGAACCTAATGAAAAATATGAGATGCCCTTTTATACTGACATCTCATTAAGGATAAAAAAATCAATACACGAAAGACACCCCGTCCGCCCCTGCGTAACGCCAACAATCCTCTGCGCACATCATCAGGCTCCACAATATATAACATTCACAACCACTTATATACCTTGACAGGATTCTATTAGTCGAAGTAAGTCTATCGGGTTGATTGTGGCACACTGGCACCGTCGATCAAAGGTGGAAAACTATTCAATACAGATCCTCTTTGTTTTCCTCTTCTGTCAGAAGTAGGCCTGTCAATGGGTCGCGGGTCGACCCGGACCCGACCCGACCCGACCCGATAGAAGGCATAAATACCCGACCCGAAGGACCCGACAATGAAAACGGGTCGGGTCTGGGTCCACCCCGACCCGATCCTATAGACCCGATTGACCTAACCCAAATACTTTGTGATTTTTTTTATTTATGATCCAACCCAACATTTATGATCCAACCAAACATTTATAACTAAATATTGAATACTCATTTAAAATTTTAAGCATTTGAAATATTTTTACAATTTTTAACTTCACGTAAAAGCGTAATAATCTAAACCGTATTCCAAATGTCATCTTATTAAACATTAAAAAATCAAAATAGTGAAAAACTATTTATAATATATTACACTCTATTGAAAAGAAATAAAAATGAAGCCATTGTAGGCCTTTAAGAAGTTTATCAATATCTCTTTGTCTGACCTACTTTTGTTAATGGGTCGACCCGACCCGACCCGAGACCGATGTGGACCCGACCCGAAGGACCCGACAATCAAACGGGTCGGGTCCGGGTCCACCCCGACCCAACCCGGACCCGACCCGTTGACAGGCCTAGTCAGAAGTCAATTAAAATGGGTGTACATAGAAGCCTCAATATGGGTCACGGGTCTTCTTGTAAAATGTTGAATTGTTTTTTTTTCAAATTGTTTTTAGTCTTCACTAGGCATTTAAGATCACCGACTCTAGTCGAATAATAACATGAAAAGAAAGGCTCACTTTTATATAATAATAATAATACAAAGACAACCTTTACAGTCAATGATTCACACTTTCAAGTTTCAATTGTGGTGACTATGATGTCATTCACATGTTTTAATAACTAATAGCAAAAAATTTATTGGATTTGTCAATGATTCACACTTTCAAGTTTCAATTGTGGTGACTGTTATTTAGTATACACAAAATTTACTACTATGCTCACATGAAATCAAATGTAACATGGAAGAGACATGTGAATGGCTGTGGGTTGAAATGGTCACAGAGGACACCTAAAATGCATTTGCAGTGGACTCAGTTATTTTTCAATGAGAGAAACTACTCCCTGCCATTCACATCACCAAAGTAAATCAATTCAATAGCAAAGATTTTGGTGATTTGTTCAACAAAGTTGTCACTCATATTTCGACAGGGAGTCGAGTTATAGCCATCAGGTTGACCGTGGCTCTATTGAGATATGGTTATCGGGTTGACAGAGGCTCCGTCAAAATACTTCTATCTAGTTGGATAGGGTGTTAGTCGTAAAATTTCTACCGGGTTGACAGTAGTAACCTGTCGAATTAAATCATTTCATGGAAGAGTAAAAACTTTTTCTCCAATGTTTTTTTTTTGGGGGTATTGGTTAGCCTTTTATGATGCAAATGACTCATAAACTTTTGTTCAAGGGTATCAAATCATAAATGAAGCTCCTATTTCACTGAAGAAATTAAAAACAAGCAGAAATTAAAAAAATACTGGTTTGGAATCCATTATTTCAAATAATGCAAAAGCAAAATCTGTTTAACTATGCTTCCCAATGGGGCTATCAAATTAAAACAAGATAGTAAAAAGTAAAAAAAAATGCTGACTAGAAAATAGACGAGGAACTGAAAGGAAAACTTATTAATTATGGGGTAACATGTTTGAATAAATGAGTGCATGCAGTTAAGATGTGAATATTAATATAGATGAGTAACAGGACAAAAAGAAGGTTAAATAAAAAATAAAAATATTGATGAAAAGTTAGAAGTTTCTCTAATATTGGATAAGAAGAAAAAAATTGTTTGACGTTATTAGAACATGTAAAATGGGGACTGCACCGATTAGAAGTGATAGGATCTGACACTGAAGGAGATCCATGAACAAAAGGTATACCAAAAGAAAGTAAGATGGTGACAAGAAGGAAGACATGATAACTAGTCTCATTTGGATACAAAACATGATTTATTTTTTGGTATACAGTTATTCTAACATAAGTGGATATAGCAATAGAATAAGTGATTTTGTGTTGACTGTATTTTGAATTATTCTCGTTAAAAACGTAATAATAAATTTTTTGTTATTTGACTACAATGTGAATAAAGTGTGGGTAATGATTTATAAAATGTGAAAAAATGATGATAGTTGATTTGACAGTAAACCCACATATTATTTGGGTGGAATAACCTGAAATTTCAAGGGTTAGTTGGAATTCATATACCAATTATATATGTTTATTCCGGCATAGTTTATCCCTAAGTATTCAAGGCTCCCAAAAATGAAAATCCACTATTCCCATTTTTTTAGGATATTCCGACCCCTATTCCACATCCAAAGGGGGTGGTACAACAAAGGATGTGACCTTGATTGACAAAAAAATGGACATCTAGCCAACCTCAAATTTTTGGGATAGACTGTGGATAAACCATTGATTATTATTGTTTCTCTTTCATTTTTTTAATCTAGGGTGCAATTCGGGCAGGTTGGGTCCGGTTGAAGGCATCCAAACCCAACCCGCCATGCATATAATTCAACCCGAAATCCAAACTTGACCTCAGCTCGAAGGGTTCAACCCAAATCCGAACCTAGCCTTAACCCGCGTGTTCAAGTTAAGCCCGGGATTTGGTTTTATCTAATAATGTTAGAATTAGAAATAAAGAATGAATCAAGATCTTATTATGGTTTTATCCGTAATGACAAGAAAGACCAAAATACCCCTAATACATATGAATCTATTTAACAATTAACTCCCCTCTCAAAACTCATGGTGAATCATACACTGAGAATTTGCTCAAAAGAAAAGCATGGTGAATCATGCACTGAGGCTTTGTGAAGAAGTCGGATAACTTAAATATAGGGTAAAGACAATGTGTCGGCAAGAAAGTGATGATGAACAAAGTAATAATCGATTTCGATATGTTTTGTTTGCTCATGAAAAACTAGATTAATGACAATATGAATGACGCTCTTACTGTCACAGTATAATGGAGTAGGCGCAGATATGATAACACCCATATCACATAAAGTTGTTGAAGCCAAACAACCTCAGCGGTAGTGGAAGCCATGGCATGGTAGCTCTAGAGTGAGAAACAATACCCTGTTTCTTGGCCTTCCAAGAATTGAGATAGACGCCAAGAAATACACAAAAATCTGTCATGGAATGATGATCGGTAACATCACCAGCCCAATCCGCTTCAGCACAAAGAACGAGATATAGTGCCATGAAGATAACGAATTATCCAAAGAATCACTGGGTAATGAGTGGTGGGTGGCGCAATGAAAAAGTAGTTGACAATATGTACATCATAAGCAATATCAGGGTGAGTAACGGTGAGATATAGAAGATTAATTGCCAACAAGTTAACGAGTGACGTCTATAAGATGATCACCATCATTGGGCCAGAGTTTGGCATTAAGATCAATGAAGTAGCAGAAGTGTGATCATCAGTCAGACAAGCGCGATCAATTAAGTCTAAAGTGTACTTGCACTAAGAAAGAAGATAACCACGGGAGCATAAGCGACCTCCAACCCAGAAAATATTGAAAAAGTTTAAGGTCCTTCATCTCAAACTGGCGTTGAAGATACTACTTGACTTACTGAATATGAGAAGAGTTGTCACTGGTGATAATTATGTGATCGACATAAAACAATAGAATGGTACGGGAATGGCCTTAGTAAATTGAGCAAACCAAACACGGGGAGTCTGCTTGATACCATAAAGAGCCTGTCAAAAATGACATATGTGACCAGATGAATGAGAAAGGCTTGGAGAGGGAGCTATATAAATCTCCTTTGATAAATCACCATGAAGAAATGCATTCTTAACAGCGAGCTGGTAAACATGCCACTAATGGATTGAAGGAACAAAAATGAAGGTGCGAACAATAGTCATCTTGACCATAGGAGCGAAAGTCTCACCATAATCAATCTCATGCTTATTTTGTTGAGTGAAACCGCGAGCCACCAAACGTGCTTCGTGATGCTCAGTCAAACCATCTGAGTGAGTCTTGAGTTTGTAGACCCACTTACGATCAATGAGAATCTTACCTATAGGAAGGGGGACAAGATCCCAAGCTTGAGTGCATTATACACACTAGGCGCCTCTGCTATAGCATTTTTCCATTCAGGAATACCAACTGTCTCACGATATAACTGGGTTCCCAATAAGATGAAACAGGTGCTTCGTGTTCGCTTATTTCCAGGAATGGACAACTACATAAGGAGTGGAGATGTGAAGAACTACGTTCCTGATCTGGAGATCACGTTCATCCCTGAAGGTTCGCATTTTGTCCATGAGCAGTTCCCGGGTCAGGTGAATGAGCTCATCCTCAAATTCCTGGAAAAGTATACCTGATGAGACCAACTTCTTCTCCACAATTTATATTTCAAGGTAGTGATACTGGAAGGCTTCATGTATTTTTTGCTAGCTTTTGTTTCCCAGTCATTGAGTCTGTTGCACAGATGTACTACTAAATAATGCACCAAAATGGACTTCAGCTTCTAAAAAAGACTCATGAAATTAAGGGGGGAAAGGATTAAAACTATACCATATCTTCATTTTTATTGTATCAAAATCATATAAAAATACACAAAAAAAAAAAACTTTTATCCAAGAACTTGTTATGAGATATATGAGGGGTCACATTATCTATCCTCCAATAAATATGCAGTCAATATGGGTGACATTCAAATTGATCTTGGCCTATCTCTTGTGTGAGAAGCCCTTTAATTCTATGCATTACCAAACTATTTCAAACGTATTTTCTTCTCTTGTTTAGTAATCTTAGTTTTACTTGAAAATACTACATTAGTGAAAAATATCATTTTCTGTCTTTTAAATTTTCTAGTTGGGAGACTTAATACTGAAATTTTGTTGTTTTGATTGACTATTAATATAATTATATATAAAAAGATTGTGAATAAAATGTGGATAAATATTTATAAAAAATTAAAAAATAAATTGACATATGACCTTAGATTTATAAGAAATTATCACAAATAAATATGTGGACTCCCCTTGTACCAGTGAAAGAGATTAGTTGGGACAATATACTTTTAGAGGATCCATAATATTAATATCAGTTTGTTTCAATCTATTCTAACATAATTATATCATTCTACTCCTTACTAATAAACATGTTGTTAGGGTTTATTTACCCGCATTCCACCATAGTACACATCTAAAGAGGGGCTTTGAATTTTAAAGCATCTCTCCATCAATTTATTATAACATGAAATTAATTTTTGATGTTATCCAAGTTAGACAATATCGTAACTTCATTAATGACAAATACTAAAAGATAGGGCTCGGATTACCTGTTTCTTATGTAAACAGGGAACAGGGAATACAACCAATAAATGGACTACACGTCAGCACGTCAAACGTCACGTTAAATAAAATCTCACGTCGGCATTAAACACGTAAATAACTGTCAATATGAAATTTAACAATTGCATTAAAGTAATTGAATTATATAAAAATCACAAATCAGTCCCTCCAAATTAAATCAAAGGAGATTGTGTAAAAAAAATGATAAATTTCAAATATAATTAATACTCTCGTATACCGCGTATAAGCCGCGCGCAAACTGCATATCGCATTTTTAAACACTGAACAAAACCATGATTTTTTTTTAAAAAAAAAGAACGTATTAATTTTTTTATATATTATAAAATATAAATATTTTTATATGAACAAAATAATTATAAAAATTGGGTCGGGCTATATCCTCGCACAGCCAACCTTTACATCGACCCTTGTAACAAATAGATGAGATGGCAAAAAAATTAAAAAATTAAGTGGCATTCTTGAATTACATATATATCCTATAATATAGATGAGATGAAAAAAAAAACATTAACCGACATTCTTGACTTATATATCATGTAATGACTGCAAAACCAGTTTGATGGTATTAATATTTTTAAAAAATATCTTATAAATAAGTATGAGAAAATAATTATAAAAAAATAAGATTTTTGACTTCTTGCTTTTTTTAAAAAATATCTTATAAATAATGCTGATTGAAAGTAATTGTAGCATGGTTCTACCTTTTTTTTAAAAACAAATATAAATAAGACTGATTGTTTAATACTTATATAAACAATTTTTAGTGAAGTTAAAAACATCAAACCAATGAAAAATATTAGCACCTTCACAATTAAGTTCAGATGAGTGTTCATGATAAAATTAAAAAAAATGTTTGATTTAATTTGGAGGGACTGATTTGTGATTTTTATATAATTCAATTACTTTAATGCAATCATTACATTTCATTTTGACAAGGTTCGCCGCCGTGTTTAATGCCAGACGTGAATTTTATTTAACGTGTCGTTTAACATGCTGACGTGTAGTACATTTATTGGTTGTATTCTCTGTTTCCTGTTTACATAAAAAACAGGTAATCCGAGCCCTTTAAATATGGGCTTGCTGACCTTGATGTAAGCCTATTAGATATGGGCTTTGCTGACCTTGATGTAAGCCTATCATATTGGAGATGTACTAATCAAAATGTTGGTTAGATATCTACATCATAAAACGTCATTGACTTTATTATGAAATGAATCCATATATTGTATGAAAACCTAGCCAAATGTGTCATTTTCAATATGAATCACGCAAGAGTAATAAGAATAATTCATCAAAAATAATAAGAATATTTATTGTGGAGCCCAAAAAAAATACACGAAAAGAAAAGAAAATGTGAAGAAATAGCTAAAAATAGTCTGAACTGGAACACCGGTGTGACACCTGTCAAAAAGTCTCCAACAAATAAATTATGAATCCTCTTGAAATGTTCTATTTAGTGGCTAAAAAATGGATAATAATATTTTGTATTTTTTTATAATGAGAGAGTACGTTAGCATGGAACATTTTATTTTCCGAGTGAAATCCATAAAAATTTGGATATTTGTAGACAAGGAATAATGGTCCTTTACACGCTCCAGATACTAGAATGAATATCCGACGAGATAGAATCTATTTATACATTGTGAAGACCAATGATAATTCATCACGTATTATTTTTTCTAACCGCTTGTGGCTCACCTGCGGTTTAGCATGACCAGCAAATGATGATATTTTTATAGTCACCTACTGGTTGGGTAACATAAAGATTCTTTGCAATTGTCACACAGAAAATCTAAACTCGCGATACAAACTTAAAATATGAAAGATGTCTGTCACTTGGAATCAAAACATGAATATAATCCGAAAAGTCCCAAGACGGCCAATGTTCAGACCCATCAAATACTAACAAATGGTCTAGGACCTACCATACGAAGACTCAACTGAAAAGATGCTTTTGTCTCCTCCAGAATCAATACATCAATATAAATCCAAGCCTCAGATTGCAAATGTTCAGACCCAATCAACACAATCTCCCATAACAGCCATCGTTTGCAACCCATATTGACATGGAGAAAATACAGCACCTGCACTTAGACATCAACGGTCTCAAACTCCACCTCGCCCAGCTTGGGAACGGTATATTATATGTTTTTTTTAGTTGATACACTCAATTCATTTTATAGCTCATATGCAATTTAGAAACAGTACACAAACAACTTATACACCGTATATATATCGCAGTATCTAAAAAAATAAAAAAAGTTCATTTTTTCAAAAAGAATATGGTGATTTTATAAAAAAAACGGGGATTGCAATGCTGGACATATCATTTTTTTAAGGACGACATGCATGTGAACTGTAGGGGATGCAGGGACAGTGGTGTTCCTGCATGGCTTCCCGGAGATATGGTACACGTGGCGTCACCAGATGATTGCCGTCGCCGACGCCGGTTACCGAGCTATATCTCCGGACTTTAGGGGGTACGGTTTGTCACAGCCGCCTCCAGAGGATGAGTTGGCATCGTGGACCCATCTGATCTCCGACATGATCTCCATGTTGGACTCACTCTCCATATCCAAGGTTTGATCTTTGGTCATCTCCTTCAAGAATTTGAAGATATGTATGTCTAGTTTTGAATTGTTACTAGTGTTTGTGTGTTTTTGGAAGGTTTATCTTGTGGGGAAGGACTTCGGAGCCCGAGTTGCTTATCATCTCGCAATGGCTCATCCGGAGAGGACGGTGGCGGTGATGCCAATGGGCATCCCTTTCCTCTTCAAACCGTTCCCTCGCGATCTCCTACCGGAAGGTTTCTACATTTTGAGGTGGCAGGTAATGTAAAAACAGTTTTTCACTTAAAACTTTTTTCGAAATTATATTTCCGGAAGCATCTATTTATTAGATTTGTAAAAGCTTGTTTATATACTATCTATAATAAGCGTTGTTTTTAACTTTCTTAAAAAGTTGTCAATTTTGCGCATTTGAAAACACTTTAGTTAAAGTTGATTCCTGCAAAAGCATAATAAAAAAAAATGTCTTTCAACCACAACAGTGTTGTCACTTGTCCCCTGTGACTTCCTCTTACCATCTTTTGAGATAGTCCAATCTGTTTTTTCATCCATTCAACAATTCTGGATTTCAATCTCACAACAAGATTATATTCCCTCAATGTTATCAATCTACAACCTTCTTAATTAGTAGTACATGATAATCTTATTAGGAACCTGGTCGAGCCGAAGTAGATTTTGGTCGCCTAGATGTGAAGACTGTGGTGCGAAACATCTACATTATGTTCTCTGGCAGTAAACTTCCAGTTGCAAAGGAGGATCAGGAGATCATGGATATAGTTGATCCATCAACTCCTCTACCCCAGTGGTTCACTGAGGAAGATCTCACCGCCTACGCAACCTTATACGAGAAATCTGGATTTTGTTATCCACTGAAGATCCCTTATAGGTAAACCACGCGTCATTCATGTGAAGTTTATATTTGAATACATTCTCACACTTGCTCATGATACATTCAATTAATTCTGTTCATGCGTAGGTCATGGAACGAAGAGTTGGGAATACCTGACCCAAAAGTCGAAGTCCCTGTGCATTTGATAATGGGGGAGAAGGACTATATTATCAAGATTCCAGGACTTGAGAACTACATAAAGAATGGAGAAATGAAGAATGATGTACCAGATCTGGAGATCACATTCATTCCCCAAGGCACACATTTTGTTAATGAGCAATTCCCAGATCAGGTGAATGAGATGCTCATCAAATTCCTGGCAAAACATGTCTAGTGAATTCTTGATGTGTTTCTTGCTCGTTTCTCTAGTTATGCACTGTGTTACTCAAAGACTAGTATTGAATAATGCAACAAATCAAAGAGGCCTCAATTTGTTGTGCTGTAGTATATTTGTCCACCTCCACAGCCAAAATTAACTCTGGAATTTTGTATTACTTTTGTTGTGAGAAGTAAAGTATAAACATGGCAATACAGGAGATCAATTAAGAATAAAACATTACTACCAAGTATATTAATCCAAGCATGGATCAAAATAGCGGCAAATTAAAAACCATTCTATCAATTAAAATTTCAGAAATCCAACGGTGGTCCTTCATTTGAGACTCGAATTTGATGAGGAAAACTAGATTGATGGAACTCCAAAAGAGGTAACAATATGGTGGAGAAGTGCTTCTATGTGAAGGGACAAGACTGGATTGAATTCAAATGCAATTCTTAAATCTGGGTCAAGAACACTTTTAGCTTATGCGGAACTTTATAAAGAATAACCAATCAAAAAAAAACTTTATAAAGAATTTGTTTAGAACATGAATACCATCAATCCACTTTGGGGCCATCTGGGTAAAGGAGTAGGGGAAGAATAAGAGGGAATACAGGGGAATAAGTTAATAAAGTTGATTGTTTAACAGGAATAGATGGATATAACTATGTCAGAATATGTGAGAATAATATGATATTTGTATTTCAGGTCTCTCATGGAATTGTGTTATTTTACACAATTTGTTATGCTGGTATAAAGGGCTCACATGTCAAATCAATTTTCGTCATCTCTTATAAAATATATGGCTCACAGGTCTAATCATTTTTTCACATTTTATAAATTTTTATTCACATTTTATTTAGATATCATCCACAATTTATCAAACAACAAACTTTATTATTACTTTTTTTAGAATAAATTAAAAAACACAGTCAAACAAAAATTATTTATTTCACTAATATAATTATCTATTCTTAGAATAGTAATAAACCCTAAAACAATCAAACAACAAACAGCACATTCAGGAATAACAATCACGATCATTTATCAAGCACAAGGTCAATTTCACTTCCAAAGTCTAAAAATGTATTTTTGATAATTATACATAAACACTGTTTTAGGGATTATTTCGACAAACATTCGCTGCAATTTATTTGTTGATTTACATGATGTAATTCATAATGTGTAAATCAAAACCGCAGCAAACGTGTCTTGTATCCTTTTTGAGAGAAATTATTGGTTGAAAAACCATCTCACACATGCTGTGCATTGATTTCACACCATACAGAGAGAAATAGAATCCAAATAAATGTGATTCCCAATTAAGGGTCCCATTTGGCCTGAGGCCCAAAAGCTCGACCCAGGCCCCGTTCAGCCCGTAGGAGACAATATAATTAATGAGTCACATAATTTTGATTTGATTTTAGTTATGATTGAAATATGTAAATTATTGACATTTATGTAAGTATTTTAGATGCATTCATTTTATATTTTATTTTTAAAAATTCAATAAATATAAATATTTTCTTTCAACATTATACTTTTAATTTTGTATTATTTTAACATATATATATATATATACAAATGAATATTTTAAAATTAAAAAAAAATAACATGTTTAAAATCTGACCTTAAGGCCGTAGGCAAGGTCGGAGCCTGTTTGTTTGGCCGCGAGACGGACCAACCCGGGCCCGCTCTCTTTCACATCAACTTTTTTTTTTCAATCCTTGATAAGATATCAAATCAACTTCTTTAAATTTTTTTTATAGATAAAACATGAATTATTAAATATTATTAAGAGACAGATATTTAACAATTGATTGTACAATTCAATTTATAGATACTGATATAATCGACTCTGACTGGATCTATGTTCCCATCGCTATTTTATAAAGGGCAGTGATAGATCCACTACCCAACTTAATTTTTCCACTACTCAAAATTACGAAAATGTCATTATTTATTTCATTTTTTAAAATTCATTTCCCACTACCCAGTTCGACAGCGTCTAGTCGAAGTGTTTTTCACTGGGATAACAGAGGTTCGTCGAATTTTCTGAATAAGTGTCGACAGAGTCATAATCGAAGTGTGTTTCACTAGGACGACAGAGATCTGTCGATCTATTTAAGCAAGTGTCAACATAGATGTGTCGAACTTTTCAAAACAACAACTTTCTTATAAGAATCAATTACTTATACAATCATTTAAGTCCCTACGAAAAACAAAAATATCATTTAATTTATTTAAGTCTTTTTGAAAATCATTCACATATATATTTATTTAAGTATAAGAAATAAAAATATCAAACAAAGAGTTATTTGAATAAAATAAACAATAAACATTGCATATAGAAAAAAAATATTATCTTCTTTTATAAAAAAAATGGAGTCACATAACACTTCGACTGGACGCTTTCGAACTGGGTGTGTTAAAGTCTCAAGTCTATCAAACCCACCAACACAAACCCCCGTAACAGTTACAGCCGGGAACCCACTTCGGCATGATGGAGAAGATAGAGCACCTCTACTTACAAATCAACGGTCTCAAACTCCATCTCGCCCAGATCGGAAAAGGTATATACGTTTTCGTAAATCAAATTCTTTTGATGACGACATACATGTTTGTGTGTGTGTTTGATCCAGTGAAGTGGCAGGGGATGCGGGGACGGTGGTGTTCCTGCACGGCTTCCCCGAGATATGGTACACGTGGCGTCACCAGATGATCGCAGTCGCCGACGCCGGTTACCGGGCCTTAGCTCCGGATTTCAGGGGGTACGGATTGTCGCAGCCACCTCCTGAGGAGGAGGAGGCGTCGTGGACCCACCTGATCTCCGATATGGTGTCCATGTTGGACTCGCTCTCCATATGCAAGGTTTGATCAAATTGGTCAATCTCTTCCCCCATCCCACTGTTTGGATAGCATAATAGAGGTGGAATCGCTAGGAGTGCAACTTGGATGGGTTCAATCCTACGCAACCCTATCCAACCTGACATTTGAGTGGGCTTGGATTAGGGTTTTAGCGTTCGGGTTCAGTCCAAACTCGAGCAACCTAAATCTAATTCGGGTTAGGTTTGGGTAACCCAAACGCAACCAGAACCCAAAGTAGGGAGTGATAAATTTAAAATGTTCCAATTTATTTTTACTTAGAATCTATTAACTCTATAATTTCGTCTCTTTATTGTATGAGTAAAACTTTTCCTCATTTTCATCTTTGTTTTATTTTTTTCCTGCGGAACATTGACTCTTGTAAAGTTTTTAATTATTTAAAATAACATATTTCTTAAGTCAAACCTGAATTCAACCCGAACCAAACACAACCCGAACTACAACCAAATCCGACTGGTTGAGCTTCTCGGGTTTGGAGATCAGGTTGGTTTGGGTTTGGGTTGACTTCCTTCAACTTCGAGTAGGGTTAAGGTTGAAATACAATCTGATCCAACCCGCCTGAGTTGCACCCCTAAGAATTGCAATTAATAAAATGAAGTAAGAAGAAAAAGTTGTTTGAATTGTAGGAATAATCTGGTATTGATATGTCAGGGAATAAGGTGGTATTGATGTTTCAGATCCCCCTAAAATTGGGTTATCCCACCATATTTATGTCCACTAATATGAGGGGGGCTCATATGTCGAATCACATCTTCACACCTCTTATAAATCAATAGGTCATATGTTAAATCATTTTTCTATAAATTTTGTCCACATCTTATTTGCATTTTGTTTAATAACTTATCCACCATCAATCAAATAACAAAAATTTAATTATAACATTTTCCAATGTGAATAACTAAAAATAAAACCAAACATAAAATTATTTATTCCACTGATATAGTTATCTATTCTAGTATAATTGTCTATCCCAAATAACATAATTTCTCTATTCAAATTGGTGCTTTGAGTTTCAAGAAGTTGAAAATTTTGGATTCTGTGTGGAAGGTTTTTGTTATTGGGAAGGACTTCGGAGCTCGAGTTGCTTATCATTTTGCAATGGTTCATCCAGAGAGGGCATCAGCTGTGGTGACGATGGGTGTGCCTTTCCTCTTTAAGCCATTCCCTCGTGATCTCCTACCAGAAGGTTTCTACGTGTTGAGGTGGCAGGTAGCGTAACACGTACCTAAATTTACAAGTTAACGAACCACCTTTTCGCAAGTTGGCATAAGTCCTCTCTTTATCGAGAGTTTCTGGGTTTGAGGCTTAAATATCTTGATGGTAACGCTACTAAAACATGTTGCACCTTCCCATTGTTTGTTATTTGGGTACTAGTAGTTTCAAGATATACCACACCATGATGAGACCTGAAATGCAATGCTTAAATTACATATGCATCACTCCTGTTGTAGAAGGTCCATGTGTCCCATTAGAACACTTTTCCAATACAGTGAATTAAAAAATGCATTTCAACTACAACAGGGTGTTTTAAGATTGTCCAATCTGTTTTTTCTTCCATTTAACAATTATGGATTCTCAATCTCTATGGGTTTGTGTAACTCTAGTTATCTGAGTATCCAGTCTTTTTAATTGTAACCTAGATTCAGATGCAATTCATAAATTTCTGTTGTTTATTTCTTGGCAGTGACATCTGCTTCTACTATTAATTAGTAGTACATGATATTCTTCTCTAGGAACCTGGTCGAGCCGAAGCAGATTTTGGTCGATTTGATGTAAGGACAGTGGTGCGCAACATTTACATCATGTTCTCTGGTAGTGAACTTCCTATTGCAAAGGAGGATCAGGAGATCATGGATTTGGTTGACCCATCAACTCCTTTACCCCAGTGGTTCACTGAGGAAGATCTCACAGAGTACGCAACCTTATATGAGAAATCTGGATTCTGCTATCCAGTGAAGATTCCATACAGGTAAGCTTTGAGTCTTCCATATGGATTTTATGCTTGAAACCCTTATCGCACTTAGCTCCTGATGCATCGAATTAAATCTGTTCATAAATGGCATGATAGTTAGACAAGCAAAATGATAGTTTCAGTTGATCCAAAGATACCACAATTTCTTTTAAAATGCAATACATTAGATTGAATGAACAAAAAGGCTATACAGTACTCGGTACTAGTTTGGTAATCCTTCTCATCCTCCTTCTGCTAGAGCATCCAACTGAGGTTTGGAATACTTCAATTTGTCTTCTCCATTACTTCAGTATCTTATCAGAATTGAATTCCAGAAAAAGGAAGAATTCTCCTTAAACTCAGAAGTTAAAGTATTAGTTCAGAAGAAATTAAGAAACAGAGCGGAAACTTATGCATGTTACTATGTATTATGCACTCACAGTGGTACACAATTCATGAAATTTGTGTAGGTCATGGGACGAAGAGTTAGGAATATCTGACCCAAAAGTTGAAGTCCCAGTGCATTTGATAATGGGGGAGAAGGACTATGTTCTCAAAGTTCCAGGAATGGAGAACTACATAAAGAGTGGGGATATGAAGAACAATGTACCTGATCTGGAGGTGACATTCATCCCCCAAGGCACACATTTTGTTCATGAGCAATTCCCAGATCAGGTGAATGAGATCGTCGTCAAATTCCTAGCAAAGCATGTCCAGTGAGGCCAATGTTTCTGCAGTTAAATGCCAACGAGGTGTAACTGGTATTTTCTGTGTGTTTCGTGCTAGTCTGTCCAGTTATGCATTCAGTGTTACTCAAAGACACTATTAATAATGCACCAAAATAAAGAGGCCTCAGTATATTGAGCTCTCGTACTTGTCCACCTCCATAAATGTTCTAAAAATGGAAATCACTACTATCAATTTATATTAAAACAGTACTACAAAGTATATCACCCACTAAGCATGGATCAAAATAAGCGCATATTAAAAAGCATTTTCTCATTTAAAATTCAGAAGTACAGGGTTATAAGATTGGTAAAAGTAATCTGATGCAGATGAGTGACTGATTGGACCACCAGAAGCAATTTAGAAAGTGAAATAACAAAAATAGCAGTTGGCAGGAATAAAATCCATCCATCTCGAAATCCGAGATGTATTTTGTGGTGAGGATCATGATTAATCTATATTGACACTAACCATGCAAAATTTAGTCAAATTCTATCATGAAAATCATTAAATAAGTGAATTTTTTTAATTAATGTAATAATTTGCATGTTTATTTCTCTTTCTATAAATATTATAATTTATTACCATAAATTTTGACGGAATTTAAGGGCCTCAAAATAATTGTTCATTATGTTGTTTAATATTTTCTATTTTTAATCAATTTTATATTTTGATGTAATTAGATTACTAATTAAGCTTGACTGAGTCAATATATGCATGGACTTGTAGCCTAATGGCATCATCATCTTCTTTGTAAATCCATTTTGTTCTTTTCTGAGAGAGGCGTTGTGACATCAAATTTGTATTTACTAATTATTCTTGTTGTGACATCAAACTTGTCCTTGACTAATTTGAGCCTGATTGATTCAATAGATGCATGGACTTGTAGCCTAATGGCATCATTATCTTCTCTATAAATATGATTGAGTTTTATTCCATTTTGTTCTTTTCTGAGAGTGGCGTTGGGACATCAAATTTGTATTTTATTACTTGTTCTTGTTGTGACATCAAACTTGTATCATACTTATCCTTTACTAATTGAGTTTGATTGAGTCAATATAGGCATGGACTTGTAGCCTAATGGCATCATCATCTTCTCTACAAATATGATTTGGGTTTTATTCCATTTTGTTCTTTTCTGCGAGTGGTGTTGTACACTGATTGCTTTATTTGAAGATGCATGGAATAAATAATTTTCTTTTAGTTATGATTTTAGTTATTTTACTTAGGAGCGTAATAATGAAATTTTTATTATTTAATTGACATTTGAGTTATATGTAGAAAAATTGTGAATAAGATGCGAATAAAATTTATAATAAGTAAAAAATAATTTGACATATAACCCTTGATTTATAATATGTGATTATAGGTGATTTGATGGTTCCCTTTATGCCAGTAAACTAAAGTGGTTGTAATAACATAATTTCAAGGGGATCTGATATATCAACTTATTCTCATATATTTTGATATAATAATGTTCATTTACTCTTTACAGACAAATATGTTTTTGGAGTTTATTCACATACATTTCACCATATTGCAGATCTATTCTTCTATTCAAACTGGGAATTTGAATTTTAAAGCCTCTCCATCATTTATTATAACATGCAGTTGTTTTTTAGTGTTACCAAGTTGGACAATATCATCAACAAATAATATACACTAAGGAACCTTTTTCCCCCTTTTTTATATATATCGAATAACTTCATTAATGACAAATACAGAAGATATGGGCTGTGCTGACCTTGATATAAGCCTATCATATTGGAGGTGTACTAATCAAAAGGTTGGTTAGGTTTCTACATCATTCAACGTCAACGAATATTTTATGAAATGAATTCATATATTATATCCAAACCTTCCCAATCTATCATTTTCAATATAAGTCATGCAAGGTTAATAAAAATAAATGAAATAATAAAATATTTATTATAGAGTCTGAAAAACTACACGAAAAGAAAAATAATGTATTCTCTTTTGATTGCTCCACGTAACACTGGATAAAGTGAAGAAATCACCTAAAATTGTTTGAATTGGAACAATGGTGTGTTGCCAGTCAAATTTTTTTCAAGAATCCACACTTCATGCATGTTCAACTAAACAATAAATTTTTATTAATATATTTTTAAACAAAAATAATTAAAAACATAGTCAAACAAAAATTGACTTATTACACCAGTATAATTGTCGATGCTAAAATAATTATCTATCTTCAAGTAGCTTATACTGGTGACCAAACGTGGGGTTTACCATACAATTCCACTTATGTAATTTGTACCTATGCAACACAGAAATCCACTCTCTACCCGTGGTGAACTCTTGTTCATCCCTTGTAGTTTACAAGAAATGACAAGAACTCACTAATATACCCATCATGCAACTCCGCATCACCAAACAACCGTCCCATCTCCTCCGCCGCGGCCCGGTAGACCTCCCCCTCCTCTTCCACCATCACCAACCTCAACGTCGCCGCGATGTCTTCGGCCGTGAACGACCCGTCCTCTTCGTTCCTCGGCACCTCCACCCCGGCACGCCTCGCCGAAATCAACCGCGCATTGAGCCCCTGATCGAACATGAGCGGTAGGAGCGCCAGCACCCGCCCGTGCTGCAACCCTTCCACGACCGAATTCCATCCAGCATGAGTCAAGAACCCGCCCACCGACGCGTGCGCCAACACGTTCACCTGCGGCGCCCAACCTTGGCAGACGATCCCCCGATCCCCGACCCGGTCCGCGAACCCCTCGGGCAGCACACGGACCCCCTCGGGCACGCTTTGCGGCCTCCGAAAGGCCCAAATGAAGGGCAATTCAGACGACTCGAGCCCGACAGCGATCCGACGCACCTGTTCGACGCTTAGCTTCGCTTCGCTCCCGAACGCCGCGTACACAACCGACCGTGATTTCTGTCTCTCCAGCCACTCAAATAAGTCATCCCAAGTAGAGTCGACGCGGTCGTCCGGCACCACCGGAGGCAGTAGCCCAAGCGGGACGACCGGTTTACGGTACATATCCGTCTCGAGCAGCTTGAGATAGTCCCGCTCGAGCTCGTCACAACTACGCACGGCCACGATGTCGCAATCTGCGATGACCACCGAGAAGCGATAAGCCTCGGACACGCCCGAATCGTCCGGGAAGAGACCAATTTCTTCGTCGAAGAGCTTCCGCGCTTCGTGGGGACTGTACACGACGGGGGACGGGAACGGGATCCACTCTGGGGACACCATGAATTCCTCGGGCGTGGTCCGCGCGCCTTCCCCCCCCGCGAGCGCGACGGGGTGCCGTAGAACGCGAGGCTGGACGCGGAGAAGAGGCTGAAGAACGCGCAGCGGATGCCGCGCGTGCGCGCGGCGCGCGCGGCCCAGTATGGGGCGTAGTCGAGGATGAGCCAGTCGGGGGAGGCGGAGTCGAGGAAGGCGGAGAGTTGGGGCTCGAGCGCGTCGTAGGCGAGGCGGAGGTAGGGACGGAGTTGCTGGGAGGGGAGGTCGATGGTGAGGTCGGCGTCGGGGGGAGGTGTTGGACGGGGGGGAGGGGGAGGCCGATGAGGTTGATGAGGGGGGAGAGGTTTGGGGGGAGTCTTGTGAGGTTTCTTGGGGTGGTGATGTAGGAGATGGTGTGGCCCTTTTTGGCCAAGGCATTGGAGAGCTCCAGGAAGGGGATTAGGTGGCCTGAGGCAAGCCATGGGAACATGACAAGGTGGAGCTTTGGGTCATTGTCATGCTCAGCAGCAGCGGCAGCCATTGTTGGGTTGGGTTGGAAGCTTGGTGGAGCTTTGTATTCAGAGGTTCATATACAGGTGAATTTTTTTTATTTTTTTAATGTTTTATTTGGATTGTATGTGATTTTGGCATCGGATCGTCTGTGGCTGCCACAGGATTCTTTCCTGTGGTAACCACCAGAATTTCGCCACCTGTAATAAAAAAAAAAATCTCACTCACCTCACTCACACGTCACCCACAAAGGGCTGTCAACCCAAAAAAATATTACATTCCAAAAATACCCCCAACACAATATTCATTCCCAAAGCATTCCATATCCCACTAAAATCTGAAATTCCCAAATCTTTTTTTTTTCTCTTCTAATTCTTCATTTTCCCTGTGGGGCTCCACCATCAACTGAAGAAGTATTTCTTCATTCTTTGGGTACAGACATGGACGAGGAGGAGGCGGATCAATGTTACGACAATGGTCAGCCAGATGAAATAGGTTGGTTCTCTCCCTCCCCCCTTTTACATTTTAATGTCATTGTTTAGATTTTCATCATTTGTATATATATATAAAAAAAACTGTAATCCCTTGGTTACAACATTGAATCATTGATGAAACACACACTACTTTAACCAAACCACTTGAAATACTCCAACCAGTTATTATCATTTATTTTGTAATGTAGTTGCTCTGTTTTTTTTTTTATGGTTTAAAACAATCATTCGATCTTCCATCTAGTAGTACCATCTTTTATGATGAATGTATAAGATATTTCCCTGATTATTTTGACATACATACATAAATGATAGTCATGCCATCCAAACAACAACTTGGTTTCCTAGATTCACATAGGTCTTCAGTGGATGTGAAGTTTTATTCACAAAAAGGCTGAAAGGTCCACTTGAAAAATGTTCAACTAAGAAGAGAAGTAAGAACACTCAAAGTCCTCTACAAACTACAAGCATCCCATCCAATCTTCCTGAAAGCTATCCATATGGACAAGATTGTCACACGTTATTCACACCAACAATTGAAAACTCACAGATATTTATTTAACAATTGCTAACCTATAGGCCAAAAAAAAAAAAGGCATGTGAGACACTCACCTGCAGGGGCAATTGAAAAATTCCAGTACCTACATATTGACATAGATTTACATTAAATTATGGTGTAATCTATAATTGGTTATGAAAAATGACATATTAGCCCTTCAAGTTTCTAAATTTAATTCAAATAATTTGGTTCGTTATAAGATGTATCATGTTTTATTTTTATTTTTTATGAACTAACGTTGGATCAGTTTATACTAATATATTTTATTTTCTATGTAGGTACAAGAAGCTTTTGTTGCTACCACTCAATTTAGCCTGATGACAAATACTGATGTGGCACACATGAATGGAGGACATTAGAGTGCACATTTAACATTTTGTTGTGATTAAAAGTCTATATATGTTATAGTTGGGAGTTAAATTTCACCACTTTTCCTAACACTTAAACTATGGGATATGATATTTTTTGGCATATATTTGTAAATGGATGTGGCTTTCAGATATGTTTTAGCAAATATCATAGAATTAGATTTTGGTGTCAATAGTGGGACAATTTGTAAATTCTGCTTATGTGCACAAAATTGTATTTTTTTTAACAGATCATATATTGGCAGGTATTATGCACTTATTGATAATACATGCCCTCCACATTTTTTGTTGTGTAAGGAGATGGGATCAACAAGTGTTATGGTTGCTTAAACATTGTCTTTTTTTTTGTTAATTATTATATTATGTATAAACAATTTTGCTAAAATTTAATATTGGACAAATTTTACATTAAAACTTATAATAGCATACTAGATACTAAAACATACATATAAAAATTAAAATTTTAAATTATGTGGTTTTTCTTTGATGAGCAGATGAAGAGAGGCAAAATAAGAGTTTTTATTTTGGTAAACCTTTTGGTTTTAAATTTTATAGGATATTTTTATTTTAGGTTCAAATGTTGTGATATGTGATTGCCTGTAAAAACTCTTTCGGGGTGATGTGTGAGAGAAAATCTGTGTTGGGGGTATTTTTGGAATGTAATCATTTTTTTTTTTTTTTGTTGACAGCCCTTTGTGGGTGACGTGTGAGTGAGATTTTTTTTTATTACAGGTGGTGAAATTCTGGTGGCTACCACGGAACAATCCTGTGGCAGCCACAGACGATCCGATGCCGTGATTTTGTGTTGGATTAGGTGGGTGGCAAAATTTGACTTTTTATCCGTAGAAGACCAGAATGATTACGGATTTGTAAAATAAATATCCAATCGGCCGCCCATGGAAATGGACCTTGTCCAGCGAGAGAGTGAGTGAGAAAAAGAAGATAGGACAAATATGTAAAGCTAAACACAAAAGACATCACATGCTAGCGTGGAACACTAGAAAGACCTTAACGTCCACTCTGGATAACTATAGTTTAACTTTTAATAATACAAACAAAATGATCAAATGATTTATCTTTTTTTATTTGATAAACCCCAAAAACTGTGCCCAGGGTCCTTGGACTGTTTCTTCACATGAGAGAGTCCTGAAGTAGGTGTGTGTTACGGGCTTCGTATGAGAGAGTCATGATCAAGTTGTAGCTTCCATAGGTGAATTTTAATACCACAATCAGAACCTGTTGAACTCTTATCTGGTACTGTCTAACGTGCGGTAACCCTAGAGAGCAATAATTCAAAAAGTCAAATAACTTTTAAAGGTTCTACCTCAACATGAATATGCCTGTAACCCAAGTGCAGTGCATGAGAGAGTGCAGGGTCCACTGCCCGTGTCTTATCCTCTCACATCCAGTTGGACTTATACCCTCACTTTAAAATATAAATGCAAGTAACATGACCTATATATTTTAATAATAATAATAATAATAATATGTGCATGTACTATATTTTTTTTGTCAATACATAATACTACTATTTGTAATAGCAAAAATTGGTCATTCACCACACCAAAGTGCACATCTCCATATGGCTGCAACAGAGCAGGCAATATATAGTAGGCAATATATAGCTATCTCTTGTGGAAGAACCACTTAGCGGGATGGTCGAAACACACCCACCCCTCCCCTGAGAAGAGGTTCGACTCCCAAGTTTAGCAAGCAAAAAAAAAAAAAAAAATTGAAGATTTGTTTGTTTGTCCAGGCAGCACCATGTGCAGCCAGCTAACCCTAATATTTTTTAAAAATTAAAAAAATCAATGAAAAAAGATAGTGTTATGTACAACTCATTTTTCAACTCTAATTTCAGTCTATATATGTTTTAAATTTTTTATAATTAGCATACATCATCTAGTGATGTACATGTTTTTATAAACAATTATACATATACTTCAATGAATTGTATGGATGTATTTATAAAAAATATTAAAAAAATTTATTGAAACATATATCTCATTAATGTGTACATATACTTTGATGATTTTCCATCGATGCACATGAGACTGAAATTGGGCCTAGAACAAAAACTGTGTACGAGGGAGCTAATGAAAAATTATATGCATTATGACAATGATTTGTTTTATATTTTATTTTTAGAAATAAATTGCATATAACCCCCTACAAATGACTTGATATCCACATGACCACATATTTTTTTTTTTTTTTTGTAAATTTCATATAACACCTTCAAAACTATATAGATATACAAAACCACGCACCCTTCTGTCAGTAAAACTAACCATTAGGTTAATTATATTTAATCACATATATAAAATGACCTTTTTACTCTCTTTAATCTACTATTCTAGTCATCTCTCTTTCATCTCACCATTGTCACCCCCTCCCCTCCGCCGCCACCTCCTCCTGCTCATAGGACAACATATCCACCAGTCCAACATCCACCACGTCTCTACAACGAGGATACCGGCGTTCGTGTGAAGATGCTACATGAGGTTGATGTGGGAGAGGGAGGTGTTGAGGAGGTTAAGAGGTTGACATGGGAGGAGGAGGAGGTTTTGAGGAGGTTGATGTGGGAGAGGGAGGTATTAAGGGAGCGACAGGTGAAGAGGAGGCTGATGAGGTCCAATGGGTGGAGGGGGGAGGAAATGTGGGAGATGACCTTGTCCGGGATGTACAGGAGGAGGTCAATCAAGGAAGGAGGAGGATTCATTAAAGAGCGCAAAACTTTCATTTATGAAGGCATATTTATGTGTGTGTTTTTGGAAGGTTCATGTTGTGGGGAGGGATTTCGGAGTTAGAGGTGCTTATCATTTCACAATGATTCATCTGGAGAGGACGGTGGCGGTGATGCTGATGGGTATCCCTTTCCTCTTCAAACTGCTCCCTCGCCATCTCCTACCGGAAGGTTCCTATATTTTGAGGTGGCAGGCATTATATGGTAAAAACAACTTTTCACTTAAAGTTTCTTTTGAAATTAGATTCTCTGAAAACATATATTTGTTTAATTCTTGAAAATTTTATTGAAAAGTTTATTATTTTGCTTTCTTAAAAAATTGTCTATTTTGCGCATTTTAAAAAATAAATATATTTTAACTTTAACTTTAATTTTAACTTTAATTTTAAAAAATTGTCTATTTTAACTTTAATTTAAAAAAAGTTAAAGTTGATTCCTGCAAGAGAAGAATCAAGAAAATGTCTTTTCAACCATACAACAGTGTTGTCACTTGTCCCTGTGGCTTCCTCTTACCATTTTTTGAGATAGTCCAACCTGTTTTTTCGTCCATTCAACAATTCTGGATTCTCAATCACAACAAGAATATATTCCCTATGTTTTTTTTTGTTTTTTTGTTTTATTTTCCTCAACGTTATCGATCTACAACTTTCTTAATTAGTAGTACATGATAATCTTATTAGGAACCTGGTCGAGCCGAAGTAGATTTTGGTTGCCTAGATGTGAAGATTGTGGTGCGAAACATCTACACCTGAGGAAGATCGTGTTGGAATAAATAGATCTATTATCAGACAAAAATTAAAAAAAAAATGAAGACAAGGATTAGAAGAGTCCTGATATGGAGTCACGTGGTAACGTTGTCTTCATAACAGAATATGCCCCCTCAATCACATAGGATTCTCGACGATCTGTTTCTAAGATAAAACCATCTCAGCCCTCGCTATTCTCTTCTAGGTGCAAGCAAGAAGAGAAATCGAACCGATCGCAGACTTGATCGCCCAAAAGAAAAAATTAGAACTCTGTTTTTGTGGAGGATTTCTGATGAACACTTTGTTTTTTCGCATACATTGAATCTCTGCAAATGTAGCTTTTTTATGGGATCGGGTTAGGTCCAACACCGGTGTTGGACTATTTGAATGTCCAACGCGTTTCTGACCATCCAATCTTCTTATTTGGTTGTGATTGAAATATTTTGTAAGATTTCAAAACTAAATTTAGAATGTAATTAAATTTTAAACCTTCTTTTTTAGAATTCAATTAATTTGTGTTTCAAGATCAAATGGTCAGAAATACGTTGGACCAGCCCCTGCTTGGGTTATCATTAGATCAAATGGTCAGAAATGCGTTTAACCCATACCCATACCCATACCCGTGCCCGAACCAGAAGTCCGAGATACGCAATACAAAATACGCAAATGCAAATGCAATTTATAAGCCCCAGCCCCTACTTGAGTCTTAACCCAAGATCTACACGAGGCATATTTAAAGACTGCTTCATCGCATTCTTTAACCGGTGTGAGACAAAACATTTTGGAGTGAATTAAACGTACCATAAATGTTTTTAATCTATATTTTGAAACTAATTAATACATTTTTAAAGAAATGTATTAGTTTTTCCAACAGATCTCACCGCCTACGCAAACTTATACGAGAAATCTGGATTTTGTTATCCACTGAAGATCCCTTATAGGTAAACTAAGCGTCATTCATGTGGAGTTTATATTTAGTGACATGGAGCGTTTGGTTCAGAAAGAACAATCGTCAAATGGGTTGGTTTGATGAATCCATTGAAAGAAAAGAATGATATCTGTTAGGGACATTTGAAGGATGTCAACATCGATGAAATATAACTGGGGAAAACCCAGTGATAGTACAGTCTAGTTCTAGTCCGCGAGATTGTAGTTTGCGATCATTATAATATACATTGGTACTTGAAAACCTGGAAGATATTGGATTCAGATTTGTATGTCTCATATTGAAATTCAATTAAATCGAAATGATGAGGCTTGTTCTGTTTCATCATTTATGTTGTATTAACTTTTATACTTAGTATCCATATTTGCTCAATTGCTTTATACGATATGACTATCTGCCTCCAATGGTTTACTAGGCTGTGCCGCTGTGTGCCCTGTAACTGCACTATGGTTCAGATTAATGATAAGTTTTTATACAATATGATTTTAATAAAGTTTTGGTTATAAACTTATAATGGCCTATCAATGTATGGAACAATTCTTTGGTTGTCCTTGGATTGAAAGAATTGACTGTAAATTGGAATTGTAGATTCAAATGTCATCCAATTCATGTTTTTGGGTTTTATAAAACTTGGAATTGGAGAGAAATTAAACTTAAACAAGTAAAGATTGCAAACAAATTCCAATTCGAACCATCTTCATTTCTAGCTCATCATATTTGTGATAATATATACTTTTTAACACTGTCTCATCTTTTATCTATCACTAATTCTTACTTTATCCAAGATGAATTAAATAACAAAAATTATTTATCCCAGAAGCTAATAACTCTATGTCACACGGCAGTATAAAAATAAAAAGTCCGAAGAATTTTCATTGAACAGGTTAATAATATAAGTTAACTCTCATATATGTTTCATTCATTCAGTGGAGACCCCTTCTGGTTGTTCACTCATTGTGCATATAATAAGTGAAGTGCAACCACCAAAAACAAGAGTGCATGCATTTGAATTGCATTGACCTTTAAACAATTACATAGGACTCGAACCCCACACAACCACTTATCTACCTCTTCATCAAACACTCCCTTCCATCCTAAAATCTCACTTGTGGAAAGCTCACTTTGGCATGGAGAAAATACAGCACCTGTATTTGGACATCAATGGACTCAAACTCCACCTCGCCCTGCTCGGAAATGGTATTTTTTTGTTTTACATCAACTCTTGTTTAATTGAATTGTGTTAACTGTGTTTCATCAGTTGAAGCAGTGCCGGTGCTCCTCTACCCCAGTGGTTCACTGAGGAAGATCTCACCGCCTACGCAACCTTATATGAGATCCTCTGAAGATGCCATACAGGTAAGCTAGCTGCAAGTCTCTCATTGAATGTTGATAGTTGGGTTATGTTCTGAATTCGATAATCATATTTGGACATGATATTGATTCATAATGTTCGTCTAGGACAAAAAGGAGCAAAGAATTGAATCTGATTAACAAAAAAGTTGAAGTCCCTTCACTACTGATCATGGGGGAGGACTGTGTTCGCTTATTTCCGGGAATGGACAACTACATAAGGAGTGGAGATGTGAAGAACTACGTTCCTGATCTGGAAATCACGTTCATCCTAGAAGGTTCGCATTTTGTTCACGAGCAGTTCCCACTTCCCAGGTCAGGTGAATGAACTCATCATCAAATTCCTGAAAAAGCATACCTGATGAGACCAACTTCTTCTCCACAATTTATCTTTCAAGGTGGTGATAATGGAAGGCTTCATGTGTTTCTTGCTAGCTTTTGTTTCCCAGTCCTTGAGATATACCACTGAATAATGCACCAGAATGGACCTCTCTGTTTCTAAAAAAAACTCATGAAGGTAAGGGGGAAAGGATTAAAACTATACCAAAACTTCATTTTTATTTTATCAAAATCATATAAAAATACAGAAAAAAATAACTTTTATCCGAAGAACTTGTTATGAGATATATGAGGGGTCAAATTATCTATTCTCCAATAAATATGCAGTCAATATGGGTGACATTCAAATTGATCTGGGCCCATCTCTTGTGTGAGAAGCCCCTTTCTTCTCTGTATTACCAAACTATTTCAAACATTTTTTCTTCTCTTTTTTAGTAATCTTAGCTTTACTTGAAAATACTGGATTGGTGGAAAAAATCATTTTCTGTCTTTTAAATTTTCTAAGTTGGGATATGTAATAATAAAATTTTGTTGTTTAATTGACTTTTGATATAATTATATATAAAAAAAATTGTGAATAAAATGTGGATAAATATTTATAAAAAATTAAAAAATAAATTAACATGTAGTCTTTGATTTATAAGAAATGATCACAAATAAACATGTGAGCTCTCTTTATATAAGTGAAAGAGATTGGTTGGAATAACACACTTCAAGGGATCCTGAATCTTAATATCAGCATGTTCCAATATATTATAACATAAGTATATCAATCTACTCCTTACCAATAAACATGTTTTGAGGGTTTATTCATCTACATTCCACCGTATTGCACATTTAAAGAGGGGCTTTGAAATCTATTCTACCGAAGTCATATCCATCTACTCTTACCAATAAACTTGTTTTTAAGGTTTATTCACCTACATTCCACCATATCATAACTTCATTAATGACAAATAATAAAAGATATGGGCTTTGCTGATGTAAGTCTATCATATTGGAGATGTACTAATCAAAATGTTGGTTAGGTATCTACATCATAAAACGATCATTTGACTTTATTATGAAATGAATCCATATAGTGTATGAAAACCTTGCCAGATTTGGGTTGATTTCATTCAACTAGGGTTGAACCCGTGTTCACCTCTAGCCCTGTTTGGTTAGAGAATACGCCATGGGTGTTTGGATAGTTTGAATAAATGAGAATTTGTATACTAGAATTAACTAGTATAACGTGATATATGAATTTCAACCAATTCCTGAAATTAAATTATTCTATGTGATTCAACTCAAAATGACATCATCTCTTATAAATCAATTGTTAAATCAATTGTCGTCATTTTTTCACATTTTATAAATCATTATCTATACCTTATTCATATTTTATCAAAACAACAAAAACTTTATTATTACGTTTTCCAACAAAAATAATTCAAATACAACTAAACAAATAATCAATTTATTTTTATTTATACTAGAATAATCATAAATGTCAGAATAACTTAATCTCCAACCAAACATGGGCTTAGGAACTGCAATGAATAAAATGAAGTATAAAGAAAAAGTTGTTTGAATAGTGGGAATAACCAGTATTGGTGTCATAATGGAGAAATGCATATTAATATTTCAAACTCCCCTAAAAGTGGGTTATTCCACCATATTTATGTCACTTGTATGACTTTTAAATCTTTTATCAAATCATTTTTTCTCATTTTATAAATTTTTGTCCGCATCTTATTTACTTTTTATACACAATTTATCTATGATCAATCAATCAACAAAAACTTAATTATAATATATTTTTAATGAGAATAACTAAAAATACCATCAAATAAAAAGTGACATGTACTACTGATATAGTTACCTATTCCAGTATAGTTATATATCCCAAATAAGCTCATTTCTCTATTAAAAAAGGGGCTTTGAATTTCAAAAAGTTGAAAATTACGAATTGTGTATGTGTGATAGGTTTTTGTTATTGCGAAGGACTTCGGAGCTCGAGTTGCGTATCATTTTGCAATGGTTCACCCGAAGAGGACGTCGGCGGTGGTCATAATGGGCGTGCCTTTCTTTTTTGAGCCATTAACTCACGGACTCCTACCGGAAGGTATCTACATGTTAGGGTGGAAGGCAATGTAACATGCACCTAAATTAACGAACCACCTCTTAATAGGTTGGCAAAAGTTCTTTTTTTCTCGAGTTTCTAGATTGAGGCTTAAATATCTTGATAGAATAAGATTTAACCATGAAAAAAAGAAGCAAAACACTTGTATACCATTGTCACCACTATACATGTAAGTGCTACTTCACATTGCACCTTCCCATTGTTTGTGATTTGGGTACTAGTAGTTTCAAGATATGCTACACCATGATGAAACTTGAATTGCAATACTTAAAACTACATATGCATCACTCATGCTGTAGAGAAGGACCATGATATACCAATTGAGCATTTGAGCTCTTTCCTAATACAGTAAATCAAGAAATACTTTTCAACACAACATGGTGTTGTCATTTGTCCCTCCTGTGACTTCCTCTTATTATATTTTGAGATTGACCAATCTGTTTTTTCATCCATTTAACAATTATGGATTCTCAATCTCTGTGTGTTTATGTAACTCTAGTTATTTGAGTATCCAGTCTTTTTAATTGTTACCTAGATTCAGATGCAATTCATAAACTTCTGTTGTTTATTTCTTGGCTGTGACATCTGCTTCTACTATTAATTAGTAATACATGATATTCTTCTCTAGGAACCTGGTCGAGCTGAAGCAGATTTTGGTCGATTTGACGTAAGGACAGTGGTGCGCAACATTTACATCATGTTCTCTGGTAGTGAATTTCCTATTGCAAAGGAGGATCAGGAGATCATGGATTTGGTTGACCCATCAACTCCTTTACCCCAGTGGTTCACTGAGGAAGATCTCACAGAGTACGCGACCTTATATGAGAAATCTGGATTCTGTTATCCACTGAAGATTCCATACAGGTAAGCTATGAGTCTTCCATGTGGGGTTTATGCTTGAAACCATTCTCGCACTTGCTCTTGATGCGTTGAATTAATTCTGTTCATAAATGGCATGATAGTTAAATAAATGAAAATGATGGTTTTCAATTTATTCAAAGAAACCACAATTTCTTTTAACACGCTATACATTTGATTGATTGAACACAAAGGCTATAGAATACTCGGTACAGTTTGGTAAAACTTCTCATCCTCCTTCTGCCACCCAAATGAGGTTTGGAATATTTCATTATGTCGCCTCCGTTACTGGACGGCGTAGGCAACAATTCTTTTATTCTTCTGTCCCACGAAATCTATCATAATTGAATTCTAGAGAAAAGAAGAATTCTCCTTAAAATCAGAAGTAAAAAGTATTGGTTCCGCAAGAAATTAAGAAACATTGCTGAAACTTATAGATGTTACTATGTATTATGCTTGGCACTAACAGTGGTACATAATTCATGACATTTGCGTAGGTCATGGAACGAAGAGTTAAGAATCACTGACCCAAAAGTTGAAGTCCCCGGGCATTTGATAATGGGGGAGAAGGACTTTGCTCTCCAATTTCCAGGATTGGAGAACTACATAAAGGGTGGAGATACAAAGAATGATGTGAACTACATGAAGAGTGGAGATATGAAGAATCATGTACCTAATCTGGAGGTCACATTCATCCCCCAAGGCACACATTTTGTTAACGAGCAATTACCAGATCAGGTGAATGAGATCATCCTCAAATTCCTGGCAAAGCATGTTCAGTGAGGCCTATGTTTCTACAGTTAAACGCCGATGAGGTGTAAATGGTATTTTTCTCTGTGTTTCATGCTAGTATGTCCAGTTATGCAGTCTGTGTTACTCAAAGACACTATTAATAATGCACCAAAATAAAGAGGCCTCAGATTGTTGTGCTCAAGTACTTGTCCACCTCCGCAACCAAAACCACCTTAAAATTTTATTTTTTTGGTTCTACATTAAACTTGCTGTTTGCATTATAAAAATGGAAATGCAATACAAGCAATTAATTAAAATTATATAAATACTACCAAATATATCATCTACTAATCATGAATCAAAATGAAGATAGATATAAAGTGTGGTTAGAGAACAACACTCTCCAAATTTGTGAAGTGTGGTTAGAGTTGCTGTTAAAAATTCAAATGACATAAATTGTTGTCTCGAGCCTACAGGTGATAGGACACCTCTCCATTTAGGAATATTTTATTTCAATTCTTATCATGTGCAAAATTAGAAGAAAAAAAAGAAAAATAATTACAGTCTATTCATTATATATAAGTGAATATAAGTGCATCTCCAACCATGGTTAAAAAATAGCTCAATAAATTTGTTGACCCTAGAATTTTGTAAACTCCTTAAAAAAAACCACCATTGGAGATGAAAACATCTCTGATCATGCTCAATAAATATCTAATAAATTTGTTGAGAATGAGAGAAAATTTAATTTTAGAATCACGTAAACTCACTACAACCATGCTATTTATGTTACTCCTAAAATATTTTTAGGAAAAATTAATTAGGGGTATTTGTGATCATCTATCTATTATTTTTAGATCTCTGAAATTTTTTAAGGTAGTAAAAATTTATTTTTAGGTCCTTCCAACCAAATGCTGTTAAAAATATCAAAATTTTTATCAACCCAATTATTTTAGTACACTGTTAACACTCTTCATTATATTTTTAAATATCTTTAGTACACTACTAACACTCCCTAGTATATTGTTAACATTCACATAAAATGTCCCCTGTCCAATTATTTCAGTCAATTGTTAACACTCCCGGTACATTGTTAAATATCTACAATATACTATTAGCACTCATCAATATATTGTTAACCTTTGTATAATTGAGCGAGGGCATTTTTGATATTTTTGAACAACATTCGGCTGAAGGAACCTAAAAATAAGTTTTCAACGCCTTGGGGACAAAAAAAAAAAACTTAAAAATTTTTAAGAACCTAAAAATAATAGATGGGTTACCCCTAATTTTCCCATATTTTTATTAATTCTTTTCTATAAAAAAAACAAATCGGGCCCCATTTAAAAATAAATAAAAATAATCACCAAAAACATAGAGCCAGGGTTCCACTCCAACCATCTCCTTCTATTTTTTTCTTATATTTAATATTCTTTTAACATTATATTAAAACTTATTAATAAATGTTATTAATATTAGTTGATTTGTAAAAAAAAATTATAACATTTGAAAGGTCGCATTAAGACATTTAAAATGAATCTAATATTAAATGATTTTGAGTTATTTTTAAATTAATAAATTTTTAATTAAATAAAATAACATATCTTAGAATAAACATATGGGATCTATTTAATTTGCTCCAAAAGGAAACTACAAGTCATAATTTGATATAATATTAGTTTCATTTTGAAGGTCAGTCTCTATAAGACCTTTCCAATTATATTGTTTTTGTTAAAAATGAATTAGTGGATCTAAATATACTTAATATTGAACTAATTAGTGTATAAATTGAAAAATAAATAAAAGATGATTTAAAAAGTAAAAAATGTAATTTGGAGGTGGGCCAGAATCAATAAATTTGGAGGTGGATTTAGAAGTGGTTGAAGCACTCAAGCACACCACCCTAGACATGAAGAAGTGTGGTTAGCCACGTATCTAAGAATGTGCGATTTATTTAGCTTCTCATAATGGAATACATATGATTCTTTTTTGAATGTCTCCACAAATTTAGTTAAAATTCCTAAAAATCATGCCATTAGTAATTACCCTGTGATGACCTTTACAACAACAAAATAAATTTACATAGAATTGTTGTCAACCACTTATTATTAACAATACTTTTATACATCTAACACCAAAAAATATATATACATATATTTTCATATTTATTTATTTTATATAAAATCAATGTTTATTTTAGTTTTTTTGAAAAAATGATCAAAAAAATCTCATAAGAGTTTAAAATACCAAATCAGCTATTTTTTAAAATTATACCTAAAAAAATCTCATTTCACCATTTTGGAAACACAAAAGACCAATCTGTCCTTATGTAATTAAATCTTTAATATCCCTCTTTATTTCCTACTAAAAACATATTTTTCCTACAAAACAACAATCTCTCTATACATAATAAAAATCAATCATATTAGAGATTTTGTTATTATATATCATACTGTGTGTTTTTTATATATATTTTACATGATATTGCTTATCATTTTTCATTGTATATAATTATAATATGTAATTTAAATCTGTGTTGTGACCCAATGCAGCAGATGATATTTTAGTATTCTAAACATTTATTCACATTTTTAATTTTTTGGCTATTTACATATTTTTATAATATCATTAGTACATATCCATTTAAAAAAAACATCAACATTTAATAGGGTTCATCATAAAAAACTTAAATTATATTGGTAGATATTTCACAAAATCCACTTAATCATAAAGAATTTACAATTAAAAAAATTTGATCTACATGAAAATGTGTGAAATATATTAATAAAATTAATAGAGTGAAATATTTTAATAAAGTTGAGAGATATGAAATGTATTAAAGATCTAATTGTATAAGGATAAATTAGTCTTTTTCGTTTCTAAAATTATAAAACGAGATTTTTTAGGTATAATTTAAAAAATATCTGATTTAGATATTTCTAATTTTTTAGAGACTTTTTTAATCTTTTTTAGTTTTTTTTTTTTTAAGGTTAATGTTTATTTTAGGTTAGCTCTTGCTTCCTCCCCTACCCCGCTACCCTTCCACGCGTGACATAAAATAATAATATAAACACCCAAAAAAAACATATTTTTCTCTAAACACCCCCCTCCCACAATATATTCCCTAAACACCCCTCCCCATCCCCCTCCCCCTCCCATCCTCACCATGTCTTCTTCCACCGCCACCACTTCTCACCTCCTCCACCCCTTCCACCACCACCACCTCCCTAAACCCAAATCCTCCCCTCCCCGTCTCCGCATCCCCCTCCGCCTCCGCTCTGCCCTTTCCGACCCCCGCCTCCTCCAACTCGCCGAGAAGCTCGAGGACTCCGTCTCCCCCTCCCTCCCCCTCCTCCACAACCTCCGCCTCTCCTCCTCCGACTCCATCCTCTCCAAATCCTGGCCCACCCGTCGTGATGACCCCTTCCGATACACCGACCTCTCCCTCCTCAAGTCCTCCCAAATCGAACCCTCCCCACCCCCTCCGTCGTCCCCCCTCCCCGATGAACCCCAATTGTTCCCCAATCGCCTCTACATCCTCGACGGCCACGTCATCCCCTCCCTCTCCTCCCTCCCCAACCTCCCAAACGGCGTCTACGTCGGCGGCATCTCCGGCGTCCCCGACCGGATAGCCGGTTCGGTCCTCGACTCGTTCTCCGGGTTCCGCGACGGCGACCTCTTCTGGGACTTGAATGGGATTGGTGCGCCTGACGTGGCGGTAGTGTACGTGCCGGAGGGTTGCCGGGTGGAGGAGCCATTGCACTTGAAGTACGTGTTTGGTGGCGGTGGCGGAGGCGGAGGCGGGGAGAGGCGGTTGGCGGTGTCGAATCCAAGGGTTTTGGTTGTCGTGGAGAGAGGGGGAGAGATTGGGATTGTTGAAGAGTTTGGTGGTGGTGGTGATGGGTTTTATTGGGCGAATTCAGTGGCGGAGGTTGCGATCGGGGAGGGCGGGAGGGTGTCGCACTCTTACGTGCAGAGGCAGGAGTTGGGTTCGGCGCATACCAAGTGGACCTTAGTGCGGCAGGTCTGTGTGTCTTTGGATTCTTTGAGTTGTTGCTGAATTTGAAGGATTGGGTTTTGATTCTTGTCAATCTGTTTTTGTGAATTGGCTTTGTAGGTTTGTTTGAATTGATGCAGAGTTTGTTGTGTTCTGAATTTTTGTTAACTGATCATGCAATGCCTATTTCATGTGCTATTTGATGCAAAATATTCAAAATATGTGATTTTGGTGTTGAATTATATTTGGATTCATTGAATTGTTGCTGAATTTGGATGATGGATTTTGATTTTTGTCCATCTTTTCTGTGAATTGGCTTTGTAGATTTGTTTTAAATGAATGATGATGGAAAATATTTTATAAATGTGATCTTTTTTCTCACCATCAAAGTGATTATTTTTATTACTTTTTGGCATGCTGCCACACCTTTAGTATTTAAGCAATTGTGAAATTTGAGCAGATTAACCAGTTGAGAAGACAGAAAAAAGAACTGACAGAATTGTACGAAATGCTTTGTTTACATTACATTGTCACTTGGTCCTGATTAATTGTTTCACTGCCCTTTTTCGCAGGGTTTGTCCAGCACCTACGAACTTGTTGAGATTAGTACTGGTGGGAAGTTGAGCAGGCACAATCTCCATATACAGCAGTTGGGCCCTGACACGGTAACGGAACTCTCTTCTTTTCACATGTCAAGGAGTGATCAGTTGCTGGACTTGCACAGCAAATTGGAGCTGGATCATCCAAGGGGGTATGCCCGACAGCTTCATAAGTGCGTTGTGTCGCATTCGTCGGGAAAGGTTGTCTTTGATGGAAACATCCAGGTTAACAGGTAATTGTTTTCTTTCCCTTTCACTCCATTGTTGCCTCTCCAATGAATGCATCCTGCCATTACTGACTGCGATTGAGTTGCTTTTTGATGATTCGTTTGGAAATCCATGTCTATATATTTCCCCACCATCTTATAAGAACAATGAGATTCAAATGTCACTATTGTGTATTTTCTCTCGTTTTGTTTGCATCCCTGCTGATATGCAATGAGCCTGGTGTGTCTGTATCTTCAAGTATAAGCAAAGTTTTTTTTTTTTTACGAGAAACCCCAACTGCCCAATATTAGTTGAAAAACCCTAGATGCAGACAATTACTCACAAACCATGTTTATCGAGTAAACCTGGGAGAGTTGAACTCCTGACCTATGGGAGCAAACTCTTGACTCTAGCCAAAGAGCTAACACTGTGTGGGTTTAGCAATTAATGTTGGATTGCTATGCCATGGAGTATATATCATGAGTCGAGGTAAACCAATGTTAGATGTGGAGTATGTATGATTGTTGGGGTGGCCACTAGGAGATGGCCATGAGGAGAAACCTCTGAGAGGAGGAGATCAAGGAGTACATAGCTTTGTTGGACTTGTTGCGGTGGTCAATATTGTGGAGGATGCCAAAGACTCGGTCAAGTGGGTGCCTCATCCTTTGGAGGGTTTCTCCATTAAGAGGGGGATATGATCGGTGGAGAAGGAGTCAATGATTCAATGCCTTATTGGCATCTAAAAGCAGGGAATTTGGGGTACCAAGAACCCTCTCAAAGACCAATCCTTCATATAGTTACTTTTCCAAGAGAGGCTTTCCTCCAAAGCCTATAGAGCTTCATGGGATTGTGGGCGCCAACTGAGCATCTCTTTTTCTTGTGATTGACGATGAAGCTTATTTGGAGGACCTTTGGCAAGACAATGGGATTTAATCACAATTTCAACTCCCTTGAGTAATTATGAGAAGCCAGGAAGTGCCTTGAGAAGAATGGAATAGAAGCATGAAAGCCAAGATCTTTGAAATCCTCATTCTGGCAGCATCTTGGGCGATCTGACTCATGAAAAAACAAGTCGCCTTTGGCGGTGGCTCCTTTTATTTTGCAAAGACTTGGGAATAGGTAGAGGGGTGGCCGCTTTTGTGCATTGGTCTTAATCATCCGTTTTGGGTGGGGCAAACTTGTTATTGAGTAGTCTTTGCTCATCCTTTGTGCAGGGGTGTAGAGTTGACATCTTGTCTTCCCATACACCCTTCCTTTTTTCTTTTTCTTTTTTTACCTTTCTTTGCCTTAGGCTATGTACTATTTATATAACTGGTAAAAGGCCTATCTTTTTTTGCCAAAAAAAGAAAGGAACCAATGTTATGTGAAGCACATATTAAGAGATATTCCCATGAAAGTCTCAGAATCCGAATGCAATGCTCGAGTCTCGTCCTCGGTGCTTGGATTAGTCATCATTCGATTTGGAATGCATAGGTCCCTTAATTGTTACTAGCAAGATAGCAAAAATAGTTTCTGGAACCATGATTAATAACAGTGTGTCAAGTAATTAACCGAAACTCTAACCATCTTATTTTGCTTGAGTTTTGCAGATACGCACAGCAAACCGATGCCGGGCAGCAGACGAGGTCTCTACCACTAACGCCCCGCCCGTGTATCAATGTGAAGCCTAATTTGAAGATCATCGCTGATGATGTGAAGTGTTCCCATGGAGCTGCTATAAGCAACCTTGAAGACAGCCAGCAACTCTTCTACTTCAAGGCACGAGGCATTGACACACAAACAGCAAGAGATGCTGTTGTCTTCTCTTTTGGTGCCGAGGTTTTGTCACGCCTTCCATATGAACCCCTCAGGAAGAGCTTAGCCAGTGATTTAAAAGGACTTATAGCAGATAAAGAATCACTTGATTTACCTGATGAAATCTAAATGAATCACTGGTTTTTGTAGCTCTGTTGTTTTCAACAGCACACTTTTTGTTTGCACAGGAGGATTACATTGTCATAATATATGCAATTCACTTTGTGAATGTCAAAGCGAAATTGAAATGGAAATTTTCATGTATTGTCTTTTAGTACATTAAGGTGATTACAGTTGTAGGACATGAAATGACAGAAAGGCAGTCCCATACAAGTACAATGAGGTATGTAAATCATTAAACAAAGTGTGTAATTTTTCATTTCTATATAAGTGGGATTCATACAATTTAATAGAATATACACTTCGTTTTAATGAAGGCATATGCTTCACCTTTAAAACAATCAAACATGGGGCTGCAAAAATTTACTGAATCATTGAGAGCTAGGAATCATAAATCTTTATCACAAATCACAACAGGCAAGCTAATGATACATGAGCGTAACTGCAACTGTAGGGGGGATGTAGAAGAGCATCTTCATTAGACATTTACCCTTGTTTTTGCATAATATACATATATACACACTACAGTGTCAAATGAGTTGAGCTTCTTAACTAGTGAACCAAAGTTGAGGACATCAAAAAGTGGCTTCATCAGATCTCATATGCTGGGAACCTTGCCTCTGAAGGGTTAACCATGTCTAGGAGGAGATAAGCCATCCCACCCTGGCCTTCAAACAATGAAAACGGATGGTCTCTGCCGTGCATCTTCCCCTCCGCGATCAGACCATCAGCTTTATCAATCAGAAAGCAAGCAAATGCTTTAGCCCTGTACATACTCCACATTACCTGTCAAACGGTGCGAGAAACACGTAGGCATTCCCGCTCACTCCATGGCAGATTCCAACTCTCTTCAAAAGCCCTCAGTTCCACACCACTTCAGCAGCATCCACCGCTGCTTGCAGGAATTGATCATCATTGAACACCTGACCGTGCATGGTTTCTAGATATTAGCCTCTCAACATGAAGCAAGTTGCTCAAAGCATGGATTAAAGAGTACCTGAGCAGCTTTGGCGAGGGTGAGAGCGACACCAGGAGCCCCATGACACCAATGCACGAGATGATCAGTGTCGACCCCTCACTGGAAGGGTAGTTTCCGCTAGGGAAGCGATTCTGAATCATGTAACGGAGTATCCCTTTGACAGATTCGAGATCTTCCGCCTTCAGATTCATGTCCATCAGGACATGCAGGATTCCCGCAAGCCCATGAGCAGCTCCCCAGTACTTCTTCCCATGCCATTCGTACATCAATGGACAACTTCCCTTGTTGGCCAATCTCTTGCCATCCAGTATCATTTCCTTTGCAATTGCACCCTTCAAGGACAGATTTATTTATTTTTATAGTAAAAAAAGACAGATTTATTTGATTCGATCACCATCAACGATTATGCGCAATGTGGGAGAAAAACGAAGACCAATAAAGAGGTAGATGCTTACAGTGTGTGCAGAAGAGAGTCTCCTCACCAATGTATTTGTTTAAAAATGAACAAGCCCACAAGTATCCAGCTTTCCCATACAGAAGTTCGTTAGGAACTCTATGAGGATGCACCTATTTTTTCAGTGGTAAGAACAATAAGAATCAAAATTAAAAAAAAAAAAAAAAAACTGAATTGAACTTGATAGGAAGTCCACAATTTGCTTCCTCTGAATTTGTTGAACCAAAAAGGAAACCTATGCATCATTTGAACCTTCAGCCAAAAACCAACTTTCCAAGCAGAGCGCCTGGCGAAAAATTACCTCATTAAACGAGCTCAAGTAATGGCTGAACAGAACTTCATCTCCAACATGCTTCGCTGCAACTGCACCAAGCGCACATGCCCCAGCACAACCACAGATGAACGTGACTTGCCTTCAATCAAAACGCATGGCATAGAAAAAAAAACAAAGCCAGACCAAGTCAGCATCTGGTATGAGTAACATGGATAAGAGTCAAGTGTGCAGGTTAAAGCCCAACCCAGAATCTCGTGCGGCGGCATCACAAGCCTTCACAATTTCAAGGCAGAGGCTGAGGCATTCCTATTGTCTGTGACCTGGTACGCTTTGAAAAGAAGGAAAGCGGTGCCGAGGGACCCCGTGTATAGCGTGAAGTCCTTGACCCTCCTTCCGCCACCCCTCCACGTCTCCCTCACAATCTGAGGCCCACCAAAATCCCACTCACCCAAATTATCCACTACTGCTCTAATTATCCTATAACTACTGAGCTTGATCCATAGTTCACATTAACAAAGGACTACTGTCCTATCAAGATCGCAATTCAATCCTTTCTAAATGGATTATACACTTCTGGGCAATTGAAATTGAAGTTTCTTGCAAAAAGGGGAATTTTTAAAAATAACCACCAATGGCACTTTTGACTCTGAACTCACTGAATTAGCAAAATATGCCTTTAATCTTGCTAACATGGACATTGCCGGGTTATGGTCCACTAAAAGGGATTTTTTTTTATACAGCTAGGAACAATTCCCCACATAGTAGCATACAATCCCCATGCATACTTCATTAAGTGGTGTACTTTCACAATTCACAAAAAGGCACTATCACATGCGGTACTAGTTTACAGTCCTGCGGCCACCCCAAATTCCCAAGTCACAACTAGGTATATGCTTCATTAAATGAAACTGCAATTTGTTTAGGGCAATTTGTAAAAATATCCCTATGAAAATGAATATTAGCAAAACCAGCACCGGAAACTGAATATTAGCAAAATTTAGCATTGATCAACGCTGACAATTTTTTTTTTAAAATATTGGAGGTATATCCTTTGTTTTTACCAAAATAAAAGAAGGCGTCGTGTATATATGGCATCTCCTTTTATGTACAGAGAAGAAAGAACTCAAAAAAATTGAATCCCCATCATTCAAATATAAAAAAAATACATTTCCATATATTTCTTCACCAAATGGAATCTTGCATGATTTTCTCCTCTTTGCAACTGAATGTATTTTAAACCAACAAGAAATCTCAACAATTAAAATATATTACATTGAGAAAAGAAAAAATCATGCAAGATTGGTTTCTCTTTCTCATCTCTTTTGTATTAAATTTTAATGGCTGACATTTATTTTGGTTTAAAACATATCCAGTTAAAAGAGGAGAAGATTATGGAAGATTTGTTTGTCTAATATTTTTTAGTTCGGTGCCTCCTTTTATTTTAAAAAAAAAACAAAGAAAAAAAAAGATGATCAGTTCTGACTAGTGCTAGTTTTTACTAATATTCAGTCTCCGGTGCTAAGTTTGCTAATATTCATTTTCAGGGGGGTTATTTTTCAAAACTGTCCATTTTTTTATTATTATAAATGGATTCATGGATATTCTTCCTTAATACTTATATTAAGCGTACACTTTTAAAAAGAATCAAAGCAAATGGGAACTACACAAGGACAAAAAAATGAATTGTATACATCTCCTTGATCCAAACACCAAAAAAAAAAAAAAAAAAAGTCTAACAAACCATTGCGCTTAGCACTAGTGGAATGAAAGAAAAGCATACTGGGACTGCTTTTCCCCAAAAACCCTGCTTCAATTTCATTTTTGCTAATTCAGATTTGTCACGTCAAAGGTGCTAATTTTAATGATTATAAATTACCCCAAAATAAATTCCACCCTGTTTTAATGCTCATTCTTGGAGATTACATATCGATTGTACCAAGCAATACACACAAAGCAGGATAAACAGAAAAGAAAGGGACCGACCGACCGACCTTGTCTTTGAGATCAAGAGCTGATCGGAGGAACCTCTGGGACGCTGCGGGATAGGGCGAGGCGAGGAGGCTCAGTAGAGAATCACCCGATCCAGACTGATCCGATGATTCCTCCACGAAATCCGGCATTTCGTTCGGGAAGAACCGATCCGCCATTCGATATCGATCGATTCTTCTGAAATTACTGACAGTGGTGGAGAACGACTGACCGATGGTGAGAGAGAGACAGTTTTTGACGGGTTCAGTGAGCGTGAGACATTGATGTTAGGCTGTACGTGTTTTGCATGGACAGCTGCGCCGTGTTATAATTTTTTTATTAAATAAAGATATTCTTTCATTTTTATTAATAAATTTAATTTGCTAGGATTTATTATGAATAATTTTTTTTTAAATGGATAAAGTTATCGTCGGGACATTTTTTTGAAGGGTGGCCCTATTTGCCCCCCTCGAAATTAGGTGCACACCCTCTTGTGTGCTTCTCCCTTTAAAAAATAGGATTTGTGTATTTTCCCTAATCAGTCGATAGAAATGACTTTCATCGACACCTAATCAGTCGACTGATAGGTTCGACACTTACAGTGTCGATAGAAGTGACTTCCATCGACATCTAATCAGTCGACTGATATGTATTAAATTCAAAATGTTTAAACTGATCAAATTGACACATGAAGTGTCAACATTTTATGAATCTGTCGACACTTAAAGTGTCGACAGATTTGAAATCCCCGACATCGTCGTTGAGGTCGGCTCCATCTCCTAAACCCATCGACACTCCGAGTGTCGGCAGAAATCAATTCAGTCGACACTTGATCAGTCGATTTTAAATGGATCTTGTGAATGATCCATATAGGGGGGTACAACTTTATTAGAGGGGGGTGAATAGAATGACCCTTTTTTTAACCCATTAAGAATAACAAGGGTCCACGGTTCGGAGAACTCAAATGTAAGTTTGATCCAACCCACCAAGCCCATCACACCCAACTCCTAGCATATTTTCAATTGAGTATTTAACATTAAATGTTTAATTAATGGATTATCGATTCTTTAAATCTAACTATATATATTAGATTGGTAACTATCATTAATTGATTCTTAAATCATAACAATATATATTTGATTTAGAGCATCATTAGATTCCAAAATTTGATTTGATATGAATTAATGTACTCGATTAATACGATAAGATTTGGATTATATGCTATCCCATACGTATTATTAAGTTGCAATCAGCCCTTCCCCAATTCTCTATATATATGTATCTGTTTATCTATGTATTTCTTGCTCTCGTAGGTTGTTATATGAGGCTTTGAAGGTACGGATTTTTTATTTATAATTTTTTAATTTAAAATTTGTTTATGAAGTTTATTTTCCATGTTAGGATTTTACTATTAACTTGATTAGAAATTTTTATTTTTATTTTAGATATTTGAATTTGACAGGAATTTTTTATTTTTAATTAATTGGAGTTAAATTTTTACTTAAATCAAAACATGAGAGTAATCAAAATTAAATGAAATTGAAAATCAAAACTAGGAATAGCCAAGTATACCGATTCATTATGTTCTATTTTGAGTTGTAGAGATTGTAAAAGGGGTTGTAGTATTCATATTTTCTTATGGATAAGAATGTATTTTGATTATTTTTTAGATTTTCTTTAAATATTACATTTGATTAAGATATATTTAAATTCAGATCATTTTCATATTTTAATATTTTGAACATTTTTCATTTCATAGTATTTGGAAGAAATACTCAGTTATGATTTTAAACTAAAGCTGAGATTCAAATAATTTTAAATAATCATTCTAATTAAAATTGATTTAAATAATTTTAAAAAATATCAGTATCTTATAATATCTAATCTAAGTTTTTAATATAGAATTACATTTTATTTGAAATTATGCTTTTAATTTTATTTTTAAATTATATATGAAATTTTTTTGAAACTAAGTGAGATTTAGCACTCCAAATATAACCATATAATTTAATTTTAAATATTTTATTAATTTAATATGATATAATATATTGTACAAATTTAAATATATGTTTTAATATAATATCTAAACTTATGTTTTATTAAAATTATGATATTAATACTTAATTTAATAATAAAAATAAAATAATAACCACAAATAATGTTTAAAAAAATCACGTGCGATGCACATGTGCATTAACTAGTATTATATAGGCATGCATTGTATTCATAATAACATAGTAGATACAAAAAAAATATCGGATATCATTCCTTGATATATTTCATAGATGTGGGAGGTGTTCACCGACTTAACCAAAGCTCGGTTTATATATTAGCATCTCCAATCATATACCCAAATACTCAAACTTAAATTTGAGTAAAAATCACCTAAAATTATCTCCAACCATTTATCCATACACATACCAAATCAAGTTTTTACTCAAATTTTTACCCAAATCAATGGAGACTCAAATATTTACCCAAATCAAGCGAGACTCAAATCTTTATCCAATTTTTTAATATCTCTTTTTTTCCTTTATCTCCACATTTTCTTGCAATATGACTTTTTTTCCCCTTCAACTCCACTTTTAATTTAATTATATTAAATGTTTTCCAACACCCCCCCCCCCCCCCACCAAAATTTCCACCATCTCTTGAAATCCTAGTTTTCTTTCTTAAGTCTTCGTCTTTATTTTTTTAACTTCTTATTTTTACTCGAGTACAAAAAATATTACTTTTACCTTTTAAAAAAAATTGGATGATAATAATTTTTAAATTTAAATATTTTGAAGAAAAGAAAAATTGAGTAGTAAAAATGTTTGGGAAAAAAACTTTGAAAATGTTTATAGGAAATAATTGGAAGAAGATGAAATTTTTTTAAAAGATTTGAGTAAAAACACAAAGTGATGGTTAGGGACACATCATAACATATCAAGCTTTTACTCAAATTTTAAATGAAATTTGAGTATAGGTTTGAGTAAGGGTTAGAGATGGCCTTATGAATTCTGTTTATTTTTAGTATAAAATATATCCACGTAGATTCAATTTTTTTTTTTCTTTTCGCTGTGCATTGAATCGTATGTAAATATTCTTCATGCAACTTTTTTTATTTATGAAAAACAATACAACCTGTATGCAAATATGCAATTTTTTTCATGGAATGAACAGCCATTCAATTTGTTTTCCCATGCAACCAGTAACAATATATACATCCATGCAATACTTTTTTTTTAACAATCATGGAAGCATGTGCAATTTTGTTTTCATGCAACATTTTTATATTGTATTTTTCATGCAATAGTTCTCTGGTTGGTATTTGTTATTGGATCTCCATATTTGTTATTTGTTATTAGAATTTGAATTTCCTTAAATATTAATATTCAAATATTATAAATCAAATTGAACTAGGAAATTTTAATAGAACCAGAAGTTTTCACAAATAAATAATAGAACCAGTATTTATTTTTTTATTTTTTATTAGCCATGATTGTTTGAATGACTCATCTTGTAACATTTATTATTCTCCTCTTTTTTGTCAAACAATTGTTCATTAATTTTTTTTATAGTTCTAAAAGAACGACGAATATCACTAAATTTGAATTCAAAGTTCTCGAATTATTAAGGAAAAAACTATCTTTCTTGGATATTAGATGCAAAAATCTACATTCAATCTCAAAATCTTAGAGATGTCATTAAAATTGACAACACAAAAAATAAGTAGAGAAAATTCCCTTGAACCTGTGGAACTTAGGAGTGTTATGACTCATACTTTCAAATGAATGAATGTTAAATCTAAGGATTCAAGACTTCAAAACAATGACAGCTTATAATTCTACCATGTTTAGAATTATCTCTAAGTTAAAGTTATGTAAAGAAAAGATTGAAGATGCATATATGTTAGAGAAAATTTTCTCCACCTTTCACGCCTCAAACTTGCTCTTACATCAACAATATCGCAGGCGTCAGTTCAAATTAAAAATACTATGAATATTTATTGTTTCCTAGTCATTGAGCAAAACAATGATCTTCAAATGAAAAATCATACCTCTAGCCTTGAATCTGCAACACTCCCTGAAGTGAATGTTGCATTTGCTCAGGGCCATGGAAGAGGTCGAGGCAACATGAGTGGACATGGTGGCAACTGGGAAGAGGTGACCATTTTATTAATAAGGGTCCATGGAAGCATAAAAATTTTAAAATCCACCGGCAGTTTTTAGTCTCCAGGATTCAAGTTTCTGCAGTGCAAGACCAGACAATAAGGCTTCATGATGCCATCTGGTATAGATGAACTTCTATGGGTAGAACAGATAGATAGAAGACCAGAGAGATTGATAAATAGATAACATTTATATACATGCCTTCTTCAGATACCGCATCTTTCATTCAGAAGATCTATGTCATCGATAATCTGCACTCAAAATACAAATGCATTGAAGAAAAAGAGAGGAGCAAGAAGTACTAAAATCTTGGAGAAGCCTAATGCCTACTTAAGCAGTTAAGGATACTAAAAATTAATATAAACTTCGATCAATCAGATTTCACATAGTTTTTTACATTTATTGTTTTTAGAGGCATTTTGAGTAAAATTCTTCCCCGGTTGCAACGATGTCCACACATCTTGTCTCGAACTCTCCCACGGCCCGAAGTAGAGGCAACATTCACTTCAAGGAGTGTTGTAAATCCAGTGGATGTAGAAGTATAATTCTTCATTAGAAGATTATTGTTTTACTCAACAAGACTAGGAGACAAGAAATAAGTGCAAAGTATTTCTTGAACCAATGCTTGCGATGATGTTGGTGTTGTAGGAGCAAGTTTGAGGCGTGAAAAGTGGAGAAAGTTTTCTCTAGCATATTACATCTTCAATCTTTTCTCCACATAACTTTAGCTTAAAAGTAATTCTGAACATCGTAGAATTATAAGTTGGCATTGTTTTGAAGTCTTGAATCTTTAGATTTAACTATTCATGACGTGCATTTGAAAGTATAACAGATTTGAGGTGGTCATAACACTCCTAACACTCCAGAGTTCCACAGGTTCAAGGGATCTTTCTCTGCTTATTTTTTGTGTTGTAAATTTTAATGACATCACTAAGATTTTGAGATTAAATGTGGATTTCTGTATCTAATATCCAAGAAAGATAGTTTTTCCTTGATAGTTCCAGAACCTTGAATTCAAATTTAGTGATATTCATCATTCTTTTGGAACTATAAAAAAAATCAATGAACAATCGTTGACAAAAAAAAAAGAATAATAAATGTTACAGTATGAGTCATTCAAACAATCATGGGTAATTAAAAATAAAAAAATAAATAGATCTTCTGGTTCTATTATTTGTTTGGGTTCTATTGAAAATTTCTAGTTAAATTTGATTTATAATATTTGAATATTAATATTTAAGGACATTCAAATTCCAATAACAAGAGTTTCACATATTCGGATCTTTCTCTACTCATTTTTTCATGTTATCATGTATGTGATGTCTCAAAATTATGAGTCTTAGCTTTTTTTGTTGGGATATTGTGTTGTCAGCTTTAATTACATCTCTAAGATTTTGAGATTGAAGATAGATTTCTACATCCAATATCCAAGAAAGATAGTTTTCATCTTGTAGTTCGAGAGCCTTGAATTCAAATTTAATAATATATAAGGATTTCTTAGCGCATTTGAATAATTCAAAGAAAGATATGAAAACAAGGGTAAAGTTATTCAAACAATCTCATCCGAGTCATGTTTTTGTTTTATAAATTAGGTTTGGTGCGGCTTCATGTTCTACTTATTTTTTTATGTTTAAATTATGCCTTGCTTTCTTTGGTTATGAAATCACGAGAGAATATTTAAAGTCAGTATCCACATATCACTCATGGAGTTAAAAAAAAAATGAAATATCAAGTTTCATATGGATAGAATTCTAATCAGTTGTATTTTTTACTTTTATTTTTCATCACCAAAATTTAAAAAACAAAATAGAACTAATTATTCAAGGGTTTTGTTACTTCCTCATTGTACTATTTAAAAAACATATTATTTTTCATTTCCTAATTATTGAATTTACCAAGCAAAAAAAAAACAAAATTTAGTGAATCGAATAATAATGATAATCAAAGTAAAATTTTATAATTAGTCAATCTTACAATCGAATGTACATGCTTTAAAAAAAATTGAAGTACCTAATGAATTGAATGCCTACATTTTTTACACTTTTCCTAATAGAAATATATATAAAAGTATATGCTACCTTATGTGATTTTACATATTATATAGTAGGTGACATAGCATCGGTAGTAATAACTAGGAGTGCAATTTTGGTTGATTAAATCGAATCCAAACCGATCCAAACCAATTGTTTTTGGGTTTGGTCAATAATATATTGTTTGGTTTAGGCATTTGTTGAAAATCTACATTGGTTTGAGTTTGATTTTACTTTAAAAAAAAGTTGAATTAACTTAATCGAATTAAATTTAAACACATAATATATAGATACATTAGGGGTGCAACTTTAGTCTAATAAACCGAATCCGAACCGATTCAAACCGATTTTTTTTTTAGGGGGGGGAGGGGGGGGGCGAACAGTTTTTTAGTTAGGATTGAGTATGGATTGAAAAATAAGTGAACATATTCATTTATATCATTTTTTATATTGAAAACCATATTGTTGTTATACCATTAATATTCATAAAAAAATACACTACTTTATACCATCAATACTAGCATTTTGACATTTATGTAAAATTGCAAACAAAGCACAAAATGTTTACACAGAAAAAGAAATGTATTTAAAGCGGTTAAAAAGGAACAGGCAACTTGAACTCTCCCTTACATTACACATCCATCACTCTCTGACCCAGTAAAACTGATTTTTACAACCCCTTCAATGAAATATAATAATGTAAAAAAAAACAACTAGAATACACTGTGGGTGAGTATCCTGAAAGCTATAGCAAAAACAGTTAATTAAGAAAGTTCAAGAAACAGGTGTGACTGGTGCTGTACAGGAAGAAGGATCACTTCATGTCTGTTATGGTCCTCTACAAGATTGGATTACTTCAGTGACCGCCGAATGGGTCTCTGGTGATATCATGTTTAGACTGAGATGAAACTCCTGGATTAATCAACAGACAATCAGTAAACAGGCAAACATGAAGACTATAAATCTTAATTCAAATGGCAGGATAAAGAAACTACAATCTTTATTAACTATGCAGATGAAATAAATATGTAAAAGAATAGATACCACAAATCGTTCCAACACTGGTACAAGAATTTCCAAGTTGCCTTCTGGAAGGCAGTTGGCAATGGCTTCACGTGCGTTCTTGCTGCTGGCAGCAGGATGGAAATTTACATAAGAATGGCTTTAAAAAGGAAAACAAATGAGGGAAATTTACATAAGAATGGCTTTCAAAAGGAAAACAAATGATGGACTGCGTTTGGGATGCTGAAGACTACACAAACCTCTCTGTTGACAGAAATGCAAGAAGCAAAGCTGAGTATGCCTCTATGATCATCATTTCAGCCTCCCGCTCTCCTTGCAACAAGACAGTTTCATCATTCTGTTTAAGATTGCATACTCGTGTCAGATCCAACAATAAACTGTTTCAACCATGACATAAACTCAAATGCAAATCAGCCTTCCCTTCCCCCACCTCCCTCAAGGGGTTTATTCACTTATCACCCTCATCTATCTTGATGGAGAAGAAAAAAAAAAAGAAATAAAGAATCTCATAATGCTTCTGAACTGTTCACATTCCCCATTAACAAGCTGGCATAAAATTTTCAAACATAAACATTGTTCTGGAACCCCAGACATGTCAGTCAAGTCATAGAATGTCCTGGAACCCCACACATTGTTCACTTCAATTTACTGTTTCAGGTTCGGTTTTGTTACAATTCTCATTTTCCAGAAAAAGTTCACTTCCACTGATACTGAAAGGGAATTGATGAAACAGGTAAGGCTTCACGGTTTAATGAATGAACAAGTAACCTTCAGTACAAATGTAATAAGATACTGATTAAACAAATACATACATACTGCAATAAGATTGTAAAGTTGGAGCTTAAGAGTTTGAGATTTTGATGTCAAACATATTCTACGAATCATAATTTTTTTTCTCATTAATCATTAGAGTATACTATTAAATGAAAATAAGTATTTCATAAAGCAGATATTGAACTCAAATGCAAGCGAATCTGTTTTCATTCTGAAAAAACATTAAAATACAGTAATATATAAATCCTTACATGGGGTGATGATTTTTCTTCCCCAGCTCCTTGATTTGCCAAAAATATTGAGCATAGCAATGGAATTATATCCCTGTGGGTATCATCACCTACTAATTTTCCTCTGGGTAACAAAACACTGGAAGTCGCAAGCCGTGATCTGCACAGATGTTCCAAATTGTTAGAATATATTATGCATATGCATTTCCCTAACATCAGTGCTCTATTAGATAAGTATCATTGAAATTTTGCTTCGTTGTTATATCCAAAGAACAATCTATTACTAAAACAAGAAAAAAATCTAAAGTAGATGTGAATGAAACAAACTAGTAACTATTAACCCATAAATACATATATGAGAGACAAATATAACAATGATGGAATATATTGAGAACTACAAGACAATTATTGTTCACTACACAAAATATGATATTTATGCCACAATACCACATTATTACAAAATATAGACAAGTAGTGTACAAAAAGAATTGATGAAAATTCAGATGACATTAGTAATAAATCATGGATGACTCTGCAAAGGGGACCTAATAACACCAATGAAGCCAAGAGGGAGTACCAGATTCACTTTAGGCAATCTCTGAACAACAACAGCGTCCTTTACAAATAGTATAAAAGAGATTAATGGAATGGAGGACTATGAATATACCTGTTTTCGCTGTCCTTCTCCACCAAGTTCACGAGTAAGCCCAATATTGCTACAAGAAAATCTAATTCTTGATCACTGAGATGTTTGTCTTTCAAACAAATAGTGTCAACCATTTGTGACTTGGACGTTGAGACATTCTCTTTCAATTGATTATGTTGATGATAGCTGAAAGAAGGAAAGTGATTGACAATCAAAGCAGCCATGGTGTCCAGCCCTCCGCAAGCCGCAATTTTCCGACAGCCTACAGGATTATCGTTTGTCAAGTTCATCAAAACCTGTGCAGGAAGTGCAAAACAAAGTCACCCATTCTGTTCATCAGTATATAGGGGTACTGAACATATGAAAAAATAGTTTACATCATAATTAAAGGTACAATACAAAAGGAAAGTGAAATTGTTTATAAATAAAGTAATATAATCAACTGCCTTGGAAAGATATAGTTTCTGAGCTGCATATCACCATCGACTCTTACTACAGAAAATGCATGTGCCTGGTACATTAATTTTGAGTCAAGATTGAGAAAGATCTTGTACATGAAGCGTATGTGGTACATATCCGATCAGCTCATGTTTTTGACAATCAACAGCACTCGGTGCATAATGACATTATGAAATTATTCTTGTCTCAAGGATATACATATTCAAATAGCCATCACAAGATCATGCATTTAGTGAAACTTGAATGTCACACAAGTGAGGTATGGGGTATCTTACTAAACTCTTTATTTCCAATACGCGCAAGTATATAAAAGAACAGGCTCTTAAAAACAATTAATCAATTAGATAAAATCATTATACTGTCAAAACAATGGCTCTTCGCTGAAAGATATTAAATCCTTCATAATACAGTGTACAATGACTCAAACGATACACATCCAAATAGTTCAGCTATCATTTCCACATAAGCTAATAAACACGAATCACGCGTAGAGGAATAGATATCGCACTGAAGAACCATGGGATATAACTTGTGCAGAACACAAGCTGCAGAACACAAGCTAGCATGTTTATCAGGACATGGCATAACAAATTTAGTCCTTTATCTGAGTTTTGCTTGGTAATCGTATAATCTGAGTATTACTCCATTGTTTGGAATAATGTTTGAATTTCAGATTTATTATCATATAAAGTGATTCATCTGCTGAGAAACAAGATGATCATTGTAGAGTTGTTGAATAATTCTGGATAATGGTTGACCTTCGATGAAGTGTATATAATTACAAAGAGAACTGCTGAAGGTACCACAACACTACAAAAGGGTTGTATGAAAAGAGTATGTCTACAATATTCAGAAGACATTCTACACTCACAACGATGAATAAAAATGACGAATCATTAAATATAAAAGCAACAAGAATACAGAAGAAACTAATGGAATAATGTTATATTCAATAACGGAGGCCAAAAGGTTTCTTACATAGATACAAAATGTACAAAACCCTAGAAATAGAAATCCCAACAGACCTATTCCACTATGATAACTCCAATAAATAGTACAAGTAGCAAGAAATCCCAGAAAGTACTGAAGTTTGATAATCATCATAAATTTCAGAATATAAGATAATCGTCGATACATGATATACCTTAACAGCAGTAAGAAGGCAGTCCCCCAATAAGCTGGAGTCATCTTCAACAACCGAACAAGAGGATTGACTATTCCCTCCATTGATTGATTCGGTATTGCTAGACGTAAGTATGGTGTCACATATCATCTCCAATTCCTTGTCAATTTCCATGCTCCGTCGAGTTTGAGGTGGTTCCTTTTTTGTTGATAACAACTCCCACTTTGAAGGCTTCACATCATCTTCATCAAAAGCAAATGGATCATGGTTCTCTTCATGACTTTTACCTTTAACATCTCCATTTTGCTCGAAGCCATCTTCACCAAACACAAATGGATCATGGTTGTCTTTGATACTATCTCCATTTAGCTCTAATTCATCTTCACCAAACGCAAATGGATCACAGTTTTCTTTGATACTTTTACCTCTGATATCTCCTTTTGAACGAGGTCTCTTGCCCAAGACAACTGATATAGTTTTTGAATCTTTAGCATTTACAGAGGTACTTTCATTCAGACCACTCCAAGTCTGCCGATTACTTGATGCAGATGCATGAAGATAAGATTGTTTCCTCATATGATAATCATCATGAGATGCATTAGTTGTTTCAGAAACAATTACAGACCGGAAAACAGAAGACATCTGTAACTTCTGACCAAAACTGAAGTTCTTCTCATGATAGGCCTTCTTCATGCCATGGGATCTAGCAGAACTGCTTGATGATGTTCTATCTTGGCCTGCTGCAAGTTTCAGAAGGAAAGAGACCGACTAAATAAGCAAAAAATGTTGTTCTAAGGCACAAGAGAAAAATAAAAAAATAAAATAAAGAATCTAGAGAAATTTAAGGAAAGACTTTCCAATGATTCAATATATCATAAAAGGTTATCTGGGTTCCTTAAAGATCATTTAACTCATACTATTCAACTGAAAATATGAGGGGCTGCACTGCAATTTAATTGCAGAACTCCTCAAAGCAAAGGGAGACTTCTCCACCCCACATTGCACATGTTTAGCATTATATGACCCTGTTCCAGTGCAATGATTAGATAAATCTATAATTCATCAAGTAATAATATCTCCTCTTTTCTAGTTCTTCTGGTGCACAAGAACTACGCTCTGATTGGGGATGATAAACAAAACATGCTAATCCTAGGTTTCAAGTCAGTTGGATAACAAGATCATTGACAGAATTCACAATAGATATTTACACGTTGTTTAAACAAAAACAAAAAGGATTTCTTAGAGGGGAAAAAAAAAAGAATCATTGCTCAGGCTAAAGGATTTAAGTCCTGAGAGCTGCCACTATGAGCAGGGGGAAAAAACTGCTAAGAGTATATCCAGACTCAAGACCGCACTAGGTGATGGCCTTTCTTATTGAGTTGTGGTTGCTCCACCACAATAATTTTACCACAAAAAGTATTACCATCCAAAAGAAACACCAAGTAAAAAGAAAAAAGGTGGTTACATGTACCTTTGCATCTGTTCTTCAACTGGACTTCAGAAGCGTCAGAGCGGCAACCATACTTGGCATTATTAGAATTATTACATGAACTTTGAAGAAGAGAAATGTCTGCGATGACATACTAGAATCCATCAACAAATGATGACTCCAGAGGCAGAAACTCAAATGAAATGGTGCATAGTGTATACCCGAAAAGGTCTTAATGGCACTTGTAATGAGACCAACGAAAGAAAGAGGAGACCCTTTGCAATTCTGTCTTGAGTTCATTCCAAGCAAATGATTCTAGCATAGAATTTCGATAAATAGTCAAAAGAGGAGCCCCACCTGCTACTGAGGCAAATATCTCAGTAGTACAAAAAATAGCAGTTCAATGTTACCTGATTCTCCTTGCTTAAAAATGTTGCATTCTCCATGACCTTCAGGCATTTTAAGAGCAGTGACAAACCTTGCAATGTCTCATTGTCTTTCAGCTCCGAGACAGAAGAGAAGCCAGATTTTAGCCACCCCTACAAGTACACATCTAAGATTTAAGGATCATTATGATTAACTCATCCATAGGCTATAACAAAAACTGCTATGGTGCTTGTACTAAAAATGGAGAACTTGGTATCGTTGAAACATAAATTGCAACAAATGCAAATTGGAAAATCAACTTGTGTTTTCATAAAATTGCAACTATTCATAACACTCGTGCCAAAAGATATTGGCATAAGCTGTACCAAATAAAAGACAAATTATTGGAAAAAAACTGAAAAATATATAGTACAAGGAAGAAAACACAGAAAAAAGGTGTGCCGGAACAAATTAGTTAATTAGAAGATAGCTCATCTTGCTAAGGTAACTAACAATTTTATTTTATATTTTAATTAAAAAAATTAAACATCTTAGGTAACTAACTAATATTGCTAATCAAGCAAGCAAACACCAGCAAACCCTATAGCATCTAATATAGGTGATATTGTATGTGGCAAGAGTTGAGGAGATTAGTTTAGTCTTAGTAGTAGCAGTCATGAACTCATTATGTAGTAAAAGCCCTGTTACTAATATAGGTGGATGTCTAACTAGGAGATTTACAGGTTTAGTATTAGTTCCATCAGTCAAAGTGCTATTTGCCAAGTGTTATACTCGTGAAAACCTAAAGTCACGTCTATTCTTACTGATCGATGATTGACAATATTAGACTTTGTGAAGTTTGCACTTTGAATTTTATTTCATTTCTTCTCTATCAGGCAATAATATTCCTCCTCAGGTTTTGCTGAAGCTGCCACTTCTCATTCAGAATTCCTTTTTCTCTCCATTGAACACCACCATCTAACCTACAAGAAATCACTGCTAACCCCATAGTTATCTTCCTCTTATTATCCTGAGAGAAAAAAATTAATCTTCTTTCTGTGAACCTCATGCATTGTTATATTCTCATTTAAATTTTCAACAAAAAACTGTAAACATTAAGTATAAGAAAAGGATAAATTTAGTTGATTTTGTCCAAGATCAATGAGTAAGGAAATATAAAATGCCTGGAAAACTGAAGCATCACAATTTGAAAAGTTCATAAAATTAAACAAAAACCATTACGAGAAGTTACAAATTAACACTACAGTATGCAATATTTGATTATGGATTTCTATTCATATATTCAACAAGATAATACTTTAATTTATGTCTCATTACAATTAATATTTTTACAGTGAAGTGTGTGGTGTGTGTGTGTGTGTCTCATGACACACACACACAAAAATGATAAGATGCAGACGCCACTCCCAATGCTTGTGTGCGGTCCGCATCTCATCATCATCCGATTAAAGGGATTTTCAGCAGACAGTAAATAAAGCACCCAATGAACCCCATCTCTTCTCCTGCCTCGTGATCCATCTTTTTGCTCCCCATGATCTCCCTTTTATCTCCTAAAAAAATTGGGCGATTTTAATGTAGACCATCTCCTCACCGTTTGATTCAATGGACTTTAACCGAACAAGGATGAGATGGTGGCTCCATATTATAAGGGGGGAGGCCTAGTGTCTGCATATAATAAGGGGGGAGGCATGTAATGGGCTTACCTCCATAATGGTGTGGCAACGTATGGCAGCATCAAAAATGGCATCAAGTCCTCCAAGTTCTCGCAATTGTTCCTTAAAATTTCCACCAACCCTTCCCACCGTACCTGATGTATCTACATAAATTGGGGAAGTAAATAATATATATATCAGCAAGGTTGCGATTATCAAAAGAATTTGGACAATCACTATCTAGATATTTCTCTTTATTTTTCTATTTTCCTTGCTGGAAGATTACTCATCTTTCTGATCTCTTTTGGATGTTTGCCAAATTCATAAAATCACAATTGCTTAATAACTCAGAATAACAATGATGAGTAGTCTTTGATAGGTTTATGTAGTCCCTATGAACAGGGAAATGCACTTGGACCATAAAAGGCAATACTCAAACATGATGATTAAGATCGAGATGTGAAACAATTGAAGTTTCTTTACTGGAGCCAAACTGTTCAAGGGAAATTTTTTGAAGAAAAAGGTAAGTCTTGCTTCTGACATAGAAAGGTAAAATTTTTAAGACTTTACCTTCAAAGGAAACTGTAGACAAACATGCTTTCTCCATTGTTAATAAAACAATCCATTTTGCATTCAGCTCTGGTCTCTCCATCCCACCATCATTGCCACTCCATGATTTAATCTCCTTGCAGCTCAAAAGGATTTCCTGAACTTTTGAAGCAATTCCAATAGTGCTAGGATCTGATCTTTTATTTGTAGCACTCGACATGCCAGATTCCCCATGTACTGATAGAAGCTTAGAGCCAAAGGTTAAGGCTTTGGCCTCAACGGTATCAGAAATAGGTGGATTCAATAACTTAAGAAGAAAACAAATACAAGTTGGAGAATCAAGCAGATGTTCATCTTGACCCTGAAAAAAAAAATCAATTTTCAATAATTGAAAACTTAATAATAATAAATAAATAAATAAAGTATCGGCTACGTAGATATGATATTGAAGTGGGTCGAAACAGTGACCTTCCTAACAATATCTACAAACATGAATTTCATGGAAAGTGCCATCTATTTGCTAAGTATCAGATCTAGTACATAGATAGAGCATTGATGACAACATGATGGAAAGAGGCGGTAAAAACTCAGCATTCTTTTGATATGTACAAGCATTCGTCACTAGTAGTATGGTAAACACAAACACTCTATATAACCATATCAGCTGAAGCAGGAACTTCAACCCATCATGGCACGAAACATATGCATGATGCAGAAGAAACATGCATGTTGGTGGTCATCAATATGCATTCAAGTGCATGCAAGTTACAGGTGCACCCCTCCAAGTAACCCGACAAAAGTGGAGTTTTGAAACGCGTGAAAATTACCTTATATTGGTAAATTATTTCTTGTGTGAATTTGTGTACTATGGGAAATACAATGAAACATCTCTAAAAGTGATTAAATTGAATCCTTGGTCAGAACCATCAAGATAAAGTGCAATATAGAAGTCATGGATTTTATGATACTGGGAAAATTTGTTGACAGACCAAGATGTTTTAAACAATTGGCACCTCTTTTTTTTTGCAATAATCGCCGATGAAACAAGTCTTCCAAATAAAATGTGAAAAAACTTAGCGAGATGAATGTTAAAATAAGTTCGAGAAGCTCCACCCCAATGAACTTACATCGCTCGCCAGAGTATAAAAGAGCGCCGCCGCAGCAAGACAGCTCGGGCTGTCATCAACACTGAGACCCAATACCGCATCAATCATTTTCTTGACCAACCTGAAAGGGATGACATTTATGAAATCATCAGCTAAACGTAGCCCTAAAGATCCTCAATTGACGCCCAAGTCAGAAACCCCAAACCTCACCCGCGACTCCTAAGAAGCCTCCGCTGCTGCGCAGACGCGCAGACGGAGAGGAGGGAGAGCAAGCTAGCCCGCCGGATCCGCACGGGCTGGCCCGCGCGGAGCCCGTCGAGGGCGAAATTCACCTCATCAACGTGCTCCATCATCTCCCCGAACTCCTGCGCCTCCATCAGCGTCGACGTCAGCTCCGAATTCGTCGACCTCCCCCTCTTCGGGTTCCTGAAGCGCGTCTTGGAGGGTTTGTTGGGACGGGGAGGCCGGGCGGCGGAGGAGGAGGGGAGGACAACGACCGGGTCGGGATCGGAGGCGAAGCCGAAGGGGTCGGGGTCGACGGACCAGGGGGAGGAGTCCTGGGAGGAGAAGGGGAGGACGTAGGCGTCGCCGGGGCTCTCTTGCGAGAGTGGGTCTTCGGAGGAGGAGGAGCCGCCTCCGTCCCTTCCTATGCCGCGGTTCCGGCGACCGTAGGTGCGGACGATCATCTCGTGCTTCTTCTTCTTCTTCTGTGCATGTTTTCTTGATTTTTTTTTTTTTCTTCTTTGGTGGGTCAGGAAGGTCGGAAATCGGGGACGAGGAGATCCGCGATTTCCTCGGGCCGGCGATTCGAGGGATGAGGGAGAAGGGGTTTTTTGTAATTTTTTATTGATAAATGGGAGCTATTATAGGGTTTACACTCACATCGGAGATTTCGCCCAATCAAAAAGGGGTTTAAATTTGATTATTTTTTTAGGTAAATTGCCTTTGGACCCCCTAAAGTATTTAAAACCTGCAAAAACACCCCCAACGTTTCAAAACATACACTTACACCCCTATCATTAGAGTTTTCTTTAAAATAAAAAAAAGTACGATTTTACCCATTTTAATTAAATTATTATCGTATATTCACCTTTTAATTAACTGTTGCGTGAGTTAATTCTCACAACAATTTGATCCAAATGTATTCGAATATTTAATTATTGTAAAAATTTATATATTTATAATGCATATTCAAATTTAATTTGATTCTTTTTAGATATTTATGAAATTAATTAAATGGTTAAAATAGTAATTTTAAAGAATTTTTATATTAATGAAAAATTTTAAAATATTTTTGTCCCATCTTAATAAAAATCTAACGATACAAGGTGCAAGTGCATGTTTTTGAACTTTATGGGTGTTTCTGCAGGTTTTAAAAACTTTAAGGGTCCAAATGCATTTTACCCTTTTTTTTACAAAATTGTAGTTTGGTCCTCACTCTGCGACTTTTATTCGTTTTTGGCCCGTTTTCATTTCAATCTTTGATGCTTTTATTTGGACCGTCCGATGAACTTTTTATGAAAGCTGAATCGGTTGTTAGTGTTAATAACGTATTTTTAGGGTCGGTTGTTGGCTGTGTTAAATGACTTCAGGGGTTCAGGTTCTTAAAAATTGAAATACAAATAAATCCTCTGCTTACTGTAAATATATCATACGTTTGAACATGGTCTAAAATTATTAATGTATTTTGAAATCTAAGATCTCCTTGAATATTTGAAACTGTCTCACAGCTTCAAATGTCTATATATTTATTTATATAATGAAACTGAATGTAAAAAAAATCACTAAAAATGAATGAAAATAACATACATCTAGGGTACGTTTGGTTTCATGTATGTGAAAAAAAAATTTCCCGGAAAATAAAAACTATTTTCAGCATTTGGTTGTATTGAAATCATTTTACTAAAAATAATTTTTGTTTTTGTTTTCTCATAGAATATTAATATGAAATTATTTTCTAGTGTTTGATTCTATAAATTAGCGGAAAAAAAAATTTCTATGTATTCATTAATATCAATAATGAATATAAAAAATAAAATAACCATATTTACATGATATTATTTTCTAGTGTTTGGTTCTAGTAAAAATATTTACATGAAATTTTTTATGGTTGTATTGTTGGGATTATAATAAAAAAATAAATACTAATAAGGAGTGGATTTCATTATCTAAATTATTTGGAATAATCTAATTCTAACCACATGACATTTTAAAAATGCAGATCATATTTCTAGGCACATATCAAGGAAAAATGAATTCCAATATGTGTAGGTTAATTTAAATTTTGATTCACTAACATTTATGAAAGAAAATATATACAAAAAGTCTTAAATTTTATTTCTATCTATCCTTAATTATTCAAATAATAATATTTATTCATTGAAATAAAAAAATCATAATATTTATTAAATATTGAAAATTTAAAATGTAGTTTATATATTTAGGGTCTGTTTAGATATGAGTTTAAATAGATTTTGCATTTGAAAAGTTAAAAATGCTCAAACTCAAATCCAAACACGCATTGTCAGCATTTAGTTTTTTAAACTGTCGTCTTCTTTTTTAAAACCAAATAAATCAAGTGTTGGAAAATCTAATAAAATAATATTTTTTAAAAGCTGAGTTTGTAACATAAGATTTTAAGAATCTTAGTGTTTCAATCTCACATCCAAACGCAGTTAGGCACAAATCAAGGAAAAATGAATTACTATATTTTTTATTTGTAGGTTATTTTAGATACGCTAGCATTTATGAAAGGAAATATCTAAAAACAATTTAAATTTTATTTTCATCTATACTTAATAATGATTCAAATAGGAATATTTATTTATTGAAACAAAAAATCAGAATATTGATTAGATATTGAAAATCTATTATGATTTGAAAAATCTTCAAATATTTTAAAACCATTAAAGATGTCTTATTATCAAAATCACATCTTCTTATCTTTTAAATTTTAATATTTTACAATTACCTGTAGATAAATATTGAATATATTTTAATTTAGAATCAAAAGAAAAAAAATGGGGAGTTTTGTGAAGATTGGGATTCATAGTTACATAGAAAACGGGCATACGTAAGGTGATTTTGTGGATCCCAAAATGGGGATTTTGAAGCGGTTAAAGAAATTGTTTATTTAACTACCTTTTAAAAAAATACAAACACATCTCTTATGTGACCACTTTTTCTTAAAACTAACGCATAATTAAGTTTTACACTCAAACAAATGCACCCCTGATGAGTTGAATGATGTAAGAATGATAACCGTGAAATTAAATGAAAATGATTGGAAATAACCAACAAGGCAACAACATAAAAATAATCAATGCCAATAATCTTCTTCTTGGGATCGAATCGTGTGTAGCACACTAGAGGTTCTTCCTTGTAACTACCAATATATTGTCACAACGTGTAAACTCTAGTAAGAGACTAATTCCTCATGAGGGTGAGTGAATGAGTTGTTCGTAAGGGTTTACACATGATAACATTGTATTGGTTGCTATAGGAAAGAACATATAGTATGCTAGAGACAATTTGAATCCTTCTTTGATGATCATTATTATCGTTATTGTCATCGTTAATGATCATGATCATTATCATCGTTATTTGTCCACTACCAATTATCAATGAGTGATTGAATGGGGAAATGGATGGTCGGTTGGAGACAGAAGACATAAATAAAAACAAGATTGAAAGATTTTTTACCAGAAATTGGGAAGATAGAATTAGAGAGAGATGAAAGGAATTATGAGTGATTTTTTAGGTGGTGAAGATTGTCAGCCATCTTATTGTGAGATATCTTGTATTCTAGCATGAATGAAATTGTCCATGAAGAACAAGGTTTGGGCTGAATACCCACCAGTACGACGAAAGGCCCATGGGATTTGGGCCTTTGGGGGGCAACGCCCTAAGTCAGAAATTTTGTAAGAGTATTTTGATCATTTTCTTACATTTCCGTCATTTATTTAGTTTCTCTCTTGGTAGGTTATGAGATATTAGCTTTTTTTTTCTTTGAGAGATGATGGTGTAGAGAAATATAGGGTCGCTTCGAGAGAAAATGGTGGTGGTGAAGAGAGAGAAGTTGAAAGTATTTTTTGTCATCAAATTATTTGATATAGTGAATTGATATTTCGTTTCCTCCATGGATTTAAGCAAATTTTGTCAATCCACATAAATCTCAATGTTCACTTGTGTAGATTTGTTTTCATTCTTAAGGTGTTATATGTTGTTGCATTAATAAATCTAAAAAAACAATGGGTTAAAATATAACTACAATAATTTTAAATATATTTATATTCTCACAACATAATATCATTACTCCATAGTTCATATATAATATTCTCAAACATATCCATGATTCTTCATAAATATCAATTGTACAATCAATTTTTATTGTGGAAATCATAATTCTATTGTTGCCTAGAAAGAAACTAGTTTTTTTCACCCGCGATATGTGTGAAAATATAAAAATATTAATAATCATGTGAAATGTTAAAAAAATATAAAAAAAGTCAAATTATATAAAATAGTAATGATTTTTTTTTTCAAAAAACACAAATTCATACTTATAATATTTGAAAAGGTCAAGTTTCATAATAAACATCACACATAACAAATTGAGAAGGAAACAAATGTATATTTTTTGAGTTTCACTTTTAATTCTGGTTCTCTATATGTCCATTTGCTTCCTTCTTCGAAATCCTAAAATAAATAATAATATTTCATATACGGTAATATTTTTCTTATACGAATAAATATTAATTATGGATGCTAGTATACTTTAAACTTATTAATTTTAGTTAGCTCATTAATTCTCATATAAAGCCAACAATTTTCATGGACATGATCAATATCAAATACATTGTATGTAGAGAATCTAAACCTTTCATTAGATTTAATTGTTTTTATTTTTGTCAAGTTTGTTATTATTTTTAACTTGAAAACAATATTTCTATAAACTTATTTTTTAAATTAAGGATTTCTGGAATTCAAAATGATAGAATTGATAAACATCTCATATTATCATTTAAAATATTAGAATATGTATTTTTTCATTATCACCCTTAATATAAAATCAAATATTATAATAATTAAGAGTAACTTTGAAAATGAAAATGTTACAAAAGAATGGACTTGAAATTTAAAAACTTTTGATTAGTATATAGATAGATGGTCCAATGAAAAGCATAGTTTTGGAATTTGGATTTGAGCAAAGGACTACAAAGAATGTGATTATTATTAAAAAGTCATTATTAGGAGAATATTGTGTCTTTATCATCATTATTATGATATTATTAGTTTTCCTGTTTTCTTAATTTTCTTTTATGAAATTTTAGATTTTTCATTGTGTATCTATAAATTGAGCATTTGACTCTTTTAATATAATTTCAAGAATTCTCTTCCCTTTATTCTAACAATTATAAACGATTTGAATAATTTTTTTTTATATAAACCAATTTCTTTAGTTGAACTACGATTCAATTATAGAATCCAAATCAACTCAAATTGACCAATCAGTTCAAGTGAAACTATTTTTTTATATTATATTTAACCAAACAACCACTATAATTCAAATTTATATGTATTTATATATTTTTCAATCTAAACTTGCAGGCCCATTTAATCAAGATATGAAATCTAGTTTTCAACAAATGCTGGAGCAGTATGACGGGTGGTCAAGGGACACCCCCGTGTGACGGGGATGCCGGGTTCGAATCTTGCCCATGGCAAGTCGATGCCAGGCAATTTCAGCCCTTTGGGCTTGGTCTCGTGGGCTTAGGCCCACTGCTCTCTGGCCCCTGGTGGCCTGTGTTTCTGTCCTAGTGAGTACTAGTTTGTTATGTATTAGGGACTCTTGCCCTGTTCAGGGCCTTATAAACCAAAAAAAAAAAAAAAACAAATACTGGAGCAGTATGGAGGTCGTCACCTAGCTGAGATTGGGTGCACGTGTGTGTTGGGGGTACTCCCGTACCCTCCTCTTGACCATACTTCGCATTTATGTATGTTAGAGCATCTTCAATGGACATGTTAACTCATTAGTTAGTGTCATATTTTTATAAATGAGGTAAAAATGGTGCTCCAATGGAAGTGTTAAGAGTATGTTAAATGTGGGTCTCACCTGTCATATGTTAGTTTTTATGTTAATTTTAGCTAGTGCTTTAGTCAACCAAATGTTGATCCCACCATTTAAAATATTCAAAAAAAAATTATTTTGTGTGGGTGGAGAGTTTTGAGTGGATGGAGAGATGGACCCACTATTGTTTTAACTAGTTATCTAGCTAGTCCATTGGAACAACAATCACCAACTAAATGAGAATGTAGTAAATGAGGGTCTAGTTAATGGATAAAGTGCTGACATATCACTTTAACATCTTAATTAGTTAACATGTCCATTGGAGATGCTCTTATTACTCTGTATCTCCTCATCCCTAATTCAGAACTATATTAACTCTTTCTTTAATGACGGTTGGTAGCTAATATGGATTGAATGCTTTTGCACCATTTATATGAATAACAAGGGCCTCAGTAAAAGAGTTCATTTTTAAAGTCTCATCAAGCCTATCCAAAATTAAAGTTGATGTTGTTGCATAGGTTGTCTTTATTTTATGAGTATATTAATTGGAGACTGAGTGTATCTCTCAAAGAGTCAGGTATAGCCCAAACTAGATGGAGACATAATAATGGGTCCACTTGGTCCTGTTACTGTTTAGGATATAGTGGGTTATATATAAAAATAGTTTAATTTATAATCCAATGAACATGAGCATACCCAATCCACAAAGAAGTCCCCCCCCCCCCCCCTTTTGATATAATTAATAAACACTTCTCCTCATCCCCTCCTCCATCCACCCAGTATGGACTCCATCTCTTGACATGCAAAAGTATCAACCAAAATGATAAAATAACCCCAGGAAGAAGAAGAAGAAAAAGATCGACAACTCAAAAAACGAACACATTCTAGCAATCAAATGGCAATGGATGCAGTACTTTCAACTAAAAAAGATGATTCATGAAAATCTTATAAAGATGTATCCCTAATAAAGTCATAGAATACCACATTTTTATCTTATGAATTCATACTCTGCACCACTATTGTCATGTTCGCCCTTACAAGCTGCAACACTTTTTTCTCTAGTCCTCTTCCATTTTTTTTTCTGTATCAGGTCAAGATCAATCTTCCATGTTCCCTTAGCCGTTTTGGAGAACCGGAAGACACAATCACGGAGGAAGGGTGATTGTTTTCATTCTTCAAGACAAAAAACAATGTGAAAAAGATAACACAAGATATTTGAGTCATAGATCTAAAGAATCAAGGTCAATATAGACCTAGATCTAAAAACATGTTTATTTACATATAATTTTTTTCCTAATATCCTGCATAAGATTTCTAAGAGTAAAAAAAAAACTAATTTGGTGACTCATACAACTTACATGAGAACGTAGGTAAACATACAATTTATGATTGATCCAATCATTTTTATGATATTTGATCATTTTTATCTTTAAGCCATGTTTGGATAGAGAATTATGTTATTATGAGTTTATGACTATTCCAAAATAAATAAAGATAAAATAATTTTTTGTTTGGCTATGTTTTAAATTATTTTTGTTAGGAAACATAATAACAAAATATTTATTGTGACTATTCCAAAATAAATAAAGATAAAATGATTTTTTGTTTGACTATGTTTTAAATTATTTTTGTTAGGAAACATAATAACAAAATATTTATTGTTTGGATAAAATGTGAATGCGGTATAGATAATGATTTATAAAAGATGAAAACAATGATGACAATTGATTTATAAGAGGTGATGACGGTTGATTTGACAGTGGATTTACATATTCTTTTAGCCCCTGTTTGGATGCAGTATAACCCCAGACAGATTCTGGAATAAGTGGAATATGTTAAATAAGGGGTTTGGATGCCCATAAAATCCAAAGATAATGTATGTCTGGATAAACTGGTATAAAATAGTATATGGATTTCAGTCACCCTTGAAATTAAAGTTATTCCAGGTTATTTCACCAAAAAAATATGTAGTAGACCCAATGTCAAATCAAGTGTCATCATCTTTTATAAATCAACTGTCAAATCAACTATTATAATTTTTTTCTACATTTTAAAAATCCTTATTCATATTTTATTAACATTTTATCCAAACAACAAAATTTTTATTATTACGTTTTCCAGTGATAATAATTTAAAACACAATAAAACACAAAATTACTTTATCCTTATTTATATTCACTCATACCAAAATAATTATATACCGAAGAATAAGTCATATTTTGTATCTAAACAAGGGCTTAGATTTATAACCTGGAATAACTTAATTCCAGAGATTAATTAAAATCCATATACCACTTTATACAGTTTGTTATTTATTTAAGCCATTTTAGGGGCTGTTTGGCTAGAGGAATAGGGGAAGAATAGAGGAGAATAAGGAAAAAATGTGTTTGGGTAGAGAGAATAAAGAAGCACAGCTATGTAGAATTATGTAAGAATAAACTGGTATTTGTATTTCAAGTCCACCCATGGAACTGTGTTATCCCTCCACTGGTATAAGGGGACCCATCTATCAAATCACATGTCATCACATTAAATCACGTGTCATCATCTCTTGTACATCAATATGGTCAACATGTTAACTCAATTTTTTATACCTTATTCACAATTTATTCATCATCAATCAAACACTCTAACATTTATTATTACGTTTCTCAACGAGAATAACTGATAACATAACCAAACACAAAATTACTTATTTCATTGATAAAATCAACAATTCTTGAAATAAATATAAACCCTAAAATAACTCATGTCTTTGTCAAAACGCACTCATTTCAAGGTTATTCCAACTAATTTTTACTTCCCACGCGTCCTATTATTGAGCCAAACGTAGAGCTAAATTCCCTCTTCACCCCCTAACCCTAAAAACACTCAATCAAATCCTCAGGCGCCGCCCCCACGGACCCCTTCTTATCAGTCACCCCACGCATGATGTCATAAAAACACCCTATCCCCCCCGTTTTTTTTCTTATTTTTTCTGGATCCATTTTTTTGACCCACTTTTTTCAGGATCCATCACTGTCTTGCGCTCTCTCTCTCTACCCCTTCAATTGACTTTCTAGGGTTTCTCTCCTCCTCTCTCTCTCTCTCTGTCTATCTTCACAGATCATCATCATCATCAAAACCCACTCCAAAAGAAAACCTAACCTAACCTAACCAGAAAACAACAAAAAACAAGAGATCGAAATCGGAATCATCTGGACCCTTAAAAAATCTCCTTCGAACGGCCGAATCTGAGATCGATCGGAACCGAAAACCCTAGACGGAACGGAACGAAAAGAACCTCTCGTCCATCGATGCGGGACTCTTTTTAAAAAAATCCTCCTCTTTTTTTTTTTTCTTGGATCTCTAAAGTGAGGACACTGTTAAGCTGGACCGTTAAATTGGATAAAAAAACGGTGAAATCATGTTCAAATCGGTCGTGTATCAGGGGGACTCCCTGTTGGGGGAGGTCGAGATACAGCCCCAGAACACGAAAACCGATTCACTGTGGAAATTCAGGGAGATCCGGATCACCCGCTTCTCCCCGCCGAGCGAGAGGTGTCCGCCGCTGGCGGTCCTCCACACCGTCGCCGCCGGAGGTCTCCTCTTCAAAACGGAATCGAAGCCGCAGCAGTCGGAGACGTCGCCGATCTTTGCCTTGCACAGCGTTTGCTTCGCAGAAAATAAGGTATACAAACAAAAACAAAACAAAAATTGAATCTGACACGAAGAACAGCGAAACTGCTGATAGAGAACTACAGACACTGAAAACAAGAAGAAACAGGCTTTAACATTAATCATTTTGAAGAATGTAAGAACCGTTAATTTGAAGAACTTTATGTATTTGTTTAAATTGTACAAAATTTTGGCAAAAAAAAAAAGGGAACTATTGAATACAGGGAAGAACTTGATGATTCGGCTCTCTTTGCGCTGCACCTTTTTTTTGTTGTTGTTGCTTGTGGAGTTGTATGTGAGTGATTACTAGATCATTGAACTGAGAATTATCAAAAATGGGAAGTTTCATAATTTATAAACTTGAATGGGAAGACTAAAAAGACTTAAATAGTAGGCACAGTGTTGAAGATTTTGAACTTGGTTTGATGTGACCCTTGACAGGATTATACGGTATTGCTGGTTCTGCAATGCAGTTCCCGGAATTTATGAAAGGTGATATGGTTAATAATGATGCTGTGATATAGAAATTATTAGTCTCTTTGTTTTGGATTTGCTATCTTAAGTTATGAAGAAGATCATGTATTTGGACTGTGGTTGCAGAAATTCTTGATAGAAAGCAGATCATGTATTTAGATAGAAAGCAGATCATGTATTTAGTATGCCTTTTTTTTTTTTGCATGCATCTAAATTTCATAACTAGATTTTGACATGTGCAAGTGTTGATAATTGGGTAGATGTTCAAATTGCTTGGATATCATTTACAGTATTAGCAGCATATGGTTTTTTGAAGAGCTTAGTAATGCGTGATTTCTTCCTGCATTTGTGAAATTGGTATTATTGATGCCTGGATCAGTCTTTCAGTAGGGTATATGTTTAAGTTGTAATTTTTGAACTGCACTTGCGAAATGGTAAAGAAAGTGGTTTCCTTTTTTGCGTGTTTTACTAGGATATGAATCTTTTGTTATGATGATGAGCTAGAACTCATGATTGTCATTTCACATGCAAATTCTTTTTGAAATTTTATTTGGTGAGTTTCACATGCATGTTATGTTCCGTAGTTCTCCGTAAATGTTTGGAAAGAAATGTAGTTAATTCTTGGATATGAAGATTTTTTTTGGAACTTTTTTTTTCCCTCTTTTGATTTTGAAACAATTATGCCTACTGCGTTTGTGAGTGAAAATTACATGAACACACTCTATTATAGGGATCCTCGATCTGAAGTTACTTAGAATCAATTATTTTTATAAATCATGAAAGGGTTGTATGTGTGTGTAATGTGTATATTATAATTGTCCTTTTGTTTGTAAGTCCTGTTACTGCCTTTACTGACTAGCTTTTGTACCTCAAACAGACTGCAGTCATACCGTTAGGAGAAGAGGAATTGCATTTGGTGGCAATGAACAGTAGACGATCCTTCCGGCAATGTTCTTGCTTCTGGGGATTTGTTGTCTCCCCTGGGTTGTACAATTCCTGTCTTGTGATGTTGAACCTCAGGTGCCTTGGCATTGTGTTTGATCTCGATGAAACACTTATAGTCGCCAACACAATGCGCTCATTTGAGGACCGTATTGATGCTTTGCAACGAAAATTAGGTCTAGAGACAGACCCACAACGAATATCTGGCATGCTGGCTGAGATCAAGAGATTTCAAGAAGATAAAAGCATTTTGAAGCAATATTCAGAAAATGATCAGGTTGTTGAGAGCGGAAAAATCATAAGTGTCCAATCTGAGGTTGTTCCACCTTTATCTGATAGTCATCAGCAGATCATTCGCCCACTTATACGATTTCAAGATAAGAATATCATATTGACTCGCATCAACCCTGGGGTATGCAACTGGCTCATGCTTTATGAAATTTCACAAGAATTTGACCTGGTCATGACATGTTTGATTATCTCACTCTTCTTTTGTTGTAAATTTCTGGGTGAGAATGGAATATAGCTTTGTTTTTGAGAAAAGAGAATGGAACATTAACTTGGTTTGATTTTATTTACGGAAACCAGAATTTTTTTAAAAAAGGGGATAAAATGTGTGCATTCAAGCATTCTAACAGAGGCCAAAGATGATGGAATGCTATTCAATGGTATAAGTGTACATTGTCTCAACAACTAGATCGGTTCTCATATTGTCAAGAAAATTTTGATTCCGTGCAGCACTAATTTGCTTTTTTTTCCCCATCTACTTTATCTTTATTGGATTCATTTGATGTTTGTCTTGTGATTTTGTGTGAGATGTATATAACTTTAAGAACCTTGACAAGAAACTCCCTGTTGAATCGCATTTTGAAATTCAGTTCAACTTATACTTGTATATTTGTTACATTATCATGATAGTGCACCCAGTTGGGATCGGTAGGAGATTTGACAATTTCATGACAATCTTGCCACACCACAGTGGATATTATCCATGGATAATGATTGAGGCAGTGTATTGCATGTAAAAAGTTTTACATAATTCCCTCTTCTATTTCATATTTCCCTCTTGTCAGTGTTGTTTTGGACCATGAGAGATGAGTGATATAGTGTCCTTTACTTGTTCCTGTAATCAGCGTTCAAGAATAGGCTTTTGCATTGGCGATCATTTCGGCAAAAAAATCATATATTTCATCAACATCTACTAATAAATGTTCTTTTTGAAAATGAATTTCATGCTTTTTTAAAGTGTGTTTGAGGTTTGTTTTTCAATCAAATGAGGAGCTTATGATGATTTTTACTTTTGTAGATTCGAGATACTAGTGTTCTGGTACGGCTAAGGCCTGCATGGGAGGAACTTCGTAGCTATCTAACTGCAAGAGGCCGCAAGCGCTTTGAGGTATATGTTTGCACAATGGCAGAAAGGGACTATGCTTTGGAAATGTGGAGGCTTCTGGACCCAGATTCAAATTTGATCACATCAAGAGAGCTGTTGGACCGTATTGTGTGTGTCAAATCTGGTAAATTATTGATCAGATATCTGCTTCTGTCATATTTTATTTATAAGTTAGCCTTGCATGATGGAGTCTGTGCAACAATTTTAATTTTATATTGACCACAATTTAGTTGTTCTGTTAGTTGTAACTTCCTGCCTATATAACATCAGCATTTTCATTTCATAACTCACCTATCATATTTCATTTTATTTCATTCACTTTCTTATATTTCAACGAAGCTGTATTCAATAATTTTTAATTATTGACCTCCTATCATTGGATCATGTTATTTAAACAGGATCAAGAAAATCATTGATTAATGTCTTTCAAGATCGTATGTGTCATCCCAAAATGGCCTTAGTGATTGATGATCGTTTGAAAGTTTGGGATGATAAGGATCAACCTCGAGTTCATGTTGTTCCTGCGTTTGCTCCATACTATGCTCCTCAAGCAGAGGTATGCCTACCAATGAGTAGTTGTTTTTCTTCATTTTTCTTCTCCTTTTGAGTTGGATGAGGCTGGGGTGGAGGTTGAGACTGCAAGCATGCATGCTGAACCATATCCGTCACCATTTATTGTAGTATATGTGGTAGAAATATTAGCTCTTTTTGTCCTACTTAATAGGATTTTTCATATATGGAACTTATCTTGGACTTCTATGATTTATAGGCGAACAATGCTATTCCGATTTTACGTGTTGCGAGAAATGTTGCTTGCAATGTTAGAGGCAGTTTTTTTAAGTAAGTGAACTTTAGTAAATCCCATATAAGCATTTGTAGATTTGCTTTTGTTTTTCTTTTTAAAGTTCTATCTGTGCTTGAACGTGGTTCTCCCTGCCTTTTTTTTACATAAAAATTCACAAGAGCTGTACTCTCTCTTGTCAGAGAATTCGATGAGTGCCTTCTGCCACGAATTTCAGATATTTTCTATGAAGATGATATGGCAACTTTACCTTCTGCTCCAGACGTGAGCAACTATTTAATTGCAGAGGTAACTTTTGATAAAATCGAACACTTTCAGTATTTCTGCTTTCGAAGTCTTATTAGAGCTGCTCTGTTTTCTCAGGATGATGCTTCTATCTCAAATGGAAACAAAGACCCACTGTTGTCTGAGGGAATGATGGATGCTGAAGTTGGAAGGAATTTGAAGGTTTCTTTAATTGTCCTTTTTCTGTATTTTACAATGAGTAAATTTATGTTCTTATTCCTTTTTTCATATATTTGTTGATCCTTTTCATGAAGGTGAGTTAATCTATTAATTTTGTATAAGCCTAATAACATAATGATTTTGTATTCAGGATGCTAGTTTCAACACACAAGTCATTCCTCCTGTGACCAATAACTATGACCCAAGGTTGACGGCTACTTTTCAGCATGTGATTGCTCCTCCTCTGACGACATTGTGCAAACATCTCAGTTACCCATGCCTCTGCATGATAAACAATATTTACAGGCTCCTGTACCAATTAAGCCTCTGGGCCATCCTGCATTTTCTGAACCAAGCTTGCATAGTTCTCCTGCGAGAGAAGAGGGTGAGGTCCCAGAGTCTGAATTAGACCCTGATACAAGGAGAAGACTTCTCATATTGCAACATGGACAAGATGTAAGGGATAATCCAGTGAATGATTCTCCTGTGCCAGTTAGACCCCCTCCACAAATCTTAGTTCCTCCTGTTCAGTCCCGTGGCAATTGGTTCCCATTGGAGGAAGAAATGAGCCCCAGAAAACCAAACAGGGCATCCAAGGAGTTCACTCTAGATTCAGAAGCTGTAGGTTCTGAAAAGTACAGATCTCACCATCCATCATTTTTTCAGGGAAGGGAGAATTCTGTTCCTTCTGATAGGGTTCTCCGCAACCACCAGAGATTGCCCAAGGAGGTTGACAGCATTGCCAAATTTTTTGAGACCCTTGGAAATTATTCTGATTTTGAGAGGTTGTATGACCTGGGTGTCTGTTTTTTCAGGTACATCATGGGGATGACTGGCCAAGACGGAACCAAGCACTTCCAAATTACCGTCCATCCACTGGTAAATTTTAATATTGAACCTTTCTTTAGTAATCCTGTAGCACCCAGGTGTTTTTAATCCTAATATTGAGATAAAATGTGTAGAACATATATGGTTTATCTTTAATTGTACAATATTTTCTATAGATTTTTCCTAAATAGCTGATATATAAAAAATTTCTGATCAATGATAAGACAGCTTTCTTCTAAAAAAAAAAAAAAAATTTGCTTTCCATTATCCTTTTTAACTATATTTGTGAATCTAATAGTGCATGCACAATTAGAGTGGGTCACCTTTCCTTGATGTAATCTGCAATATCTTCAGTATGTGAAGGGAACTTGTTCTCTATGTTTGCATGGGAACATTTTACAGCTCAGTTGATCATGATGTTGCAACTGCTTGTTGTGCTATTCATCATGCTTTCTGGAGAACTCACCTCCGGGAAAAAAAAATCCCTGGTTACTGATCTTCAGTTTCTTGACTAATTACGTTGTGTTTAATGAATTATGAGAGAACCCACACAATTCTCTTTAATGTGAAATCTGATTGCTGGATTTTCTTTTCCTAACTCAAATCAGCAAGTTTACCAATAGTGATCTCCCCAAATCACTTTGCTTTTACAAGTCATTTTCCCAGCTAATATGACTGCTTGATGCCCTTATTGTCCAGCTTTTTTTTTTATGTGGTAAATTTTTCTTCAACTTATCTTATTGAGCCAGGTATATTTTAGAAACTTTTGTAGAATTTTAATCTCATACCTGGTGTTTTTGATAGCAAGATAAACACACCTGTCAATGGATAGCTATTTTTTGCAGTGCAATTGATTGTTGTCCTATGAAGTTGTTCATATTCTCATTTGTCTGGAAGTCAAATAATTGCTTACCAAGCTGCCTGGCAACACTCTGGTTTTCTATAGATACATTCATGTAAATGTGGACAATTTCTTTGATTGATTCTAAATTTATATCATATTTGAAGGTGGGGAGACTTCTTTCAATCAATTTTCTGCCAGCAACAGGGATCTTAATCCTGAATCTAGACAAGTCAATGTTCAGTACTCAGAAACTCCTGCTGGAGTTCTGCGAGAAATCGCTATAAAACTTGGAATCAAGGTATCTAGAATAGGTTCTGGCAGAGAACGATATGCATAACCTTATTCTTACTAAATTTTATCATTTTTTTAATACTTGCAGGTGGAATTCAAATCGGCTTTGCTTTCAACCACAGAATTACAGTTCTCCATTGAGGTATATTTTCAAAAATTTATGCATAATATTATTAATAGTTTTTAAGGTCTACAGTAGTCACCACTGAATTACACTTCTTTTTTATACGGCCATTTCCTCAAATCTTAGAGATTGAATCACCATGATTTTGGAATGGGACACCCCTTCAATCATTATGGGTAATCTATGGTTCGGGTGGTGACACATCCGGTTTTTTGGGTTTAGGGTTCCCCCTCCCCTACATCCCTCTTCTTGTTTTTTCCCTCCATTCTTTTATAATAAGAATCTCCTAAATTTTCCTCAACATAAGGTCTAGAGTAGTCATGATATATTCCTCTTAGTTTGCGATTCGGAAAAGAGGGCTGTATCATTTTTTTCTCCCACCCTGATTCAGGAGTATCGGTTTATCTTTATTGACTATATGCATTTTCCCTTATCTCATTTGTTCTCTGTGGCATGTGAATTTCCAATGGTATGATACATTATATAAGAGATGAATTGTGTTAGAGAGAAGTTGGAAGGGAGTAAAAAGACATTTGCAAGTGGAAATAACAAAGTTATGTCGAGGTTTATTAGGACTTCTACTTAATGACAGTTGATAATGAATATGAAATTATTATGGCAAATGTTCTGTCTATTATTATCAGATGGTGAACATTCAGTTTGAAGGATTTGGATGGTCAATATTTATGGTTGGAGAATTTTACAATTGAGTTTTAAGTATAGTATTAATTATTAAAAGTCTACTACTCTGAAAGAAGCCCTATTTGTTTGGTTGATTCGATTTCTTTGGTTCCAGGTTATCGTTCCCCTCTAATGTGGACATTTAGTATTTCTAGGATTCTATCTATATTTTCACAAAGTAAATATTTTTTCGTCATCTATATTTAGTTCTTCCAGATTTCTACTAAGACACCTTCATTTTTCTTCATTAATTTTGCGTCAATCAGATTGTTCCCAGGTTCTAAGATGTCTCTCTAATTATCCTTCTTTCATTAGGAAGTACCACATAACTTAATGATGACTTTCTCTTCTTATTTTTCTGTTAACAAGCGCTTTTTTGTAAGTATGCCATATGTATGTCTCTTCCTTTCAGAATTGCAGTTTAGGTCTGGGAGTATGAGTTTAAGTTTTTGTGCTCAATTAGGCCTTGAGAATATTAATTTCTTTGAGAAACTTTAGAATAGGGTGGTGATGATATGTAACATATCAACCAGTTTCGAGTTGGAAAAAAACCCGATTATTGTTTTCTTTTCTGCACGTTTGCATTATTGAGATTTATACAAGTATATATTTTAAGTTAATGTCCCAAATTAGCCAGTTTATTAGGGAACGTTTTTTAAAAATAATCTACACTTAGTGTAAGCTCACATTCCTATCACTAAATTTGTGTCATCTTTTTTGTAGGCCTGGTTCTTTGGGGAAAAAATAGGAGAAGGGATTGGGAAAACAAGGAAAGAAGCACAACATCGAGCTGCCGAGAACTCCCTCAAATATTTGGCTAGTATGTAACTCTCAAATTTACTTTCTTAATACTTGATGCATATTACAGCAATTATATGTATTAGTGTTTTATGATACTCATTTTCCTGGTAAAAAATAGTGTGCTAATTCAAAATAGAATTTTCGGCCAGGATTGAATTTCATAGAGCGGACATGTTAGCTTTTTTGGTTTTTGTCAATGACATTTATTTTAAAATGAAAACACATTTCTGCTTGATGAATGGTAGCTTAGAATTCACTAGAAAATAATTAAGTTGAATCAAACAGTCTAATATAAGGATAACTTGAATCACAATCCATTTGACATATTTATTAAAATTGAATTTAATAATGTTTTTTCTTAAAATTCAATCTTATATATATACCATCTGTTCTTTTTTCTAGGTCAATAATTTCTAATATTGTCAGTTTGTTAACATCTGTTTCCAGTAATCTTGATTAATGAGGCAATATTTGCTTTGAAATGTTAACTCCACTTGCGTGTCTGCCAGTGCCATCGATCCTGTTGGATTTTTCAGTGAGACTGAATCCATCTGGAAACAATCTGGAAACAAAGAGTAGCTTCTAAATGCCTTCTTACTTGTATGCAGGAAGGAAATTATTGCTCTTAGAGCCCCTTGTTAACTGTAAAAGATACCTTTTTAGCATGGTAGCAGAGGCCCTTCACAATTGAAGATAATCTGTGGCATTAATGCTGTATCTGGTTGCACTAGAGATGATTCAGGCATATTTTAGCCAGTCACCCATGAACATGAATGGAAAAAGACATGAGCTGTGTCTAAGACAATTCCAAACCGACTTGCCAGACCTTTTTTCCATATAATATTTGCTTTGCAAGAAATAAATGTATGAAAGAACGAAAGAAATGCAAAAAACAGGTCGCAGTTAGAACTATGCTAGCGGAAATTTGCAATAATTTCTTTGAAAGTTATATTGTAATTGTTTATATAATCAAGAATTCTTGAGGTTCCAAATGATCGAGGAGTAGTCTTGGAGGGTTGTTGCTTGAACTGTGGTAGACTCCTCTACCATGATTTATGTTTGTATGCTTTGGGCATTTTTCATGGTTTGAATAAAATCAAGGCATGCCTACCACTTCATTTCAAAAAGTAAATTAATGATCAATTGAATGTTTGAAGAGCTTTATCTTGATAAAAGAAACCTACAACTATGAGATTGTGTTCTCTTCATCAAATGTTCAGTATTTCATATACTGATGATTCTTTCAAGATGTACTCTTACTCGATCCCCATTTAATTGGTGGCTGTCAGTTTCAGTTTCTATTTCAAAAGCTTCAATTTTGATAATGGGATTTATCAGCACATGTGGATTCTGTTGTTGATGCATATCATGAAGTACCTTTATTTGCGGAATAAGTTTTGGTGCTTGGTTTTTCTACTGGATGATTATTTTTCTTAAATGATTCTCTACTGTCCAAGTTAATTTTGAATTCTATGCTTTCATGAAATTTGATTGGATTCAACCAATCGATGCTTAATTTTCCTTTTTATATCCTGATTGCCGATGTGCTTCATTTCATTTGTCGACAAATTAGTTGAATGAAATTAGTGATCATATGTTTTTTAGATTCTTTCTCTGTGTTCATTTATAAGCATTCCTCACTTGAGCCTGCTTTTTGTTTTTTCTATTGTATATTATTATACTATTGCAGATAAATATCTGTCACACGTGTCTCCGGAGCCCAGTTCTGTGGATGGGGATTTCAATAAAACTTCTCATACCAAAGAAAATGGATTCGTTAGTGATTCAAACTCGTTTGGATATTCGACATTCCCAAGGGATGACCCCATGCTGATCGCAAGCACTTCAGAACAACCATGGTTTGCAGACCAGAGATTTGATGGATTTAAGAAGTCTGTGTCCTCTGTTGCCTCCCTCAAGGAACTGGTTAGATGCCTTGACATATATTTTCTTTGCAAATTAGTAATTTCTTTCCCTTCATAGGATGTGGCTTGGTATGGTATTCTGTGGTGCATAAATTGTTGATTTGTTTTGCAGTGCACTGTGGAGGGACTGAATTTAAGGTTTACCGAGCAGCCTACTCTTTCAACAGATCCGGGCCAAAAGGAGAAATATTTGCACAGGTTTGATAGTATGACAGATTCAAGATGTTTGCTAATGCTGTTAATCATTATTAAACTGTTATCCTTTGGCTATATGCTGCACCATTTTATTTAATGGTTTCTGGATATGTTTTTTGGCCAACAATTTTTCTGACAGTATTATAAGAAAAACATGCTTTGTTGTTAAGTTCAGCTGAATCTTTTGGGGTGAAATTTTTTAATGATGAAATTACAATATTTGTAAGCTTTCTTTCAGAAAGATACTTCTTAGGCCCCCGTTTGGAACCAATTTTCAAATATAGATTATGCTCTAAATTGATTAGAGCAATTCTGGAAAAACTACTCTCAACCAGCTTTTTCATAAATGCTGTCTTGTTGACTTGTAATATACAAAAATCAAAATCTGTAATCAAAAGCTGAAGTTTAAAAATACCAAGCAAAACAGTTTAAAAATTGATTCCAAACAGGACCTTAATGTAAAGGTGACTTCATTTCTCTCCTTGGTAGATCTGATACAAAGATCCTAGTTTTTAAAACCTTCTATCATCAATACCTCCAAATTGATCTACTTTTGATCTCCCGCCTACCAATGCCCCTATGTGTATACTTGTTATGAGAACCCTGATCTTCCTTCCTCTAGAATTAAACTTCCTTTTCTGGTTGTGGTCCTGGTTTCTTTACAGGTTGAAATAGGAGAACAGGTTTTCGGAAAAGGGATTGGGTCAACTTGGGATGAAGCTAAAGAGCAGGTATTGTTCTCATTGCAGTGTTTGATGTAGACCTCATCTAATAGTCAAATTTTCATGTGAGGAAACTCTCATTTGCTACATTGTGTGCTAATACTATTACTGTTGCTACCTGCATCGATTTGTTGCAAATGTTTGTCTCTGAATAGGAATTGGTACATCTAGTTCTGTTCTCCCCATGTTTTTATCATATTTGATGTACACATTATAGTTCAGAAACTCTCAGATTGATTTGAGACGAGGATGCCCTAATTTGGTTTATTTGTACATGATCTGTGAGTTTCCAACTACATCTTCAAAAAATGACGGTTTACTGTATGAGATTGGCATTTCTGTTGCTTGTCCAGACTGAAATTTGATATATGGAAATCGATTCACCTAATGACTTTGCGGCTGGAGCAGTATATCTTATGTGAAAATTCTCTTCCTTCTACAGGCTGCTGAAGAAGCCCTTGGGGGCATACAATCCATGCTTGGTCAGAAACGCAATGGTTCACCATGGTGAGCAGCATTATCCGTATTTATTTTCCATTCTCTCTTATGTGCTAAACTTCCACAATTGCATTAGATGTCATAGTTTATATGGCCACATGCCAGAGGTATATGATGAAGTTATTGACTTTGTAATAATGCTCCACCTAGTACAAATTATAAACCAGTAAGAGCCAGAGAGTTATATCATCAGTCTCATATACAAGTATTAATGAAATAAGTTTGGACACACGAGTATACTTCTTCAACATTAAAGTAAAAATTGGTGGTTTTTCGCCTACCATTCAGTGTACATCTATTTGCATGCTATTTCCCTTGATTATCCATGGACAAATTCTGCTGTGTTCATTTTTTATTATCTATATTTGTGCTACCATTATCGGCCCCACACCCACCACCTTCCATTTGCCTGCAACCAACCAAACTTCTCTACCTGTTTCAGGTTACAAAATAATTCAAACAAGCGTTCTAAGCCAGAGTTCTCGAGAGTGTTGCAGAGAACGCCATCATCTGGTAGATATTACAGGAATGGCCCTCCTGTGCCTTGACATGAAAATATGTCTTCTGTTCTGTTTAAGCAGTGTGCCAATGCTCAACGCAGTTTGACCACCTTCACATGACTTACACGTTCCATCCTCTGCGCATGAGTCCATAGGATGCTTCATTGAAGGATCATCACTTTGTCCTTGATACATGGTCAAACAACAGAGTTAAGCATTCTCTATTTCAAAATGGGAATTATAACTTGGCATTGAGCAAAAGGTCGATTTTCATCGATACCAACTTGGGCATTGGTTGTACATAATAACTTCCAACACTGTGGTCACCAAATTGTAGCTGTGGTCAGTGATGTGTGTAACCATGGATGATGAAGACAGACGGGCAAATGGTAAATGATTGCAGTGCCTCTGGCAGAGAGATCTTGCAATTTGGATGGATCAGAGGTGGTGACTATGAGCAAGGGGGCTTTGATTTTTTGGTTCCACATGCTTTGGGAAGAAATGAAAGTTGTGAGTGCTGGATGGTTTTGGCTTTTGATGGATATATCAATGTTGAATTAGATCTAACATGGTTAGTTGTATTTTTTTGGTCATTATTGACAGCCTTTTTTTTTTTCTTTGCTTTCTTGTGTGCCTGTGTTATAGATTTTCTTCTAACCTCGGCTCTCCACTGCCCATTTTGCATGGTGGCAGTGAAAGTAATAGCAAAATTGAGTTTTTTTTTTGGCTACCTCTCATTCATTTTTATATTGTGGTTTTGAGCACAGATGTGATTAGAACAGTAACCAGAGGGGAAAAATCATGTCAAACAATTCAATGCATTTTTTTTTTTGAGAATGTACTTGATGAATGGTGATTGCTCCATGGCTTACTATTTTTGGTTTGTTTTTCTTCCACATCGTTCTTGACCCTGTTTGGAACAACTTATGCTCTATATTGATTTTGATTCTAAAAAAAAAGTCATTTTTATCCCTTTTTTTATCATAAAAGTTGTTTCGCTGATCTTTTAAAATTGAGTTATTCGCTCCTGATAATAAATTTTTTTTTGTTTGGTTGCATTTTTTGTTAAATTGAAAAACTGTTTTTTTTGTTGTTTGGTTAGATAGATGATAAATGGTTGATAAGAGATATATATAACTTTTTAAATGTGTGGTGGTTATGATTGATTTGATAGATGTGACATACGTCTGAAAATAAATTTTTAAAATGACTTATTTTTATCCATTTGCTTACAACAATTCCAACATTTCCTTAGAATAGTTATCGAGTCTGCGGGGGAGAGGTGATAGAAGAAATTAAAGTTTTAAATGAAAATTTGAAGTTTGAAAGTACTTATTTGGGGAAAAAATTGTTTAAAAACTGATTTTGTAAAAATAGAATATGTTTGATGATTGGCATGGAACATGGTGCCATTGTTGAATAACTTTTTCCAATGGTTAAAATGAGCTTTGATGAATTTAAATGAATTTGGGGGAGGGGGGGGGGGGGGGCGGTTTATGATAATTAAGCTTATTTTGATAAGAGAAAAATATGTGATAGGATAAAAAATTTAAAATATTTATCTTATTTGTTATGAGAAACATAGGATGAAGGATTGCTCTGATTTTAAAATAAAATAAATATCTGTGTTCTAATTTTTTATTCTAATTTGAATGAATATTAATAATTGCATTTAATTCAGAATAATTTATCACAAATTTATCAAACTAAAATGTTTAGTTTGACAACCTAATAAGTAGTAAAGAAGAGGATACTTAAAGAGAGAATAAAGATAATAATCAGTAAAACAATTTAGTTGCTTATAAAAAATAAAAACTAAATTAAAATCTGTACTTCCATTTAACGGTTCAAATTATTTCTTCTCAAAATCTTTTAAACGGACCAATCACAAATTGCCGTACCAAATAAGAAAAGTCAAAGAACCATGTTTACCTGGGCAGTCACCAACGCATCAATCAGAACCACCCAAAAAGAAAGACACACCCGATCAACGGCCACTGATGATCCAGCGAAACATATCTGTCATGACTCCTTTGACCCCTCACCGTCCACTTTTCAGTTCCGCCATTCCTCCTGAAAATTGAGGGCATTCTCGTCAATTCCGAACCCAACCGAGATTCAGATCGCCATTAGAGAGAGAGAGAGAGAGAGAGAGGCAGAGAAGAAGATGTCGTCGCCATTCGAAGCTTACGAAGGCGAAGACGTCGTCGACGTGGAGGACGCGAGGGGATCGTCGACCCGCCCCTTCGACGACGACGGCTACATGGGCTACGACCCGCGCCTCCCCTCCCAGCGATTCGACCCCTCCTCCTTCCCTTCCTTCCCGTCCGGTCCCGATGAGTACGACGAGCCCCCCAAGTCCGTCGTCGACGACGGCGCCATCGCCTTCGAGGAGGGGGAGGAGGAGGAGCACCGTCCGATCGAGGTCGGAGGGTCCCCCGCACCTCCTTTTTATGAGGACCACCACGAAGTCCCCGTCCAAGTCTCCGACAGCGCCCCCGACTCCCCCGCGATCTTCGGAAGTGGCGGCGGAGGCGGTCACGCTTCGGGGGTGTTCTCGTCTCCTCCGCCGTTCTTGATGCCGGAGTCTAATGGGAATGGAGTGTACGGAGGGGACGTGGATTTCGCCTCGGACGGGCCGATCTTGCCTCCCCCTGCAGAGATGGAGCCCGAGGAGGGGTTCATCCTCCGCGAGTGGCGCCGGTGAGGATCTCCCCCTCCCCCTGTTATTCTCTTTATCTAAAACTTTGTTTGGGTTGTGGGGGGAGTTGGATCTGGGGTTTTTTTTGTCAATGGTGATCGAAGTTGGATTTTTTACTGCATTTTGGGAGGTTTTGGATTTATTCATTGATGGGTAGTTTCTGAATTTGTTTTTGAAAGTATATTGGAGCAAACTTAAGCTCCCTGAACTGAAGGAGATGAGGGATCTCTAATTATAATTTAAGAAAATAAAAGAAAAAAAGAAAAAGAATGAGGAAAACCCCTCCATAACTTGGTATGAACTCCTACACGAATCTATCCGAACCATGCATTATTTGTTGAGACGATCACTCAAATATTCTCCATGTAGATCCTTTTGTATTGGAAGATGCATTTGTTGCGCACCTACCAAATACTCCAACCCACTGCGTGAGGTACTGACTAATGGAACTTTGGAAGGTTGCTACAATCGCTTTGTTTGCACGGTCTCTTATGGAAGCATCTCCCCATGCCTTTGATGTCTCTGAATGAACAATTAAACCCTAAGGCCACACCAGCCTCTTCCCAAATCCGAACATTAAATGGACACCAAAAAAAGAGGTGATCCCTTGTTTCTTCCTCCCTCCCGCAAATCTTGCACGTGCAGTTTCTGTATTGTGCCCATTCAAACGATTTAATTTTACTGAGGATCTTGTCAAGGGTTAGGAGCTGCATAAAAAAAATAGATCTTTAAAGGTGCAAGTGCTTCCCAAATAAGGCACTTATTCAGTTATTCCAAATAGTTGGAAAGCTTCTAGTAGAAGGTCTTAATGGAGAAATCAAAACGTGGAACCAACTTCCTACAAATTGTGTCCTCGTATTCCAAGTTTAGTTCCATCTTTTGAACCGTCGCTGGGAGAGAGGATATTCCAACAGTTCAACATCAAATAAAGATCCCTATGAAGATAGGGAGACCAAATGATGAGTTTATTTCCACAAGTGAAAGAATCGCAAATAAGATTGTTCACATGCAAAGCGACCTTAAAAAGATTTGGGTAGTTGCTGAATTGTTCCTGCATTTTCTGTTATTATTCCGTATGAGATTTGGAACTTGATTTTTAGATGGCTTATTGGTTGTTTTGCCTTTTTCTGGAATGGATGAGCTTATTGGTTTTAGTGAATAACTTCTGAAGAAAGATTAGAAGTTTATGTTATAACTAAAGGTTCCTGATTTATGAATAGTGCATTAATGGTCATACATTCATAATTGATGGATACTTTTCTCCTAGATTTCCATTGCAAATGTAGAAATGAGAGGTCGTGCACCAGTTATAGCAATAGCCTCATCTTCCAAATTTGGTATAGTGACCTTGGCTATGTTGAAAGTCTATGAGGATGCTTGATTGGGTTCTCGACTCACATGTGCTTTATGCAGAGGATCAGCCTTTAAGCTTTCATCTGGCTCTTCATTTAGGATGGATACAAGACCACTGATGTTGTTGTACTCTTGGCTCTTGCTTTCACTTCAAATCTTTGAATGGATCTCCAATATTCCTTATGTAGAGAAATTGCAGTTTTACTTTGCTTTTAAGAATTCTTTTTAACAATATCAATTTGTAGAACTTCCCCCATTAAAGTCAATATTTCCTGTGCTGCTTGGTGCAGATTATTTATTTGAATGGGACAGTTAGATAGCAAGTCTGTGCCATATTTTTGCGTCACTTAGTAACTTAGTGCCTGATTCTAGAGGATATGGGATTCTATTGAGAAGAAGCATTGAAAAGCTCCATGGTCCCATCCCTTTCCATGAATTTATTTCTCATGTAAGTTTAGGGATTTATGAGCAATCGTTTACTAGATAAATGATTGCATTTTTCAGATGTGTGGATGATTAGTTGCTTCATGTGAGTATCAATTATTGGTATACAATCAATTTTCCCTGCTTGGAAGATGCTTGCATGATGATAATTAAAAGTGGGCACTAGGTTTGCAGATACACATGAGCCTCCACATACAAGAGGATTAACGTTGACATTTTGGCTAGGGTTTCATTATGTTGGGACCTAGGATTAATGACTTACGTTTTACTATACATGTTGGCTGCAGTCCATTTTTATTATATTCTTTTTGTTTTATCACACCTCACACCTCTGATTATTCATTTTGGGTATTTGTTTTTGTATTCAGTAGTTTCTTGATAGCATTTTCAAGGATAATATTATTTCTGAGAAGCTCATTTGATATTTAGCATAATGTACTTCAGATTTTGTTCTGTTTGTATCTTTTTTTTGAGAAACGATAGGCATCCTAAGTCCTAACTCAATTTCATCAAACTGATGAGAATGCCCAAATAATAAAAACAAGACTGGAAGAACCCTAGGTCCCTAGCCATAAGGACTATCGAGGGGTAGAAGAGATATTTATGGCACCCCACCCCCAACTGTACATGAATTGCCCCCCATGCAAAACCTCCCCCATTCTTGATTAATCTATTCACAGGCTCCCAAATATTTCCACATTACACACCAGCCATTGAAGATGACTTCATTGCGCATTAACCAAATGACCCACAACACAGTCGGCAAGGAAGACGGGGATATATTCGCTTTTGTGCTTCTATCTCCCCTTGCTCTCATCCTCTCACCCACCAACCAAAACTCCTACAGGGTGGCGGGAACGTTGTCACCATCCAATTCTGAATCTGTCAAATGACTGGACAAGTGGACATGTAATAAAGGGCTCACCCCACAGCAGTATCTTTCCCTAATCCTTGATAGAGAAAGAAATAGATGACCAAGTGTTTGTTGAGTTTAATCATATAATTTTAAAAAACTTCACGTGTCCTAATGGTGAAACAACAATCTTCTCAAAAAAATGGTGAACAAAAAATGATTCCTGTGCAAATGGTTAATATGTTGTCATTCTTCAACTGTTTGTTAATGCTCGTAGTTTCAAGTTCTAAAAAATTCTTTATACTGCATATGACCTACCAGTCATTGCCTTGAAATACTTGATTTCAGACCTTCAGAGGAATGCCACTGAAGATAGGGGCCAGCAATCTTGTTTCGTTGGAAGTATTGTTATATTTGTCCTCTTTAAATTTGTATTACTGCCTTCCTTACTGCTAGACAAAATGGAAAATGGAACATCGGTTATCTATTTATGCAGCCAAAATGCTATCCTTCTTGAGGAAAAGGAAAGAAAGGAGAAGGAGCTGAGGAATCAAATCATCGAAGAAGCTGAGGAATACAAACGCTCTTTCTATGAGAAGAGGAAAACCAACTGCGAGACAAACAAGGTCCAAAATAGAGAAAGAGAGAAGGTATATAATCTCATAATCAAACTGTAAGCCTCTTTTAGTTTTTGCAATTCAAATGTTTTGCAACTTCTAATCTCTTCCTGTGTCCACACCAGCTCTATCTGGCCAATCAAGAGAAGTTCCACAAGAACGCAGACAAGCAGTATTGGAAAGCGATTGCGGAGCTCGTCCCACATGAACTTCCAAGCTTTGAGAAGAGGAGAGGCAAGAAGGAACAGGAGAAGAAGCCTTCCATCGTCGTCATCCAAGGCCCGAAGCCTGGAAAGCCAACTGACCTCTCAAGGATGCGTCAGATACTTGTGAAACTGAAGCACACCCCTCCTCCTCACATGCAGCCACCTCCCCCACCTCCTCCCGCTGCCAAAGATGGCGCAAAACAGGGTACTAAAGATGGTGCATCCGCTGCTAAGGAAGGTGCAAAAGATGGTACGCCAACCAAAGAAGTCGCCAATGGCCCTGCCACACCTTCCAAGAAAGAGGCTCCTGCTACACAGGTGGCCGATGGTGAGCCTCCGGCTGCTACAAACTGAGTCCTTGTTGATTGGATGTCATTCATCAGTCACCACACTATACCTTTTGATGAATAAGGACCGAAGTTAGCTCTGTTGTTTTTTCCCCTTTTGGGATGTGGAGCTGATCTTGTCATCTGATATATTCTTTTGGAAGTGGTGTTTCTTCTTTTGATGATGATTGTTTTTCATGGTGATGTTTTTTTGTGTATGGTAAGATGTCTGAATGTAATTTCACAGACCTATATTTGTTATTGAATCTGCAGAAGCTTGGGAATTTGTGGTTTAATAGATTATGCATATTGATACATTGTTTCCCCTAAATCATGACAGGTTCACAACACATGCACTCTTTATTAAATTTCATTGATCCTGTACAGACAATCTACCAAGGAATCCAATGAAATTCTTTTAATCTGTCGCTAAATTAAGGTCTATGTAGGGGGAAAAGGTTGTATTTCTATTGATCCCTGTTCAACAAAAAAAAAAAATGATAATATTCCCCAATTAAACAAGTAAAATCACTATGATAAATTCATAACTCCAAAGGCATTGAAGCAAGAACAAGTCAAGCCGCTGTGTTAACCAAAAGAAGAGGCATAATAACTTTTGAAAATACAGCTTATTTTTGCTGGATCCATGAAAATTTTTTATAACCAAAAGCTGTTTTTGGCTTTTGTTTAAAGTTAACGTTTGGAAATATATTTTGATTAAGTATAATTCTTATAAAATTAGAATTTCAAAAAATTGCTCATACTTGTTTTCAAACACTGTTTATGGCATGTTTGAATCCGCAATGGTGACGCTCTCACACTTTTTGAAAAATCAAGGGGTTTAAACCCAAGCGTGGAAAAACTATGTTTTGGTCACATTTGAAAACTGAAAGCGCATGTATATTAGTGTGGTTCAGAATAATTTAACGGTATAGAGCGGTGTGAATGCGGAAGTAGAAAACTATTTTAATATGAAGTGACGTTTATTATTTTTCCACCTGCACAACCAAACAAGACTTAGGCATCGTTTGGAGACGGATTTGGACATCACATTTTCTAAATAAAAAAAATTAACAAAAGTAATTTTTTTTATCAATAATGATTTATAGGCCTCAATTTCACAGACCTCAAATAGGTCCCATGAGGTGACAATTGGACATTACCTGTTATACCAGTTATTTAATAACCACCTCAAGATTTTATTCCGAAAATCATGGAATATCATTAATTCTTGTATTTCTTCACCATTGCATCATGGAGAATCATAAATTTTGAAGCTTTTATTCATGCAATAGATCTGAAATTCTCTCGCTTGACGTAGACAAAGAGACTTTTTACGAGACGAGACTCCCTCCGTATTGTGAGAAGGAGAATTACCACTTCTTGTACTTGCGGGGTCGACGCGCGTTGTTGGCGGATCAGTTGTCGATGACCGAATTTGATATATGGATGTCGATGGACAACGGAGGGATAGAGTGGACGAAGGTGTATAGTTTCAACGCGGATCTGCGTTTCAGGGGGTTGTGGAGCGTGTGCTCTGTGTCGGCTGTTTTGGGTTCTGATGATCTGAAGAGGTTGGTTTTGCATGCTGAGGTGGTTGAGGGGGATGGGGAGATGAGGGTCGTTTGGGTTTTGTGTGAGAGAGATGTGTTTCACATGATAGAGTTGAGTGATAAACGAAGGTGGTCGATGGAGTTGAAGTTCAGCATGGGATATCTTCCACGTTTGGTTAAGGAGCACGTTGATAGTCTCATCTCCTGGCATGCATGATTTTAGGTTAAGAATTTAATTATTGTTTTGTTTGTTGTTTCTACTTCCACTTCTTCTTCTTTTGTTTTTATATATATTTTGGATGTAAGCACACAGGATTTGATGGGAGAGAACGTTTTTATAAATTCATGAATCTATATTATATTATTTTTGTATGGATGGGTTGGATGCATTCATTTCGTTTTATTTTTATTTTTGTATAAATTCATTTGATGCAATGCATTTTTCGTTTGATGCTTTTGTGTTTCTTATAAATTTTTATATTTTATTTAGAAAACAAGGAACGATGGTAGTGTTTGATGGCGCCA